>CM054057.1:48753395-49198566 GCA_028641055.1 Alopecurus myosuroides | reverse complement strand
TAAACAAACCGCAACAATTTCCTGCTCTCTCTACTTTCTGCAAGTATACAACTGTTTTCCACACTATACGTCTAATCTTTCTTTTCAGCAAGACCGGTGAGATTGACAAACTCACTGTACTGTTGGGGCAAAGTATTTTGCTTGTGTTGTGTGCAGCTTCCACGTTGTTGCTGACACCGGTGAAGCGCCAATACCACCGTCAGTGGCATCAACCTTCGGAAGGTCCTCTTTCTCCTATTGGATTGATAACCTTGGTTCTTAACTAAGGGGAAAACTCCTACCGCTGTGCTCATCACACCCTCCTCTTGGGGTATCCCAACGAGTGCAATATCTGCACCATCAATCCCCGTCCCTATAGGGTGACATAACCGGAACTTCTAATCCCCGAATTGGGTTTAGAGGTGGCGGCGGCGCTATGTGGTGTTTCTTTGGAATATGACAAACCCCCTTGATGTTTTAGGGTTATGGGGGACATGTAGTCGAAAGGGGATCCCGAGGGGGTGCCTCGGGGCCCCACACCACCAGATGGTGCGGCCAAGGGGGGGGCCAGGGGTGATGTGCCCCCCTCCTGGCCCCTCTCTAGGACTCCTTCTGGCTCCGGGGGTCTTCAGGTGTTTTAAGGTCTTTGGGATCTTTTCTGGACATTTCCCCGAAAGTTGATTTTTCTACACAAAAACAAGACACCAAGGCAATTATGCTAAAAGCAACGTTAGTCCGTGTTAGTTGTATCCAAAACTCACAAGCTTAGAGCCAAACAATAGCAAAAGTGTTCGGAAAAGGAGATACATTTTGGACGTATCACATGGCCATGTTAAAACAATGTAAGTCCCTAAAACCCATACCTCCATTGTTTTTTGGTATACATAATTTCCACCAAGCTTACTAATGCATTCTTTTTTGCTCTTCCTCATCACTCCACCAGAATTGAGAGATGGCATCAGATATTCCTTTGCAAATGTTTTTTAGAATTTTGAAAACCATCATGGCAAAAACCCGTATAGATTGAGCAATAGCTTTCATAAGAATTTTCTTACCACCCATACTCAACATCTTTTCCTTCCGGCCACTTATCCGAGCAATTACTCTATCAACCAAGTGTCTAAAGCAATCTCTCTTGTCAATGCCAATCACATTGCAGGAAGACCTAGGTACTTATCATTTAACGATTCAGTCATGATATTTAATATTTGGCACACCTTAGCTTTCTCATCAACACTCGTATTTTTGCTGAAATAAATACTAGATTTTGCTTCGCTAATCCTCTGTCCCGATGCTTGACAATACATATCCAGAATCTCCTTTAGCTTGCGAGCATTATTACTGTCTGCATGCATCAAAATAAGGGAATCACCAGCGAATAATAATTGGGAGATCATTGGTGCCTCACGGCAAACCTGGACCCCCTCGATGTCTCCTCTTTCTTCATCCCCTTTTAGCATACTAGAAAGTCCCTCCGCTACGAATAGAAATAAATATCAAGAAAGACGGTCTCCCTGTCTCAAATCCCTCGTAGGAATAATTTCCTCAGTTTCCATTGAGTTTAACCTTACTGTGTAGTTGACCGAGGAAACACAAGACATAATCAAGTCCACAACTCTCTTATCAAATCCCATCTTCAGCATAATATTTTGTAAATAAGTCCATTTAACTCGGTCGTACGCCTTATGCATATCTAATTTAACCGTGCCTCTCTTCCCTCTTTTCTTCTTCGTTGCATGCATACTCTCATATGCCAGGAGGATGTTGTGAGAAATCATGCTCCATGTATACTCTCATATTTTAATCAGGAGTTGTACACGTACGCTACATCCTCACCAAGAGCATCAGGAGAAATAAGACAAGAAATAAATCAGAGGACACCACGAACCCTATGGCCACAGCCACAATAAATAAAATCCAATATGGGGAGAGCATAAGAAACGATAAACCCCAAAATTTTATTCAGAACTAGAAGGATACCCCGCGCGTTGCGGCGGGATCCATTTATAGTAAATGTCATGTGTTTTTTTGATGCAGAGGCCAAGGGTCATAACCTCATTTTCAGAAGGAAAAAAACCCAGCATGATACATTATATAGTCTAAAGAAATATAAAAAAATCGGGTGATCATACTCGAGGTACTAAATTTTATAGACATTCGATACATATAATAAACCATTAATTTTAAAAATGGATAGTTTAAGGAATGTATGATATGTAGTTTGCATAAATCATTAAACTGAAAAATGGATGGTAAAAGAATATATGATATGTAGCTTGCATATAATAATTAATAAGATTGGCTAAGAGGATGAATGATGTGGATAGCTTGCATGTTGAGATAGAAAAATAATTAATGCATGTTAGTGGGGTTTTGCTTTATAAGAAGTATAGATGAGTCCAACTCCAAGCCCTCGTGTAGAGCGGAGACTAGGAAAGGATCCAAAGTTGGTAGCCCTAGCTCACCCGTCCACCCGTTGCATCTTGCGGCCGAGGCGCCACCAACCCACCCGAATCCAGTCCTCCTCACGCCTCGCTGCTAGTCCCGGACACAAAACGAAACAACCCACAATTCCCGGAAGCCACGCGCGCCGTCCCAACCCACAATTTATTTTTACTTTATCCAGCTCTAGTATAGGACTCGCCGCCACCGCGTCGCCTGCACGCACGCCCGCCGCATGGCACTCCTCATCCGGGCCCCGCTCACCTCCTTCGACGACGACGACGACGGCGGAAGCACCGACGAGTACGCCTCCTCGGGCGGGTACTCCTCCTCCCGCTCCCCCTCGCCCCCCGCAGCGGCGGCCCCGCGCCCGCGCTCATCCGCCGCCGTCCTCGGCGCGCCGCGCGTGGCCGCGCAGCTCTCGTCCTCGGCGACGGACGACGAGAGCGGGAGCGAGGACGACCTGTACGACTCCGCCGCAGACCTCGGGGACGAGGTGCTCGAGGAGGTCTCCAACGGCTTCTTCCGCGTCGCCAGGGTGCCCCCGCCGCCGTCCCCCTCCGACGAGGGCGGCCCGATCTCCTCCGACCACGAGTCGGCCGCCTCGGCGTCCGTGGAGAGCGAGTACTTCGGCGCGGCGGAGGATTCCTCCTCGGAAGAGGCCTTCTCGGCAGCCAGGAGCGACGTGTTCGATGCCGGCGCGGGGAGCGGGCTCGAGGAGGAGGATGGCGGCGCCGTTTTGTCCGCAGGCGGCAGGGGTGCCGAGGGCTCGCTGGATGGGAGCTTCCTGAGCTCCGTGAGCGTGCTGGACGACGGCGAGGGCTCCGTCTTCGGCGTGAATCTATCCGACAGTTCTGCCATGAACGGTGGTAATAAACATGGAGATGAGCTCGTTGGTGCTGAGGCTGCTGACGATGTGGTGCCTGAGCCTTCCAGTGGTTCCATTGCTGATGATGGCGCCTTGCACAATGTGGATGTTTCGGAGGGGAATGGTGGAGGGTCTAAGCAGGAGGTTGCCGAATCGGCCCCTGGAGTGAATCCCACCGAAGAACATGCTGCTCCTGAAAGACTTCTCAGTGACGACTCCGATGCAAAAGATACCACACACAACCATGAGATTGCTGAATTGCCTCATGTGCTGAATCCCACAGAAGCACAAGGTACTGGTCCTGAACTTCGCCATGCCGACTCTGATGCAAAAGATAACTTGCCTCAGCATGAAGCTGTCACAGATGTTGAAGATACCAGTCCTGAACATGTTGCAACAAGAGATGCCACAGTTGAGCTTGCGGAGGTTTGTACCGATGTTGATAACCCACATTTGTATGCTGGTGCTGATAGCGTGGTAGATGGGGAGACTCATGGTGATTACGAAGCTTCCGATGATCTTGCATCCATCCTTGGGACTAACAATGCTCTAGAATTTCCTGAAAAAGCAATGGAGGACAATGTGCCTGCTTCCAAGGGCACACGCTTTGGTTTGGATGATTCAGATGAGGATCAGTTGAGCGATGATGATTATGAAGAGGAGGAGTTGAGTGGAAAGGATATCGAGCTTTTTGATTATGCAGCATTAGCTGAGCTTCTGAGGGCGGCAAACAGTTCACCTGGACAAGGTAAGGCCAAGGTCTTTCCAGTTGAAAGCTCTAGTTCATCTGGGAAAACGTCTCCTACCGTGGTCAGCGTTCCTAGGACAAGCATGGCTTCTACTCCTGCGCTGGATGCGGCTGCTGATCCCGAGAGTGCAATGACTGATGAGGAGAAGAAGCTGTACATAAAGGTGGACATGGCACGAATCAAGTATTTGCGCCTTGTGTATAGACTAGGGTATGATGCCGAACATCAGGTACCTATACAAGTTTTGTATCGGCTTAGTCTCGTTGAAGGCTTCAGACGCATAAGGATGGCAAACCATTCATCCGAGCTTGAAAATGCCTGGAACAGGGCTTTGCAGCTTGAGACTGAGAGAATAGATAACCTGGAATTCTCCTGCAATGTGTTGGTCCTTGGGAAGACAGGGGTGGGCAAGAGTGCAACAATAAACTCCATCTTTGGCGAGGATAAATCCAATACGAATGCTTTTCTACCAGCAACATGTTCTGTGAAGGAGATTGCTGGAGTTGTTGGCGGTGTTAAATTTCGTGTCATTGACACTCCAGGACTTGGGCCTACAGTTATGGATGAAAAATCAAATAAGAAAGTGCTCAAGTCTGTTAAGAAGTATATCAAGAAATGCCCTCCTGACATCGTTTTGTATGTTGATCGGATCGATACGGAAAGGAAGGGTGCAAACGACCTATCCCTATTGCGATGTATTACCAGTGTGCTAGGCCTATCAATATGGTCGAAAGTCATTATCACTCTTACTCACTCAGCAGCAGATCCTCCTGAAGGACCTAGCGGCTCCCCAATGAACTATGAGATGGCCGTGAACCATCGTACTCGTGCGCTTCAGCAAAGCATCCGGCAGACTACTAATGACCCTCGGATTGAGAATCCAGTGGCTCTTGTGGAGAACCATCACTTCTGTGAGAGGAACACGGAGGGTGAAAAGGTGCTTCCTAATGGCCTTATTTGGAGGCGTCTGCTCCTCCTCCTATGCTACTCACTGAAGATGGTTGCTGAGATTGATAGTCTTTCAACCCGTCGTGCTGCTTCTGCAAGCCTCTTTGGTCTCCGTCTTCAGATGCCTCCACTTCCTTACTTCTTATCATCTTTGTTGCAATCTAGAGAGCACCCCAGGCGTGCAAGTGAACAGAAGCTTGACAGTGTGGACTTAGATGTTGATATTGATGAATTGATTGATGAGGATCAAGAGGATGAAGAATATGATCAACTTCCTCCCTTTAAGCCGTTGAGTAAATCACAGGTTGCAAAACTTTCCAAAGAGCAACAGAAATTGTATTTTGATGAGTATGACTACAGAACCAAGCTTCTTCAGAAGAAACAGTTGAAGGAAGAGCGCAAAAGATTAAAAGAAATGAAGAATAGCGACGATAGTAATCATTATGTACCTGGGGACAATGATCATCCTGATGATGAGTATGACATCGATAGATCTCTTATGCCAGATTGGGCCTTGCCATCTTCATTTGATTCTGATGATCCAGTATACCGTTACCGGTGTCTTGAGCCTACAGCGAACCTTCTCGTACGTGCTGTTACCAACCCTGAAGGATGGGATCATGATTGCGGGTTTGACGGTGTGAGCCTCCAATACAGCCATGATGTCGCCAGTGCATTCCCAGGTTCTCTGTGGGTCCAAGTTAACAAGGACAAGAGAGAATTCACCATTAATCTGGAGTCCTCAATAGCAGCTAAGCATAGCGAGTATGTTTCAACGCTTGCAGGCTTTGACATACAAACCATGATGGACCAGCTTGCTTACACTCTCAGAGGGGAAACCAAATTGAGGAACACGAAGAAAAATGCCACTACTGGAGGTTTATCCATGACTTACGTGGGAAACACCATGGTGACTGGAGCGAAGTTTGAAGACAAGCTTGCAGTTAGTAATTGGTTAACACTGATGGCAAACGCTGGTGTTGTGTCCATGAAAGGTGATACTGCATACGGAGTGAATATGATGGCGAACCTGCTTGAAAAAGACTATCCTGTGGGTCATGGTCTTGCAACTTTGGGTGCATCCCTGGTAAGGTGGCATAAAGAATGGACTATGGCTGCAAACATGGATTCCCAGTTCACTGTGGGAAGGACTTCAAGCATGGCAGTTCATGTTGATATGAACAACAAACTAACTGGACGAGTGAGCATCAAGGCCAACAGTTCAGAGCATCTGAAGATTGCTCTATTAGGGGTCTATTCGATGGCAATGTATATGTGGAACAGGATGCATCCTTGCCCTGATCCTAATTATGAGTAGCACTGGTTAGTTGTTAGCACCATAGTTTTGATTTCCTAATATTTTTGTCCTTTTCTTCTTTGCCCCTCTTGTATGAGTTTCTAGCTGTTCTATTAAACTACTGTTAAAGCCACTTCTGTTCCTTATGGTATCTCGATTAATGTTGACATAGTTTATGCACGTGTATGCGGCAGATATCACGAGTTGATGCCTATTTTTCTATTGCTCATGATGATGCCTGGTATTTATTCATGGAAAGTTTGACATTTCAATGTGTAACTGCCTACCTGTTCAGATATCATTTGTGTGGTTATCCTTTGGTTCTCTCCAGCCTTCGATCCACTGTTTACCAGTTCAGATAATAGATGTGTATATCAAGAATGCATAGAGGTAGGAAGACTTTATGCTTCCAGTCTAATGTGTGCAATGGCTAGAATCCTTTCCAGAAAGAGTAGGGCAACCTAGCCATGCTCATGCACTGGTTCTTTGGGGGGCGGGGTTGCAGAACTTTAGGCCAATGGCGCACTGCAGCATGTACCAGTAATTTACTGCATTAGCGGTTGTGTGGGGATTTTCTTCGCTGACAATTTGTGGACCTGGCACTATGATCGGTGGATGGATGGAGTGGTTGCTTTGACCTGCTGCAGTCCCCACCCTCACTTCTTGGACCCTTTCCCTCTGACAAGCAGCGGCGAACACAGGGGCCTCAACCAGGAGACAGCACCCACTGATCTGGCTTCAGTCATACGCAGAGAGTGGGCAATGCTCGTGGAGTACTGCTGGGGGTGCTGAGGGATCAAGCTGTCTGAAAGGTACATGTAAAGAAGTTGCAGATGCTACTAGAAGCCAACCTACTTGTGGTAGTGGGAAATCAACTGCAGGTGTCCGGGAGCATGTTTATCTGAATGATGCCCATTGATGGCATATTTACATGAAAAGTTGAATACCCCAAGTAAGATATGTTAAGATTCTGATTCATTTTTCAGCTAGCAAGTTTTAATTGAAAATTTCTTGATTTTTAGTCATCTATTTTCTTTTCCTGTAGCGAAATCAAGCTAAAGGAGGCTGCTATTCTGCATTAGATGTTTGCACTGTTCTTGGCTTAACTTAGGGGGCATAGGTTTTGGCTGCAAACCAACTGAGGATGCAAAGCAAATGTTTTAACTTAGTTTGACAGATCGGTGGGTAGTTTCTTTTTCTTCCTTCACTGCTCCTGTGTGACATTTGTTGTTGACATATGGTTACCTGGTCAGACATATCATGTGTTTTTCCTTATTGAAGCATTACTGATACTTGAATAAGGGGAGGCCATGTATTAGTTGAATCCATGCCCTTCTCCAGCTGTACAAGATTTGGCCTTTCTATTGCTTGTCAACTGTCGTCCTCTAATGGTGGCTGGGCGACTAATTTCTTTCCTATTTCCCCTTAAAATTGTAAACATGCCAGTCAGATAATAAGCAGTTTAAATTGCATTGTCTGTATGTTTCTGTTCTTATTAGCCTTTCCGGGCTATTCTAAATGTCTAAATCGAATAAAGAATGACATGATGTAGATACTTTATATGTTACTATTACACTGCAGTAGTTAATGTCCTGAATGAGTTCTGTTATTATTTTCTTAGTCTTGATGACTAAGCAGACCTGTCAAATCCAATTCGGACACAGGACCTCGTTTGGTACTAGAGAAGTGTTACCCTGGAAAGCTTGGAACCAGTGAACGATAGAGTCTCATGCATAACAATTTTTGAATAAGTACAAAACTAGTAACTTCAACGTGACATATAGCTCCGTCCCTATTCTTCCGTAGTTGTAACCCTGATGTTGGTCCACATTCCTTTTTGGTTTATCTTACGGTCTGTTGTCCAATCTACAGATAATGAAAACACAAGTGTTGTTTCTGTGTGCTGGTCAAGACTCAAGATAGTTGAAAGCTGGGAGCCTCGAAGGACCAAAGTCTTTGACCCATTCTGCTAGCAAGATTCAGTTAACAGTTTGGTTGGTACCGAGGTCAGAGAGATTTTCATTCAGCTATGAATGTCTTCTACTCTGCTTCAGGCAGTGTGCTGTGGCACATTCTTCTTTGAATTCAAGATCATATTTCACTCCTTTCAGAATTTCGTGGGGAGATATTATTTTCTGGGATGTGAAGCTGAAGAAAAAAAATTCAACAGATAGATTTCCTCACAATTTAT
This sequence comes from Alopecurus myosuroides, assembly GCA_028641055.1. Lineage (NCBI taxonomy): Eukaryota > Viridiplantae > Streptophyta > Magnoliopsida > Poales > Poaceae > Alopecurus > Alopecurus myosuroides. The sequence continues at coordinate 49,190,092 of CM054057.1, read as the reverse complement.
CCTCTTCTTCTTTGCTCCTCTTGTTTAAGTTTCTAGCTATTCTATTGAACTAATGTTAAACCTACTTCTTTTCCTTATGGTATGTCTATTGGTGTTGACATAGCTGTAGACTTTATGCACGGTATGCGGCAAACAACACGAGTTGATGCCTATGTTTCTGTTGCTCATGACGGCGATAAATGTTCCTGGTATTTATTCATGAAAAGTTTGACATTTAATTGTGTAACTGCCTACCTGGTCAGATGTCATTTGTGTGATTATCCTTTGGTTCTCTCCAGCCTTCCATCCATTGTCTAGCAGTTCATATGATAGACTTAGGTAAATATGGTTATTCAAGAACGCATTATGTACCATGTAATGGAAGTATGGAGTCCAGGCATATTTATTTAATGGGCTAAGCAGCTGTTCGGTTGCTGCCCTGTGACAAACTAGCCTAGCTGGACGTCCTCCTGGGAGTTGTCTGGTTGGAGGCCTGGCTGGAGCTTCAACCGCTCAAGCAAGTGAGTTATTCTTTCCCAGGCTGTTTCTTTTATGAATGCTGATGTAGTGTTCAGCCGGTGATGGGCTGGGGAGTAACGAGTTTTTAATGCGACTGCCATTTCCTGCTTGTTGGTGGTGGTAACTGGAACTAATATTGCTTATGCAAACTGTTAACAGTATAGACCTACTCTTGCTACCAAAAAGGCTTTCATATCTTCATGGTATGTCCATCCCTTTTTTCCTATATATTTGTAATGACTTTCTTGGATGATGCAGGCCGGGTATCGCGGGCTTTGAAAAGTGCGAGGCCCCTTGTCACTAGCGGTAAGAAGGGAATAATTTCATGGATGGACCTAGAATTTCTGAATGGAAGTATAAGTATCGTCTAAAAAATGTCCGCTAATCCATTTATATTGTTTTCTTTTTTATTGGTCTGTAAACATTTAGAAGTTTATATTTAGGTTAGGCTCACACATTAATGAATATATTATTGTTACGTTCCTTTTTGTTTGCTGCTCCCCAAAGTAATCAGGCTCAAATCACCAATCCAGTAGTCGTTGTGGTTGTCTTATGCAAAGTAGTAGTGTGCTGATTTGTTACTTTCCATATCTTGAGAAGGTTATATTCATTAAATAGTCGTCAGCTTGTTCCCTGGCATTGACATCATGCTGGCAGTTTTCTAGTCTTGCTTGATATGGTTCTGGGTCTGGATTGTTTGGTCTTGTTAGAAACCTTAAACTGTACTTTGTTTGGCTTTATAAGAAGAAAATGCGCAACTAATTAATTACTATTAATTTGCGAAATATTAATTTCAGACTAATTAATGTACGCTGCATGGTGGGTGAGGGTAAAAGGAAGCTTTCCTTGATTTAGAGAAGGAAAACACCTTCCAGCTGAAAAACCGTCACTGTTTTACTGTCGTTCTACCAAGTTTGGTTGTTCAAACTCTGCAGTTTATTTACAATTGGCAAATAGATGTTGATGGAAACTATTGTTCCATTTACTTCTTTGTTTCTATGGAAATGGCAAGGGTAAAATCTTTTGGATTTTGAGGGCTACTCAGGCGGTACACCTATTTTTGTTTAGCTGAAACTACTTGTTTCCTTGATAGATGCTTATCTCATTAGAATCGAATATGCGTATGTTACATATCTTATATTTACTAATTGGATACACCCTACGAGCCACCACGTTAATCCTAGAGGTTAACCATTTTTATCCGTCAAACTAGCCGATGATCTATTTGGAACCGTTAGATCCATAGCCTGGTCCTACTTTTCCTCCCGCACTATGGGCTGATGGCCTAGGGCAGGACTCTTCGTTTGCTAGCCTTCTCGATTTCTTTGACGCAAGTAATTTGGTCGTATTTTGCTCTATATCTCCTGATCTTGCCTCGGGAAGTGAATCCACCGCGAGGCTACATCCACGAAGGTGCAGGAGGCGGCATGGGGACAAGATGCATGCGTCCGTGCGAGGCGCATGGAGACAAACGTTCTGGATCTATCAGTCATACTCAAGTTGATCTCAGGTACGTACGTAATGGGTTTCTTTTTCCTAATAAGATCCATGATGGAGTCACCAGCTGCTATAACAAGATGATTTCCTAGCCTAGGGTCACCGGCTGCTGTAAGCTTGGACTTGCATGCATTTGTACCTAGATTCACCTGCCGGTAATTGATTTTACACACTACTGACACTGCCTTTTTTTCCCTCACGGTGGCATGTAGTTCGCAGCAACCAGCACCGAATAAATTATTTTTCATGCATCTCGATTAATCTTAATTTCCACCCATGTACGTTATTAGAAGAAAATATTGGTGTGTAAATTTGTATGAAGCATCCAATTTCTCTTACATGTATTTGCAATATCCAAATTATTATAGTTCGTTTAGTCTCAGAGAACATCATTAAGATCCATGAGCTGCCAGATGATTTCCTAGGGTCACCGGCTGCTATAATCTTGGACTTGCATGCATTTGTACCTAGATTCACCTGTCGGTAATTGATTTTACACACTGCTCACACTTCCTTTTCTTTTCCTCACGGTGGCATGTAGTCTGCAGCAACCAACACCGAATAATTTATTCTTCATGCATCTCGATTAATCTTATTTTCCACCCATGTACGTTATTAGAATAAAATATTTCGTGTGTAACCTCGTATGAAGCATCCAATTTCTCTTTACATCTATATGCAACATCCAAATTATTATAGTTCGTTTCAGTCTCACAGGAAATGATTCAGATATTGTGCCGTATGGGCTCAAGCAAAGCAGAATATAGGATGAACTCAACAATTACAGATTTAAGCCTATATTTTCCCAATCAAGGTTAATTTTTACATTGTTATTATGGCTGAATTTTAAAATATGTGCAGAGAAGCTCAACTAGCACTTTCTCATAACACGTTGATGATTTTAATTTTAGTGCTTATAACCATCCACGTAAATCCATTTGAACCTTTCCACTTATTCGGTTTTCCTGCTCTTCTCCGACGTGCACGACGCGTTTCAAGAGTCCGCCGTTGAGTTCAGGGCATGCGAGGCGTTGAGCTTAGGGACTGCGAGGCTGCACTCCGTCGCCGTGACGACAACAACCTCGCCTCTGCCGTCCAGTCCGTGCGCCACGCGTAGAAAGACCTCATGCGGCTCGCCGCCTCCATGCGCGTTGTCGCCATGTTCCCGCGGGTTCCCAACAAGGCAAGTATTCTCCTCTTAGTTACAATCTTACTATCAGGTACAAAGGTAGTGCTTTGGCCACCACCTATTGGTTGATGACCGAATGCATCTTCCATCTCGACTGCTGAGAGGAGTCTAGGCACCGAAAGGAACACATCACCTCAAAGCTTAGAAGACAAATTCTAGGCGCAAATCAACTATAAGCTCCCCGGATCTATTCTTCTTCCTTTCAGCTAATTCACTTCTCCTAATACAATTTGTACGGGTTGCGTATTTTGACATTTTGTCTGCCATGCCAAGAAGACCTGACATATTTTGGCTTTGCTGTATGTATCCATTAGATTACTCATGTCTCCCCGCAATCAACAATAGTACTCTGCCAACAATGATCTTTTGACTAATTCGCGACAACATGGATGTCAGAATAATTCATTTGTGGCTCTAGGCTTTGAGGGATATGATTTTAGGAGTTTAAGCTTTGCCTTGACCAAACACAAAAGTTTCACAAAGGAGTGTTGCTTCCACATGTTTAGTGCCACTATGGAATGTTAGTACTAGCTAGATTAAGATAAAGAATTGGACATTAGGTACAGAAACTTTCAAACTTAACAATATGTAACATTTAAATTTTCTGTAGGTCAACGGATATGGTTATCAAAGGTTCGCGAGGTACATAATTTTTTCTATAATATGCTACTTAAGTTAAAATTCTCATATGGTCTATAATGATATGCATGTCTCTGATGAAAACTTTAAATGCCAGAAAAAATCAGATTATGGAAACTTTTCATGCTCGCATTAGTTTTTTTTTCTTTTCCGTTAATTGTCAGATACTTTTCAACCAAGGATGTTAGGAGCATGATAACTGCATACATTTTTCTTCCGGGCCTTCCAAGGTATTAGTGAGGTTCCGTGTGGAAGGCTGCAGAGCATGGTTTTGATTGTTATTGAACGTTAATTGGTATCTCATCAGATACACCATTATTTCTAAATCCCTAATTGCCTTGCATTTTTTGCAGATCTATAAAATGATATGTTAACCTCATATTTGAACCTTGCAAGCAAAACATACCAGGTTACGCCATCACCTGATTCTCACATGAGTTTTTCTATTTATGAAATACTGTAACATGAATATTTTACCTCCCAACAACATGTTGTGGCTTCTTGGGTTACAGTTGAATTTTTCTTTTGTATGGCGGGTCCTAAGAACTGGATCCTACACAAATATATCTAGAAGAGTGGATGTACAAAGTTTCTTTATGCGGAGCGATGCAGAGTGTTCATGTAAAATGTTTTCAGATAAATTTTCTTCTCCTTTTTTCTTAATTTTACACATTTGCATATTTACATTTGTGACAACCTTAAAATAGATCTACAAGATTTGTTATATGATTTGAGGGTCTACTCATCATCTTATTAGTTAGTTTTAGGGTGTTAGATAGAATTTTATAAAAGAGGTCACACTTTGGTACTATATTCTGTGTACAGAAATGCATATGTAGTAAATGCATTTCTAAAAAATGTCTCTTGATAGGAACCGATCAATGTATTATTTTTTCAGATACCGGTGTTAGCACCATGTAAGTTTTTTGAGTTATTTTTGTGCTTGCATTGTTATTCAGACACAGATTTTGTGGTGTCAACACCAAAATTCTGATAGGAATCATTAATAAACTCATATTCATTGCAACTTTACCCAATAAGCGTCATATCATGCCAACTCGGTTAGATAAGCCATGTGAGTGTTTTTATACAGCTTGAACCTTTGTTTTGGCAGTTCCTAGACTTGGTTCTTAATAGAGAATCAGAACTATGTTTTATTTGTATTCATCCCTGATTCAACAAATGGACATAAACAATAATCCCTGTTAGTCTAACATGCGATGAGGAGAAACCAAAATATGGTGGAATTGTGATATTCAAATAGCATTTTCATAAGAAGTAGCTATTTTCTTCACACAAATAGCTAACTTAGAATATTCTCATATTTATATTGATCATGTTGTATATGGTCAATTTTTGCACATTCACTCTATCAAATTTGTAGTCCAAGTAAAAAAATTAATGGTGCATATTGATGACCTTCGAGAAGAAAGCAATAGACCACTTCTCATAATTCTTATAAGTGGCGGCAGCATGTAGGGTCTAGAAAACTTTTGTGGCGCAACTGATGCTCCTCATAGCCGCAGATTGCAAGTTTGTCAATCTCAGTGATGTTATAGCCTTTACGAGGCAGTATGATTGGTTCTTAATGCCAATATGTGTGAAATCATCTATGTCATGCTACTTCTCCATGGCATATTTATATATGGTGTGAGTATATTAAATATATTTCAGAAAACTATTTACGCTGCGATGGGGTCTTTTAAACTGCACTATTACGACGAGCACACATCACCTAACACCTCATGTTTAAATTACAATTATATTCATATATTCTTAAACAAGAATTAAAAAAGGGTAGCAATTTATAGATTGATGTTTGAATATGTCCATCAAATTTTGTTTGGAAAGTTATATTTACAAGTTTAATAACACAAATGAATTACATAATTCTTTTAGAAATGGAGAGAGCACGTGCGGATCGCACGGGTTGATGACTAGTGCTAATTAATTAGTTATGATTTTTTTTACTGGTCGATAGTTGTGATTGAGTGAGTTCTTTCTTTCAGCTCCAGTTAATGCCATTTCATTGTGGTCTAGAATTTCAGTATGTGTTTGTAAATGACAAGTTCTAAATTTAATAGTTTTATGCTATTATTAGACGGGAGTCTTTGAGCAAGTTATGTACTTATGTATACAGGTGGGCAGAGGCAGTGCTGCCTACCTGTGTCATGGTACTCTTCTCGTCTCCTCCACCGCTGCCAGCACTATCTTCAGACTTCAGCCCAGCTTGAATATCGCCGAATTCCGTGCCATTCTGTCAAGTGTGAGAGCAGTTTTAGCCTGAGCATTGATAGTGGATGACACTAGGAGAGTTGGGGCAATTTTTGTTGGTTTTTCTCACACAATCTGAGGGGCTGGGGGTACATATTTATAGGCTGCTAGCCAACCAAGCATATTCCAGATGCTAGTCTAAAATGCTGTCCTTACCCTATCCTAACAGAGAGTCCTTGACCCTATTGAAAGTACAATATGGTCAACTAGAGGGGGTGAATAGATGACCTACAAATTTTAATTCTTTTTCACTTTTAGAGAGGGCTTTGGGAAAGTAAAAGCTTGGTTATCTAAATGTGCAACTAAGTGAACACTCTATGTGACAAACAACAAGTAGCAACGGAAGTAAAGCAAGGCACACGATAACCACAAGTGAAAAACACGGAGACAAGGATATGTTTCCCGTAGTTCCTTCTTGAAAGAAGTACGTCTACGTTGGAGAGGTGGGGAGCCACCTAGGCACTACTCAATAGCACGGATGTGCACACCTTATTCTCCGTGAGCTTCTCCGGTGAGGGAGATTCTCGTTTCCACCATGGGGTCGACTTGAAGGCGTTGACCAAACCTTTACAATGGGTTGAGGCTACTCCACAAATAAGATGGAGGCTCTCAACAATCGAAACTTCTTGCTACAAAGTGGAAGCTACAAGCACTAGGGTTTTCCTTGGATGACAAGGCAACCAAGAGATTACAAGATCCAAGAGTTGTGGTATGGGAACACACGTTTTGGCTTGGTGGAAAGGTAGATCTAGGCCTCCTCCATGAGATCTTTGAAGGGCATCGAGTTTGGTTGGAGGAGGAGGGAGATCGGGGCGTTTTGAGCTCTACAACAATGGAGGAGAGAGAGGAATGGACGAGCTACCTATCTAGAGGAAGAAGACAACTATTTATAGGCTCCTCCAATTTCTGACCGTTGCAGTCGCCAGGGCCGGAATATTCCGGTGTTAGCACCGGAAATTTCCGGTCTGCCCTGGCCGGATTTTTGAATAGTCCGGGGGGGCGGATATTTGAAATATCCGGGGGCGGAAATTTCCGCCCCAACCTTCCGCCCCCATCTATGCGCGCGGGCACCAGCCTGTTGAAGAAAAACTGCTAAGGACCAGGGGCCGGATTTTTGCACCGGAAATTTTCGGGGCAAATTTCCGCCCCAGCTTCTGTCCGCGGGCACCTGAGAAGAATCCATTTTCTGCTAAGTCCCAGAGGGCCGGATTTTTGCACCGGAAATTTCCGGGGCAAATTTCTGCCCTAGCTTCTGTGCGCGGGCAGCTGGAGAAGAACTTGATCATTTTGAAGATGGCAGAGTGGCCGGAATATTCTGGTGCCAGGGCCGGATATTCCGCCCCATAAGCACCGGAATTTCTGGTGTGATTATTGAAAAATCCGGTGGCAATAATTCCAGAGTGTAGACCTCCTCTTTGATCTTTTGACAGGAGTATAACAATAATTATCTGAGAGATTAACTGCACAGTCTAAAACAACATTATTAGATAGGTGATACCCGCGTTGTTATCATCACCAAAATCATTAGAGGGATCATGAGCTTTCAATCTCCCCCTTTTTGGTGAGTGATGACAACACGGGTATTTGCAAGGAAATCAACTAACAATGCATGATATGAAAAGTAAAACACCACATATAGCATATATAGGAGACATGACTCCTAATAGTAATAGTTCACCAACGAATAACGAGTACGATAAGACGAAGTTCGAAAAGACGCACGAAACGATAAAAAAGGGGCAACAAAGAACGAAACCCACCCAAGCAAATCCCCGCACTAGTAGAGAAATGCCATTCTATGGAATAGCATCTGTGGCGCAGCAAGATGGCGTGCGCCATAGAAATAAAATTTTGTGGCGCATGGCCACAGGTGCGCCACAGAAATTTCTAATTCCGTGGCGCATGTCTTGCTAGTGCGACACAGAAATCCGGCGGGGCCCACCCCAATCATTGCTCTGGCTGTCAGTACAACCAGTTTTATGGCGCAGGCTCCCTGGTGCGCCACAGAATATGGTATTTCTGTAGCGCACAGCTGTGCTGCGCCACAGAAAAACCATATTCTGTGGCGCATGTGTCTTGATGCGCCACAGAAGCTGTCTTTTCTGTGGCGCAGCACTGCCGTGCGCCATAGAATATTGTACTGGTGCGCCACAGAATAGGTGCACTGTGCACATAAAGATGGCAGCCCCTCTCTCTTCCCCCACTCATTTCATTCCAAGTGGATGTTGCTCACTCGCCTCCCCCTTCTCTCCACTCCAATTTTACACATTTAATTCTCCTTTTGTGGTAGTTGAACCTATTTTTTCGATGTATAATTGTTGGTGAAGTTTCTTGTTGTTGGAGGCCTAATTACCTACATCTATACTCCGGTCCCTCCCTCTCCTCGCTCTTTTCGCGTCTCGATCGGTATCGAATCTACTAGGTGAGTATAGTTGGAGGTGCATGTCTCGTGTGGCCATCGATCGATGTGTATGGGTGCTTGTCATGCATGTGCAGGTGGACCGATTGTCGCGCGCGCGGGCGGTCATGGTGCACGGATGTTTGCCGAAATGTTGATTCACTTCCATTTCGGCAAACTTTTGCACCCCATATGTCCTACTTATAGGAGAGGTCATGCCGAATTTTTCCGGCGACTATGCATGTTGTGGTTCTAATTTTCTGCTCTCTATGTGTATGTGCAGGCAACTATGGTACTAGAAATGAGCTATGCTCGAATCGCTAGATACAATAAAGACGCGAAGGCGGACATGATTCGGTGCAACAGACGGCAGATAAGATGTCCGTGTCGATCATGCAAATTCGTGCGCTGGATTGACCCTGATTCCGGACAATTGGAGGAGCACCTTCTCAGACGCGGTTTCTTTGACGACCGCAACCACGTGGCACCGCCAGCGGCAAAAGTTGTGCACGAAGAAGAGGGCGAGCGAGGTTGTAACATCCCAAGTATGAAATACCCCTAGAATGTTTTGTTTCTTGTTTTAATTCAAATATTGCATCATGTCATCATGTTTAATTATTTATTTGCATTTGTTTACTATTTGTTTTGCATCTGTTTTATCTTGTTTTCATAATGAAACTCAAACAAATTCAAATGGTTATTTCATACTTGCTCTGTTACAACATTTCAGATAAAAAGCTAGAATAAAAACAACTCATTTGTTGTCATATTATTCCATAGTTATCAATTAATAAAATGGTGCTTTATTTCAATCAATTAATTCCAAATCATTTTCAAACTCAAGTCAAATATTCAAATCAGCACCCAATTTGTATATATGAAAATCACCAATCAGTTATACTCATTTAATCAAATTTAATCATAGGGGTCACCCTATTAAAATGGATGTTTTCATTAATGTCTAATTAATATTAAGATTCCTTCAAATTTTGGTTTAATTCCTAAACAGCAATAATTTTGAAAACTTTGTGAAAACAAAAGTTAGCATCTGTTTGATATTAACCTAATAAACTTAACCTAATTTTTCTAATATTTTTACTAACCTACAAACCATCCTTTTCTTCCAATTTGTTTTTCTGAAAAAAAATATAAAACAGAAAAGAAAAAAGAAGAAAGAAACGCGCGCGCGTCACCTAACTAGCTACCCAGCCCGCCTAACCCTCTTCAGCGCAGCCCAGCCCGTTAGCCGCCGCGCGTACCGGTTCGCTTTAAAACGCCCCGTCGTCATCCTCCCGTACGGCGGGCATCGGAGCGAGCCACGTCGCCGTACGGCGGCGCCCGACGGCCAGGAGCCACTCTAGGGCTCTATAAGTAGCCCTAGACCCCTGGCGCCAAGCCCTAGCAGCTAGGGTTCCTGTTCCCACCGAGATCGCCGCCGCCAGCCCTTTCACTCCGCCGATCCCCAACCACTGTCACCCACCGGAGTCCGCCGCGTCTGAATTTCTGCACGCCGCCGTCGCCATGGGGAGCCAGCACCCCACCTAGCCACGGGAAACGTTCAGCCACGCCTACTTCTTCCTTTTGGACACCTGCGGGAGCACGGAGAGCTGCTGGATCCGCACCGCCGTCTGCTACATCGCCGCCGGCCGCCACCTCGCCCCTCTGCTTCCATCTGCAACCGCCGGTGAGCGCGTCACCGTTTCCCTCCTCCCTCTCTGCTGTTCGCAATCGCCACCGCACCGTGCACGTCCACCAGATCTCATCGCAACACACGCGCAGGCGAGCACGAGCCGGTGATCGCCGCCGTTGAACCTCTGTCAGGTCGCGGAAGCACGCGGTCGTCAGAAAAAAATTCAGTTAGCGCCGTTGTAACGATATCCTCACCGCGCGTAGTTTACTGACAAGCAACGCAGCACAGCTGCACTGGTTCAGTCGAGCGCGTGCAAGCGGGAGATCGCGGGTTCGAGTCCCGGCTCCCTGGGATAAAATCCCCACCTTTTCTTTTCGGCTGAGTGCTGACAGGGAGGGCCCCCTGTCAGTCACTCATGTGGCCACGCAAGCACAGCGAGGCTTGGGCCCCCCCTGGCAGTGTCTGTGTAGCTAATCCGTGAGTATAAAAAGTTAACATGATTTCTGTTTTCAAATTTAGGCCCTTTGTTTTAGCAGTTTGGTCCCTGAAAGTATTTTGGCAATAAAATTAGTTTTATAACTCCAATAAATGAAAATAAACTATGTGGGCTAGTCTAAATTAAATTGTCTATCCATTGGTATCATTTGTTTCCTGTTTTGAAATTTAAAAATGCAATTCAAATTTGAATTCAAATAATTCAAATGCAATTTGCTAAATTCAATAACTAATTCATTCTTAATCCAATAAATGCAAATAAAATATGTTTTCCATACCATTTTGAATAACCTTTTCAAATATAATTTTTGTTTCATGGTTTGAATAATTTAAATTGCCTAAATAATTTAATACTTGTTTAATTCATTTAAATTTGATAAAATCATAACTTGCTCAATATAAAATATTTTTGAACATGCAAAATATGTTTTCAAACCCTCAAAGTGTGAACTTTTCAAATGTGAGTTTGAAATTATGTTTTGAATAAATAAAATTCAAATAATATTCAAACTTGTTTAAAATTCAAATAAAACATGTTTAATAATGTTTAATTCATAATTAAATTATCCTAATTCCAATTTCAATATTTGAAACATGTAATCCAACTAAAATTTGATGTTCTTTTCAAATATAAACTTTGTTATTTGTTTTGAACACTTTAACTTGTTGAAAACAACAAATACTTGTGTGACATGTTTAAGTAACCAAACATTTCCAAACTTAATAAATAATTTCCAAACTTGTTTTATTCCTTTACCACTTGCAGCTATTGTTGTTATTTTGTTGTTATCATCATGCATGCATCATGCTAAGCAAACTTTCACATGGTAATAACTTGTAGATCATTTTCTTCCACTTAATTCATGGACTGTTGCCATATGCAATCCAATTGCATATGGGTCCATTTAAATTGTGTTATCATGTTAGCTAGTTTATTTTGATGCAACCATTAACTTGACATGCATCATCCCATGATTGTGCACTATGCCATGATAATGATTGTTTATATTTCTGCCTTGTTTGTTTGCTTCTTCTCGGATAGACGATGACGTTGATACCGACGATCTTTACGACACCCCTTCTGAGGATCTAGCTCAGTACCCGGCTACTGGGTTTGCAGGCAAGTTATCACTCACATGAACCACTGTGTTCCTTTCAACATTGGTTACCGATACTTTTCCGTTGTTCTTTTCTGCTAGCCTTAGTAGTAGTTGTTTCTGTTACGAACCTATCACATGAATCCCTTAACCCTGATATTTGCCTCACCTCCCTTCCTACAACCCATTGTCTGAGCCAGTGTCTTACTAGCATGCTTAGGTTGCTTTGCTCGAGTCTGTTACCCGTTACTTTCTGTTATTACTATTCTATCATATTCTGGGGGCTCGATGTTAATCAATCAACCTGTTATTAATAATATGCTGATAAGGCACCGGCAGGAGGCCCTGTGTGGTTTTGGAGCCTGCTAGTGTCGACCCTAATAGGAAAAGGGTCTTGTCTACTGATCCATGATGAGCGCACTACCCGCATGTGGGAAGCGAGTATGGGCGCCCCCCTCAATTTGATCCTATTCGCATCTCGTCCAAATCATCTCATTTAGTTCGTGTTTTCTATTTGCCGCATGCATGTTTTTGCGAGCCCAGCGCAGGGTGGAACTTTTGTAGTCGGCATATAGGGGGACACGGTCTTAGAGTGCTATGAGGGTCCCTTTTCTTTGGGGCTTGATTAGCCGTGCGCCCAAGGTGCTTTGGGCTTGATGCGAAGAAGAATTGAGTTGTGTTGAGTGCCACGCTTGGTGGGAGGCATCCCATCTGGCGAGGTATTCTTACGTGTACGGCCAAATTGGTGCAACCCTGCAGGGATAAATCTTCTCGAGAAGCCGTGTTTTCCGCGGTTATGGTTGACTTGGTGAAAGTACTGGCTAACAAGTACTCAGAACAACTTACACCTAACTATTGATGAATTGACTAGTAATAGACTTATTGACACAATAAACTTGATCCATTATTCATGAATTCAACTGTGTGAGTTATCCTCGGATTGCTTCTTTGGATAAGGGGCGAGATCCAGGATGGGTTTGTTTGATGTCAACAACAGTTGGTTACTATACGCTACCTTATCCCCTTTCTGATAGCTGACAGTTGTAGATTTCTGTAGTTGGTTAGCGCAGCCAGTTGCAGCATCTTTCATATCCCCTTCTTCCGTTGAACCAAGGTTTCTGTACTTGGTGTTGACGGGTTACACTTTGGTGAACTGTGAGTCTTGCTTGCCAGTACGTTGTTGTACTGACCCCTTTGGGGCTGTGGTTTACGCAGACTACGACTACGGCTACGATGACCACCAGGATGGCTACTTCGTGGAGTTCGACGAGACTGCAGACGAGTAGATAGCTGGACCCCGGGCAGGATCCAGGACCTACGTGGATGGGCTTCGTCTTCTTTACTTTCTCCGGCTTCTTAAGCCTGTTGGATTTGTCTGTACTCAGACACCTTGTTTGCTTCCGCTGATGTACTGAATGCTATGTTGGGACATGTGTCCTCTGGATGATTGTATTTGCTATCTCTGCCTTAGTGAAGGCCATTTGCAACCTTATTTCAATCTTTTGTGTCTTAGAGATATGTTGTGATTATCATTCGTTTAACGCTGTTGACGTACCATGTGTGATTGGTATGAAGTACGTCGACAGTAGTGCCTTTGATCTCTAGTGGATAGTTTACATCGACGATGGAATAGCAGGGCTTGTGTTGTCGCGCATAAGCGCAGGCCTACCAGGAAGCTGGGACGTGGGAGCAGTTATGCCCCATAATCCAAGCATCTGCTATCCAGTTCGGCCCGATGAGTATCCCCTAGAAGTCAGGGTGCGACAAATGGTATCAGAGCCTGTCTGCCTGTAGGATCCCTTTTTACTGGTCGCAGTTGAGTCTAGAAACTATTTTGTAGCTATATAGGAAAAATGAAACGTGAGAGTAGGAATTCTGCCATTTTTCTTCTTTCCCCACCCACCCACCCTTTTCTGGTAAGGAAGTGCAACGTTGTTTTCTCTTCTCACCCAAACTTTCAAGTTAGGATTTCACGTGTTTTGGGTTCTCCGTAGTACCTCAGGACTTTTGGTCTCGTTTTCCCGATGTTGCTTCGATATCCTGTTCTTCTAAAGAACCTTTCGTCCGTTGAAACCTTGTTGTTGTTTTCCACTTCAATTCTTCTACCGGAGTCTAATCAAAACCTCCCAAATCATCTGCAGATGGATCTCAGGTTCTACTCGCAGGTGGTTCGGATGACTCGCTGTGAGAGCACCGCCGGTTATCCGGAGATGCTGAGAGACATGGTCACCTATCTGGGGTTCCATTGGGCACCAGAGTACCATGTCTACGAGCATCAGCGAGAGTTTGACCAGACCTGCTACCGGGCTATCGTCTACATCCTGTCAGATGATGGCAGGAGCGTTGTCCACCGCTACGAGGCAGTAGGTTCCACAGTGGATATGGCCGTGCAGCAGGCAGCTTACGTGAGTCTCACCGTCCTTCGTGCTGACTACTGGGGGTTTGACGATTCTATCTACCGTCACATTCCCCGTGGTTACATTACGTCGACGGGAGTTCACTTCACTCTCCACGGCAACCTGGATACATACGAGTCTGATAGCTCCAGGCTGCACACCACTGCTCAGTTTGTGAGGCACAGTGACGCCGTTGCTTCCACACTTGCTCAGGAGTTGGCCTCAGTCAGGGAGCAGCTCTACCTCGCGTTGACTCGTCTGGTGACGTACACCACAGACTTCGTTGGAGATGAGCGCTTTGCGCGTTTCACTCAGCCAGCTGGTCTTCCTCTGCCAGATGCTGGAGGTTACGAGCCGATCAGAGGTCCACTACTCCACCTCGGTGCTGGTTACACAGGGATTCCCCGCTATGGAGCACAGGGAGACGACGCTTTCTACTTCACCACCCCGAGAGTTTCTCTCAGAGCAGTCCCGATCTACAGGGATCGTCGTTCTACTTACTTCCGTGGGATTCCTCCTCACCGTATCTCTCGTCGTACTACTCGCCGCCGTCCTGCGTGATGAGCATGGGAGTACCGATGTATCCGTTCCTAGCTATGTTTAGTTATCCTTTGGCATTCGAACCATGTATTGGTCTGTTGGATATTCTGATGTATTTGAACATGTGATGATGTACCTGTTGGTTATCTATTCATGCGTCGGAATAATCTATCTTTCGGTTACCAAGTCTATCCTTTTCTGTTATTGTGCTAAAATGCATTTCTGTTCAGGATGCCTCCAACCAGGAACTCCCCGCCTGAGCCACCTCCGCTCACGGAGCTGTTGACTCAGATGACTCAGGTCGTGGCTCAGATGGCCCAGATCCAGGCTAACCAGCACAACAACCAGAATGCTCCACGGGACAACATCAAGGAGTTCCTCAGCTTGGGCCCGAAAGCTTTCGTGGCAACACGCGAGCCCCTGGATGCTGATGACTGGATCCGTGACATAGCCAGGACTCTGGAGATTGCACATGTTGCTGAGGAAGATAAGGTCAAGTATGCCACCTACCTACTGAAGGGTCAGGCAGCTTCTTGGTGGGAGAACTACCAGACCATGAGAGCTGGCTATCCTATCACCTGGGGCTGTTTCAAGGAAGCCTTCCTGAAGCACCACATTCCAGATGGTCTCATGGAAAGCATGCGTGAAGAGTTCTGCTCCTTCAAGCAGGGCAAGCTGGACGTTATCAGCTATCAGACCGAGTTCAATCGCCTCGCTCGATACGCTGGTGACGAAGTGTCCACTGAGGCCAAGAAGATGGCAAGGTTCCGCCGAGGTTTTAACCCGGAACTGAAGTACGCTCTCACAAATGTCAAGTGCAAGGACTTCGAGGAAATCGTGAACACCGCGCTCAATGAGGAGAATGGGCGCAAGGCGTTCGAAGATTCCCGCAAGCACTCGCGTGAGGGTGGTTCCTCCTCCAACATGACCACCCCTCCGCAGAAGCGCCGCATCTGGGTGCCAAATGGTGCTGTCACTCGGGCTCCATATGCCCAAGCTTCTCCAGGCTTTGCTCCCCGCCCACCCAACCCATCTCAGATGCAGGGTCAGAGGGTTCCAATGGGGCAGCCAAGGCCAGGCACTCCTCGTGTCGTCACTTGCTTCAAGTGCAAGGAGACTGGACACTATGCTGATAAGTGCACTCAGAGGCAGCTACCTCCACCTCCTCGCCCCAACACCAACCAGGCAATGGTTCGTGCTCCCCCGGCTAAAGCCTTCAACTCCAACAACAGGCCTGTCGGGAGGACCGCGAGGGTGAATCATATCAAGGCCGACAAAGCTGAGGAAGCTGCTGACGTGGTTCTCGGTATATTACCCGTAAACTCCTTTCCAACTAAAGTGTTGTTTGATACTGGAGCATCGCATTCGTTTGTGTCAAAGATCTTTGCAACAGCATACAACCTAGTTCTGGTTCCACTAAGCAATCAAATCTATGTTCACTCTCCGGGAACTAAAATGATTACTTCCAAGATAAGTATGGACAATCAAATCCTGGTCGGAGGTCGCATATTCCTTGCTTCACTCATGTTACTGGGAAATTCTGACATTGATGTCATTCTGGGCATGAATTGGTTGAAGGCCAATAAAGCAAAAATTGACTGTGCTAACAAGTCAATAACTCTGTTCCATCCGGCTGGCCAGATAGTCTATTCTCCATATGAATCAAGTTCTGCTCAGCTGTTCAACCTCGATGCTAAACATCTTCCTGCAATTGAGAATGTACCGGTGGTTTGTGAATTCCCTGACGTCTTTCCAGAAGAATTGCCAGGGATGCCTCCGGACAGAGCAGTTGAGTTCGTGATCGAGCTTGAGCCAGGTACTGCTCCAATCTCTAAGCATCCATACAAGATAGCTCCTCCTGAACTGAAATTGTTGAAGGAGCAAATCGATATGTACATGGAGAAAGGTTACATTCAGCCTAGTTCTTCAGCTTGGGGTTGCCCAACTCTGTTTGTTGCCAAGAAGGACCAAACAAAAAGACTCGTGGTTGACTATCGTCCTCTCAACGAGAAAACCATCAAAAACAAGTATCCAATTCCTCGTATCGATGATCTTTTTGATCAACTTGCTGGAGCCTCAATATTCTCAAAGTTGGACTTGAGGATGGGTTACCATCAGATAAAGATCAGAAAGGAAGATATTCCTAAGACAACTTTCACCACTCGGTACGGTCTATATGAATACATCGTCATGTCCTTTGGTCTCACCAATGCACCGGCGACCTTCTCAAGACTCATGAATTCTGTCTTATGAATTCTGTCTTCCATGAATACCTCGACAAGTTCGTTGTGGTATATCTTGATGACATTCTCGTCTACTCCAAATCCGAGGAAGAGCATGGAGAACACCTTCGTCTCACTCTCATGAAACTTCGCGAGCATCGTCTATATGCCAAGTTCTCCAAATGTGAGTTCTGGATTCCAGAAGTTGCTTACCTTGGTCATATCATCTCTGCCAAAGGCATAGCCATTGACCCGGAAAAGGTTAAGGCAATTGTTGATTGGAAACCTCCTAAGACGGTGAAGCAAGTCAGAAGTTTTCTTGGCTTGGCTAGCTATTGCCGTCGTTTCGTCCAAAACTTCTCCAAGATTGCTAAACCTCTCACTGATCTCACCAAGGACAAGAAGTTCGTTTGGACTCCACAGTGTGATGAGAGTTTCAATCTTCTGAAGTCTAAGATCACTTCTACACCTGTTCTAGTTGGCCCAGATACTACCAAACCTTTCCAGATATTCTGCGATGCATCTCTCCAAGGTCTAGGAGCAGTTCTTATGCAAGAACGTCAAGTTGTGGCTTATGCTTCACGTCAGTTGAATGCACATGAGCAAAACTATCCCACACATGATCTTGAACTTGCAGCAGTTGTGTTTGCCCTCAAGAAATGGAGACAATACTTGTTGGGTAACAAAACTGAAATATTTTCCGATCACAAGAGTCTGAAATACATCTTCACTCAACCAGATCTAAACCTCAGGAAAAGGAGATGGATTGAAAAGATTAAAGACTTTGATCTCACCATTTCTTACACTCCAGGCAAGGCTAATGTTATGGCTGATGCTCTCAGTCGCAAGTCCTATTGCAATAATCTCATGATCATGGAAAGCCAACCTCCACTTCATGAAGAATTCCAGAAGCTGAACCTTGGTCTTGTCCCACAAGGTTATCTTGCTAGCTTGACAGCCAGTCCAACTCTCGAGGATAAGATTCGTTCTGAACAACTTCGTGATGCTGAAATCAAGAAGATTGTAGAGCACATCAAGGAGGGCAATGATAAATTCAAGTCCTTCTCAATTGATGACAAGGGAACTGTGTTCTTCGAAGGACGCATTGCAGTTCCTCAGATTCAAAGTCTCAAAGATGTTATTCTCAAGGAGGCTCATGAAACTCCTCTCTCATTCCACCCTGGAAGTACAAAGATGTACCAGGATCTCAAGACTCTGTATTGGTGGCCTGGCATGAAACGTGAAATTGCTCAATACGTTTCTGAATGCGACGTTTGTCAACGTGTTAAGGCAGTCCATCAGAAAACAGCCGGTCTTCTCCAACCTCTCAAAATTCCTGAGTGGAAGTGGGACATGATTGAAATGGACTTCGTTACTGGGTTTCCAAAGTCCAAGAAGGGCAACGATGCAATCTTCGTTGTTATTGATCGTCTCACTAAGGTAGCTCACTTCTTTGCTGTCAAGGAAACTATCTCAGCTAGCCAGTTAGCAGAGCTCTACACAGCAAGGATTGTTCCTCTTCATGGTGTTCCATTGGAAATAAGCTCAGACCGTGGAAGTATCTTCACTTCTCATTTCTGGAAGAGTTTCAAGAAGCTTTGGGCACCAAACTTCTGTTCAGCACAGCTTATCACCCTCAGTCTCAGGGGCAAGTCGAAAGAGTCAATCAGATTCTCGAGGATATGCTCAGAGCATGTGGTCTCTCCTTTGGCATGAAATGGGAGGATTGCCTTCCATATGCTGAATTCACCTACAACAACAGCTACCAGGCAAGCCTAGGCATGGCACCATTTGAGGCACTGTATGGTCGCAGATGCAGGAGTCCAATCAATTGGTCTGGAGCTGGTGAACGTTCACTCTTAGGCCCTGACATTGTTAAGGAAGCCGAGGAGAAAGTTCGTATCATTCGTGACAATCTCAGGATTGCTCAGTCTCGTCAGAAGAGCTATTATGATAGCAAGCACAGGGATATGATCTATGCACCTGGTGACAAGGCATATCTCCGTGTAACTCCCCTCAGAGGCACTCATCGTTTTGGTGTGAAAGGAAAGCTGGCACCAAGATACATTGGTCCTTTCAACATTCTCTCAAGGCGTGCAGAAAATGCCTATCGTCTTGAACTTCCAGAAAAACTATCCAAGGTGCACGATGTGTTCCACGTGTCACAGCTCAAGAAGTGTTTCAAAGATCCAGATCGTGCAGTTGATCATGATTCCATTGAACTGCAAGATGACCTCTCTTATGAGGATCACCCTATTCAAATTCTCGATGAGACCGTTCGTAAGACTCGCAACAAGAGCACCAAGTTCTTGAAAGTGCAGTGGTCGCATCATTCCGATAAAGAGGCAACATGGGAGACCGAAGAGGATCTTCGCAAGAAGTATCCGGACCTTTTCACTTCTCAGTAAGGAATCTCGGGGCGCGATTCCTTCAAGGGGGGGCGTTTTGTAACATCCCAAGTATGAAATACCCCTAGAATGTTTTGTTTCTTGTTTTAATTCAAGTATTGCATCATGTCATCATGTTTAATTATTTGTTTGCATTTGTTTACTATTTGGTTTGCATCTGTTTTATCTTGTTTTCATAATGAAACTCAAACAAATTCAAATGGTTATTTCATACTTGCTCTGTTACAACATTTCAAATAAAAATCTAGAATAAAAACAACTCATTTGTTGTCATATTATTCCATAGTTATCAATTAATAAAATGGTGCTTTATTTCAATCAATTAATTCCAAATCATTTTCAAACTCAAGTCAAATATTCAAATCAGCACCCAATTTGTATATATGAAAATCACCAATCAGTTATACTCATTTAATCAAATTTAATCATAGGGGTCACCCTATTAAAATGGATGTTTTCATTAATGTCTAATTAATATTAAGATTCCTTCAAATTTTGGTTTAATTCCTAAACAGCAATAATTTTGAAAACTTTGTGAAAACAAAAGTTAGCATCTGTTTGCTATCAACCTAATAAGCTTAACCTAATTTTTCTAATATTTTTACTAACCTACAAACCATCCTTTTCTTCCAATTTGTTTTTCTGAAAAAAAATATAAAACAGAAAAGAAAAAAGAAGAAAGAAACGCGCGCGCGTCACCTAACTAGCTACCCAGCCCGCCTAACCCTCTTCAGCGCAGCCCAGCCCGTTAGCCGCCGCGCGTACCGGTTCGCTTTAAAACGCCCCGTCGTCATCCTCCCGTACGGAGGGCATCGGAGCGAGCCACGTCGCCGTACGGCGGCGCCCGACGGCCAGGAGCCACTCTAGGGCTCTATAAGTAGCCCTAGACCCCTGGCGCCAAGCCCTAGCAGCTAGGGTTCCTGTTCCCATCGAGATCGCCGCCGCCAGCCCTTTCACTCCGCCGATCCCCAACCACTGTCACCCACCGGAGTCCGCCGCGTCTGAATTTCTGCACGCCGCCGTCGCCATGGGGAGCCAGCACCCCACCTAGCCACGGGAAACGTTCAGCCACGCCTACTTCTTCCTTTTGGACACCTGCGGGAGCACGGAGAGCTGCTGGATCCGCACCGCCGTCTGCTACATCGCCGCCGGACGCCACCTCGCCCCTCTGCTTCCATCTGCAACCGCCGGTGAGCGCGCCACCGTTTCCCTCCTCCCTCTCTGCTGTTCGCAATCGCCACCGCACCGTGCACGTCCACCAGATCTCATCGCAACACACGCGCAGGCAAGCACGAGCCGGTGATCGCCGCCGTTGAACCTCTGTCAGGTCGCGGAAGCACGCGGTCGTCAGAAAAAAATTCAGTTAGCGCCGTTGTAACGATATCCTCACCGCGCGTAGTTTACTGACAAGCAACGCAGCACAGCTGCACTGGTTCAGTCGAGCGTGTGCAAGCGGGAGATCGCTGGTTCGAGTCCCGGCTCCCTGGGATAAAATCCCCACCTTTTCTTTTCGGCTGAGTGCTGACAGGGAGGGCCCCCTGTCAGTCACTCATGTGGCCACGCAAGCACAGCGAGGCTTGGCCCCCCCTGGCAGTGTCTGTGTAGCTAATCCGTGAGTATAAAAAGTTAACACGATTTCTATTTTCAAATTTAGGCCCTTTGTTTTAGCAGTTTGGTCCCTGAAAGTATTTTGGCAATAAAATTAGTTTTATAACTCCAATAAATGAAAATAAACTATGTGGGCTAGTCTAAATTAAATTGTCTATCCATTGGTATCATTTGTTTCCTGTTTTGAAATTTAAAAATGCAATTCAAATTTGAATTCAAATAATTCAAATGCAATTTGCTAAATTCAATAACTAATTCATTCTTAATCCAATAAATGCAAATAAAATATGTTTTCCATACCATTTTGAATAACCTTTTCAAATATAATTTTTGTTTCATGGTTTGAATAATTTAAATTGCCTAAATAATTTAATACTTGTTTAATTCATTTAAATTTGATAAAATCATAACTTGCTCAATATAAAATATTTTTGAACATGCAAAATATGTTTTCAAACCCTCAAAGTGTGAACTTTTCAAATGTGAGTTTGAAATTATGTTTTGAATAAATAAAATTCAAATAATATTCAAACTTGTTTAAAATTCAAATAAAACCTGTTTAATAATGTTTAATTCATAATTAAATTATCCTAACTCCAATTTCAATATTTGAAACATGTAATCCAACTAAAATTTGATGTTCTTTTCAAATATAAACTTTGTTATTTGTTTTGAACACTTTAACTTGTTGAAAACAACAATTACTTGTGTGACATCTTTAAGTAACCAAACATTTCCAAACTTAATAAATAATTTCCAAACTTGTTTTATTCCTTTACCACTTGCATCTATTGTTGTTATTTGTTGTTATCATCATGCATGCATCATGCTAAGCAAACTTTCACTTGGTAATAACTTGTAGATCATTTGCTTCCACTTAATTCATGGACTGTTGCCATATGCAATCCAATTGCATATGGGTCCATTTAAATTGTGTTATCATGTTAGCTAGTTTATTTTGATGCAACCATTAACTTGACATGCATCATCCATGATTGTGCACAATGCCATGATAATGATTGTTTATATTTCTGCCTTGTTTGTTTGCTTCTTCTCGGATAGACGACGACGTTGATACCGACGATCTTTACGACACCCCCTCTGAGGATCTAGCTCAGTACCCGGCTACTGGGTTTGCAGGCAAGTTATCACTCACATGAACCACTGTGTTCCTTTCAACATTGGTTACCGAT
The DNA here is from genome assembly GCA_028641055.1 of Alopecurus myosuroides. Taxonomy (NCBI): domain Eukaryota; kingdom Viridiplantae; phylum Streptophyta; class Magnoliopsida; order Poales; family Poaceae; genus Alopecurus; species Alopecurus myosuroides. The sequence goes on along the minus strand of CM054057.1, from coordinate 49,168,008 downwards.
ACTTTCCGTTGTTCTTTTCTGCTAGCCTTAGTATTAGTTGTTTCTGTTACGAACCTATCACATGAATCCCTTAACCCTGATATTTCCTCACCTCCCTTCCTACAACCCATTGTCTGAGCCAGTGTCTTACTAGCATGCTTAGGTTGCTTTGCTCGAGTCTGTTACCCGTTACTTTCTGTTATTACTATTCTATCATATTCTGGGGGCTCGATGTTAATCAATCAACCTGTTATTAATAATATGCTGATAAGGCACCGGCAGGAGGCCCTGTGTGGTTTTGGAGCCTGCTAGTGTCGACCCTAATAGGAAAAGGGTCTTGTCTACTGATCCATGATGAGCGCACTACCCGCATGTGGGAAGCGAGTATGGGCGCCCCCCTCAATTTGATTCTGATTCGCATCTCGTCCAAATCATCTCATTTAGTTCGTGTTTTCCATTTGCCGCATGCATATTTTTGCGAGCCCAGCGCAGGGTGGAACTTTTGTAGTCGGCATATAGGGGGACACGTTCTTAGAGTGCTATGAGGGTCCCTTTTCTTCTGGGCTCGATTAGCCGTGCGCCCAAGGTGCTTTGGGCTTGATGCGAAGAAGAATTGAGTTGTGTTGAGTGCCACGCTTGGTGGGAGGCATCCCATCTGGCGAGGTATTCTTACGTGTACGGCCAAATTGGTGCAACCCTGCAGGGATAAATCTTCTCGAGAAGCCGTGTTTTCCGCGGTTATGGTTGACTTGGTGAAAGTACTGGCTAACAAGTACTCAGAACAACTTACACCTAACTATTGATGAATTGACTAGTAATAGACTTATTGACACAATAAACTTGATCCATTATTCATTAATTCAACTGTGTGAGTTATCCTCGGATTGCTTCTTTGGATAAGGGGCGAGATCCAGGATGGGTTTGTTTGATGTCAACAACAGTTGGTTACTATACGCTACCTTATCCCCTTTCTGATAGCTGGACAGTTGTAGATTTCTGTAGTTGGTTAGCGCAGCCAGTTGCAGCATCTTTCATATCCCCCTTCCTTCCGTTGAACCAAGGTTTCTGTACTTGGTGTTGACGGGTTACACTTTGGTGAACTGTGAGTCTTGCTTGCCAGTACGTTGTTGTACTGACCCCTTTGGGGCTGTGGTTTACGCAGACTACGACTACGTCTACGATGACCACCAGGATGGCTACTTCGTGGAGTTCGACGAGACTGCAGACGAGTAGATAGCTGGACCCCGGGCAGGATCCGAGACCTACGTGGATGGGCTCCGTCTTTCTTTACGTTTCTCCGGCTTCTTAAGCCTGTTGGATTTGTCTGTACTCAGACACCTTGTTTGCTTCCGCTGAGTTGTACTGATGCTATGTTGGGACATGTGTCCTCTGGATGATTGTATTTGCTATCTCTGCCTTAGTGAAGGCCATTTGCAACCTTATTTCAATCTTTTGTGTCTTAGAGATATGTTGTGATTATCATTCGTTTAACGCTGTTGACGTACCATGTGTGATTGGTATGAAGTACGTCGACAGTAGTGCCTTTGATCTCTAGTGGATAGTTTACATCGACGATGGAATAGCAGGGCTTGTGTTGTCGCGCATAAGCGCAGGCCTACCAGGAAGCTGGGACGTGGGAGCAGTTATGCCCCATAATCCAAGCATCTGCTATCCAGTTCGGCCCGATGAGTATCCCCTAGAAGTCAGGGTGCGACAGAGGTGACAAAGGAAATGACGGCGAAGAAGATCATCATGAAGAAGGATATGTCGGTGGAGAAGATCGACATGACGATGAAGGCGTGAACACGGAGACCCCGCTAATTTCGGACTTGCGGGACTCTCATGTTCAGGATCTGCTGCTTAAGGAGACGAGCAATGACATAGCTGCAGCTAGGGAGAAAGCCAAGCTGGCGCAAATGGAGATAGACGGGTTGACTCCGTTGTTTCCTGGGTGCCGCCCTGAGGATACGCGGTTGCATGTAACGCTTACTGCTCTGAAGATGAAGACGCAAAACAAATGGACCGACTCGAGCTTCAGCAAGAACTTGAAATTCTGGCACGATCGACTTCCCGAGGGGAACACATTGCCAAGCAGTATCAACAAGGCTAAGAAAGTCGTGTGCCCTCTTGACCTACCTCACGAAAAATTTCACGCCTGCATCAATGATTGTGTAATTTATCGGGGGGAGTACAAGGACACAACCACATGTCCGAAGTGCGGCCACGGACGATACAAGTGTGGAACCAACAACAAGAAAATTCCTTGAAAAGTGGTATGATACTTTCCTATCACTCCCCGTCTTCAATGGTACTACGTGGACCCTAAGGAAGCAAAGCTCATGCAATGGCACGCGAAAAGGGAGAAGCCGGAAGAAGATCCGGAGAAGGGCTATATCATGACACATCGTGCAGACGCTGCCCAGTGGGAAGCATTGGACATAGATTTCCCGAGTTTTGGGGGCGACGCGAGGAACGTCAGGCTGGGTATGAGCACCGATGGACTCAATCCGTTCGGCAACCAGATTACACACATAAGCAGCTGGCCCGTGTTTGTATGGCCTTACAACCTACCCCCGTGGCTGTGCACTAAGCAAAAGTACATACACTTGAGTATTCTCATCCAGGGGCCAAAACAACCAGGTGTCGACATGCATTTGTATCTCGGGCTGCTGAAAGACGAGTTAGACACGTTGTGGAAGACGCCACCCCGTACGTGGGACGCGTACACTAGAGATTATTTCCATATGAGAGCCGCGTTGCTCACGACGGTCACTGACTATACTGGTTACGCGTATGTATCCTGGTGACTGTCATCTCATGATGCCTGATATGTTGCCCAACAGGACGAACCTTGCGTACTCCTGCATCGTGTGGTGCCCGACGGAGAATTGGTGGATGTTGCTACCGGCACCATTATACAACCCATGGAACGCACTATGCACCACTCTCGAATGGACGAGAACATGATGAAGGTGAAGTTGGCCAATGTAGTGCCGGAGTATCGCGACGTCCTCCCCCTTTCAACCTCCAGGCTGCGAAGAGGAGGACAACTTGGTACTTGGAGACTACACGACTTGGGTGATGAAATGGCCGAAGAGCCAGATTCGTCTTGGGGGGGGGGGGGTCTTGTGATCAAGCGCAACACCGGCGCCACATCCCCTATCGCCCTGCTCAATAAGATCGTCCGGCCCACAAAGCAAAGAGCCCTCCAGACAGCACCGAAGGCCGTCGCCCCTCAGAAGGAAACGGTAGTCGTCGCCACCACCACCCAGAAGGAACCGGCGGTTGTTGCCACCACCACAAGGCACAAAGTGTTGTTGGGAAATATGTCGCAACGACCGGCCAAAAGATCATCAAATGCAGTTGCGCCTCAACCGCCGGCATCACAGCCGCCGTCACCACCAAAGGACGTGGACAACCCGTTTGCTGGAGCCGGTGTCGATGACTATCATTACGATGACAATGTCGACACCTCAACACGGGCTACAACCAAGATAGGTACATGCCTGATATGGATCGTGACGATGAAGCCTTCCGCAGTCACGACGATCAACCTAGGCGTACTGAAGTCACGCAGCGCCTGACCTACCCGGAGGGTACAGTATTCAGCCCTGGCACACTGCATAAGATAGTCGTAGGGTCGCCCCGAGCACCCCCAGCTCCCGCACCCCCAGCTCCCGCAGCAGATCAGGCCACTGCCAGCAAAAAGATTAGGAAGAGACCTGCTAAAAAGGTCCAGCCTACTAAGATCTTGGCCAACACCGTGGTACGACCCCGTAAGGATGGCTTGACCCGCTTGCATGAAGACCCCGCGGGACTGTTCTTCATAGAGTACGAGGATATCTTCAATATGTTTCACTCGAGACGGCTGGACTTTAACTTGGTCCACCTATAGGCGCTCAATGCTCAGATGCAGATCCATCGAGAGTTACCCCCGCACGTTATGGTAGCGGATCCCTACTACATGCGTGATAGCCAGCTGGAGGAAGGATCAAGTACACGGACCAAGGCAGTGAAGTACCTCGAGAGCTTCATGTTGAGAATCAGTGAGAACAAGAGGGACATTCTTTTGCCTCTCTTTCCCGAGTAAGTCTCGCGACCATCGTAGCTAATGTTTTTTTTCTAGATTTCATCCATTGCTTATCCTGGATTCAATTGCATGTGTTGAGCAGGGACACATACTGCACACTCATCGTGCTTTGCCCAAAGTGGTCACTTGCGTACTTCGACTCGTCGAATAAGACGAAGAGGAAAGACTACACCAGAATAAGGGGTGTTCTCGATGAGGCTATCAATGGCTACGCCCAAAATGGAGGCACATTCGAAAAGAAACAAGAATGTATCAGGCCGACTACTGGCAAATACGGGTTCAGGCACGTGAACGAGTTCCCCTGCATCAAGCAGCCGGCTTGGAGCACGAAAGAGGCCTTCTATGCCCTCCATCACCTCAAAGGGATTGTCCGCGATGCAAACAATATGAATCATCCTTCTAAACTCCGAGACTGGTCCAACAAAATGGCGGGGGAAATCTCACAGGAAGATCTTATGCAAGATTTTTATCGCATCAAAGTCAAGTTGTCGGAGATAATCATCATTGAAGATGCCAGAGGGTTATCCAGGAACGCCTAGAGCGGCAGGCTGATCGTAGGACGTGGATGACGAAAGACCTATATAAGCCGTTTCCGGCGCCGCTCCAGTTGAGGTATCGTTGATCGAGGTGTGCGTAGCTAGCTACTATTAGTTTGTTTAACAAAATTTGCTTAACTTATATAAGCCTAGCTACTATTAGTTAGCTCTAAACTTAGGCCTAGCTAGCTACTATTAGTTAGCTCTAAACTTAGGCCTAGCTAGCTACTATTAGTTAGCTCTAAACTTAGGCCTAGCTTTATGTTGTATATCTTTGATGTTTATTTTTGTTTCCTTAGTTGTTTTTGGTGAACATATATGCCTTAGTTGTTTTTTGCATTATACTTACTAATATGCTTTGTGTCTATCTATATAGATGACGTACTACGTGGTGTTCGAGGGTCGGGTTCCAGGAGTCTATGACGAGTGGAAGGACTGTAAAGCACAGGTGGACAAGTTCAGCGACAACTGCTATAAAGGATACGAGACTAGAGACGAGACGGTTGCGAAGTGGAGGGACCACAAGTCGAAAGAGAAGAACAAGATGAAGACCTCCATCAAGCTACCGTTCTTGCTCACCATCGTCGCCATGCTTGTAGTCTATTTCATCTTAGCTTAGGCATTTGTAACTTGACAACTCGAGTAACTATGTGGTGACAATAATTGTTCGATGATGTTTGACTATCACTTTGAGCCAAATTCGATACTTTGCACTATGTATCACTATTGTGATTAAGTAACTTTGTCAAATATCAGTAGTATGTTATATATTGTCAAATATCACTGCTGTGTATAATTCCTGTATATTCAAAATGTATACAGAAGAAACAAATTAAATTTCGAAAAACAACATCCTTTTCTGTGGCGCACGAGTAAAGCTTTCTGTGGCGCATCTATTTCTGTGGCGCATCACCTCCAGGTGCGCCACAGAATCAACTAATCATTCTGTGGCGCATGTCGCTGGTGTGCCATAGAATTCGCCTTTCTGTGGCGCAGGTTGGAGGTGCGCCATAGAAGTAAGTATTTCTCTGCCGCATGGGTGGGGTGCGCCACAGAAATAATTTTTATGGTGTGTATTCTGTGGCGCACCCCTGTGGCCCCGGGGTGCGCCACAGAATTGATTTTTGGTGCGCCACAGATGAGGCAATCTGTACTAGTGCCGCGATCATCTAGATCTTCTCCCCCTTTGGCATTAGGATACCAAAAAGAGAAAAGAGAGTGCTACGTCCCATGGAACAAACTCTAGGCCTGGGTGTCTTCTTCTTCTTCTTCTTCTTCCTCCTCGCTAACATCCTTCATGTCCTCATCATCATCCACTCCGAGATCCCAGTCAACATCGCGGTTGTTCCAATTCTTGTATGGAATCCTGGCAGGAGGAGGAGGAGGCACATTGGGAACCTGGAGAGCTATCATGATGGTGTTCTGGTTCTCCAGGATGGTGCGGCGCTCAACATAGGCACTGTAGTTATCCTTGTGGATGCACACATTCATGCACATCACCTTCTCAATAGCGCGAACTAGCCATGATCGCTTCTTGGTGCCAGGAGGAGGAGGACGCATGCGAGGATCACGGTGACCCTGGCCTGTGGCGCCAACATCATGCGCAGCCTGCTGAGTGTGAGCGGCCTTCTTGTACAGAGTGACATCCTTGTGATCTTCGCAGTCTAGCTCCAGGTCCTCACGGAGTGCCTCGGAATAGCGAGCCTTGATGAGCTTCATGATGTAGGGAGCATACGGCGGCACTTTGCGGTGCAAGAGAGCAAAGTGGATCTCATTGAAGATGAAATCCATCACATCAATCTTGTGGGCCTCCGTGTCAGTCATGTCACTCTCCGTGAAGGTCAGGTAGGCGTGGTACATGAGGTTGACCAATCCACCACGAATAGCATCATTATTGCCCGCACTCGGGGCAATAGTCTCCCTGAACATGCGCAACAGGATGTCATAGATGGGGAATAGGCCTTTGGCCGAGCCAACCACACCAGTCGAACCATACAACTCAGCTAGTCTGTTCTTCTCATACTCCATCCCGTGAACATGCATGCGATGACCCTGAGGAGTGTTAAGACCAGAAAAGGGATACCCGAGCTCAGCAACAAAGTCGTGAAAGGTGGCGGTGAGCAAGTGGGGGTCAGACATCCAAGACATTCCAACATCCTCAGAATCATCAATGACAAGTGTAGCGAAGAACTGCTGGATGAAGGTGACATTGTAGGAGCATTTGGTCTCCATGAGATGACGCAGACCAAGGAGTTCAGCCAACTGGACGGAGTTGTTGAAGTAGGCAGGATTGGCAGCTAGATGAGCAAAGTTAATAGACTTCATGGGACACACTGGCTTGCTCATCACAGTATAAACTTGCTTGAATAGGGTCTCATGCTCAACGTGCCATAAGCAAGAATCGATGGTGGGGTCTTGAGGTCCCTATGTGTACCATGCCTTGGCCCTCCATGCCTTGAACTCAGGAATGGTCATGGTGGCCAAGTTCAGAGTGGACTTTCCTTGCTGCCTGCCTGCTTTGCGAGCAGCCCTGTCAGCGTCATGTTTACGCGCATATTCTCTCTCAGCATCCCTCGCACGCCGGCGAGTCTCATTCTCATCAACAAGAGTCCCCTCCTCATCTTCCCTCAGGTTACGGTAGCGTTTCCGAGAGCTAAGCAACTTGGCGGGCCTAGAGCTTGAACCATCTGCGAGGAAAGCAGGAAAAAGGCAAAGAAAAAAGAAACAAAAGACATAAAAAACGGGGGCTCACGACTTGTGGAAATGGAAAGAATAGATCTCTGTTCGAGATTCAGTGCATGCCGGAAATTCCGGTTTCTGGTGCGGAAATTCCGGTGGGCGGAAATTCCGGCCACATGGAAATTTCCGGGGGGCGGAAATTTCCGGCCTTCGGAATTTTCGAAACCAGATCTAAATCTGGGGCCTGTAATGAATCTAGAACGATGAAATTGTGTAATGAGATGAATCCTAGAGTATATATGACACTAGTATGAGGATGTACGTCCGGAAAACACCATGAATAACAAGAGATATGAGATCAAATCAACTAACAACCCTAGATTGCGGAGAAAACGAAGCACATACCGGGATCCATGAGATAGGAATGGATGTGCAATCTCTTGATCCGCAAAAGGCGATTAGAGGACGAGGAGGGGAGGCACAGGGGGCCTCCCGGAGGTCTCGGAGGCGGCAACTGCGTCTGGAGGCGGAGTGGAGGCGAAGGGAGGGAGAGCAATCTGGAACTGCTCCCTCCCGTCGCCCTTATATAGCCCCAGCCAAGCACACCGGAAATTTCCGGTATTAAGGCCATAATATTCCGGTGCCCCGAGATTTAGGCCGGAATTTTCCGCCCCAAATATCCGGTGTGCCTTCTGCGAGCGGGCACGCTGGATATTTGGTGAATATTCGAGTCAATCTCGAACCCCGGAAATTTCCGGGGTTTAAGGCGCGGAATATTCCGGGCCCCCGGATATTTGCCCCGGAAATTTTCGCTCAAATTTTCGGTGTGCCTTCTGCGAGCGGGCACTTTGGAAATGAGCGAAATTTCTGGGAAAAATGTCTGAGGGCCGGAATTTCCGGGGTTCCCATGCCATCCGAGATTTGGTGGAAGATGGAACAAGACGTGAGCCTCCAAAAATGAGAAACAAAAACAACGAACACACTAACACGAATGAAACATCAAACAACACAAATACAAATAAAGGGGAAAAGTTGGTGGCCGAAGCCACCGTGTTTGAGTGATACCAAGGAGTCGCGAAGATGTTTCTTGGACTCAAAAGTATGACTCACGTTTTAAGCACAGTAAGTCACAAAATGACTAGATATGCATGACGCTTTGGTTCTTTGGCGCATGATAGGTGGAGTGTTGGTTCATGAGTTGAACTACGCTCCCCCTATGTCCATGCCTACATCTAAACTTGATAACACATATAGTGAAGGTACTTATGCAAGGGTTCAAGAGAAGTTGGACGCATCGATAACATTTAGTTCATTCCTCAAACCCCGAAACCTTGGTTCATCAAGGGCCTTCGTGAAGATATCCGCGAGTTGATCTTTGGTTGGAACATAGGAGAGGTCAATATCACCCTTCTCAACATGACCCCGAATAAAATGATGCCGTATCTCAATGTGCTTCGTATTGGAGTGAAGGACGGGATTGAAGGAAATCTTGATGGCGCTCTCATTATCACACAAGAGAGGAACTTTGTCGAAGTCGATGCCATAATCTGTCAATGTTTGCTGCATCCAAAGTAATTGAGCACAACAACTCGCCGCGGAGATGTATTCGGCCTCGGTGGTGGAGAGAGCAATGTAGTTTTTCTTCTTGGATGACCAACACACCAAAGAGTGGCCAAGAAATTGACAACCTCCGGATGTAGATTTCCTATCCGTCTTCTCTCCCGCATAGTCCGCATCCGAATACCCAATGAGCTGAAAGCTTCAACCCTTGGGATACCAAAGACCGAAGTTTGGGGTATGAACTAAATATCGAAAGATGCGCTTAACCGCTTCAAAATGACTTTGTCTCGTAGAGGCTTGAAACCTTGCACATTTACCTACGCTATACATAATATCGGGTCTAGATGCACATAGGTAGAGCAAAGAGCCAATCATGGAGCGGTATACCTTTTTATCTACCTCTTTACCATTCGGGTCGGGTTTCAAGTCAATAGTCGTGGACATGGGGGTCTTCATAGGTTTGGCATCATGCATGTTGAATCGCTTGAGCATGTCTTGAGTATACTTGGCTTGCTTGATGAATGTGCCTTCTGGATATTGCTTGATCTCAATGCCAAGGAAATACTCTAACTCTCCCATCATAGACATCTCGAACTTATCCGTCATAAGCTTGCAAAACTCATCATTGAATGCGATGTTAGTAGAACCAAAGATGATATCATCCACATAGAGTTGGCATATGAACAAGTCACCTCCAACCTTTTTGGTGAAAAGGGTGGGATCGATTAAACCAACATTGAACCCACGATCTACCAAAAACTCTTTAAGGTGCTCGTACCACACACGTGGAGCTTGTTTAAGTCCATAGAGTGCCTTATCGAGTTTGTAGACATGATCAGGGTGGTTGGGATCCTCGAAACCCGAAGGTTGCTTGACATAAACCAACTCGTGGATGGGACCATTCAAAAATGCACTTTTAACATCCATTTGTTGCAATTTAAAGTTATGATGAGAAGCATATGCAAGTAAAATGCGAATAGATTCAAGACGAGCTACGGGAGCGAATGTTTCACCGAAGTCGACACCTTAGACTTGAGAGAAGCCTTGGGCTACCAATCTAGCTTTGTTGCGGATGATGATGCCGTCCTTGTCTTGTTTGTTATTGAAGATCCACTTAGTGCCGATGACGTTCTTGCAATCTTTGGGTCTTGGCACCAACTTCCACACCTTGTTGCGCTCGAAGTTGTTGAGTTCATCGTGCATTGCTTCAAGCCAATCTTGATCTTCAAGAGCTTCATAGACCTTCTTTGGCTCAATGTGAGAGACAAATGCATGAGCTTTGCTAAAGTCCGCTAGTTGCCTCCTTGTGACGACCCTTCCATGAACTTGTTCAAGAATCATGTCCTCCGTGTGACCGGCACGAGCAAGATTATCTAGCCTTCTCTTTGCCCTACGAGCTAGCATCTCCTCCAAAGTTTCCTTGGATAGCACTTGATCATCACCTTCATCATCGGAGATTTTTCCACCTTGATCTTGATCATCAACGCGAGGTGGATCCCTTATGTGTCTAATTGTATCATCACCATGTGTATCTTGTTCTTAATTGTGAGCTTGGCCTTGATTGTTAGCTTGGCCTTGATTGATTGAGTGATCTTGATCATTAGCTTGGCCTTGAGGTGAAGCATGAGGGTTTGGTGCATCTTGTTGGGTAGCTTGGTTATCAATGGATGTAGTCAATGGCTCCACTTGAGTGGAGCATAGTCCTTCTCCCTCCGTCATCCGGTGTCCCTCAATGGGGATTATTTTACCAATCCCCATTATTCTTATGATGATGGGAGGAATTACATCTCCTACAATACCATGATCTATACGGCCCCCTTGGGACCCATTATCCTCATCAAACACCACGTCTATAGCTTCTTCAAGATTTAGTCTCGAACTTTGACAAGCGTTTACCTCTCTTGCGAATGAAGCACTTGCATCCAAAGACCTTGAAGTATGAAACATCCGGCTTCTTGCCCGTGAGAATCTCATAAGGGGTCTTGTTCAAGATCTTGCGGAGATATAATCGGTTGCTAGCGTGGCAAGCGGTGGAGACGGCCTCGGCCCAAAAATTATAGGGAGAAGAGAACTCCGCAATCATGGTTCAAGCTGCATCCATAAGAGTCCGATTCTTTCTCTCCGCCACACCATTTTGTTGAGGGGTGTAGGGAGTGGAGTATTGATGAGCAATTCCTTCCTCGCTAAGAAAACCCTCCACGGTGTAGTTCTTGAACTCGGAGCCGTTATCACTTCGGATAGCCATGATACTCGTATTATGTTGGCGTTCCACCAAAGTGATGAACTCGATGACCCGCTTTTTTGAGTCTCACTCTTCCTCTTGAAGAAATACACCAAACAGTATCGTGAATAGTCATCCACAATCACCAAGCAATACTTTTTGCCCCCAAGACTATCATGTGATAGGGGACCAAAGAGGTCCAAGTGAATGAGCTCGAGGATCCTTGAGGTGGTGATGTTCGTCTTGGTGGGGTGTGCTTCTCCATGTTGCTTTCCTAGAACGCAAGAGCTACACACGCGATCTTTGGCAAACTTAGTATTTGTTAGTCCTAGAACGTGATTGCCACTTTGAAGGTCATGCAACGTCCTCATATTGGTGTGGGCTAACCGGCGATGCCATAGCCAACCCACATCAACTTTAGCCATTAGGCATGTCGCGGCACACATGTCTCCTTTAGACAAGTCTACTACATACATGCCGTTCTCGACATGCCCAACAAAGGCTACCTTAAGAGTCGTCTCCCACGTGACAATCACATTATCCTTATTAAAGAAAGAGGTAAAACCACTCTTAGCAAGTTGAAGAACCGAGATGAGATTATAGCCTAGGGACTCAACAAGAAGAACATTCTCAATTGACAAGTCATTTGAGATTGCTACCTTGCCTCGTCCCAATACCTTTAGTTCGGAGTTATCACCAATAGTAACGCAATTGAGATGAGGTAATGGAGGTTGAAGATAGCTCATTGCGTCATTTCTTCCGGTCATATGTTGGGATGCACCACTATCCACCGTCCATTTTCTTGAACCGGAAGCACTTCCCTACAATAGATTAGTTTCTTGATTTAGGTACCCATCTTTGAATGGGTCCTCTCATGTTAGCGACAAGGGTCTTAGGAACCCAAATACTCCAATGATAATCATCACCATAAGAAGTACCAACATATTTAGCATATACATGACGATCTCTAGATTTCATAAGAACATAAGATGGATTGTATTTCCCGGCAAAGTCATTATGAGTGGTGCTCCCCCTAGAGGTCTCACCACCCACAATGGTGTTGGTCTCCTTCCCTTTGGTCACCTCTCCCTCTTTCACAAATCTTACTTCTTGTAGGGGGAGGTGACTTTCTTCTTGTTCTTCTTCTTGTACTTCTTCTTTGACTTGGCTACATAGCCAAGTCCCTCCTTTCCATTGTTGACTCGTTGAGAAGCAATCTCACGGGGATTCTTCTCACTTCCTACAAGATTAGTCGCACTACAAGCATTGCTAGGCAAGACATTTAAGCTAGGAGATGAAGTGGACACAACTTGCTTGTTTGATAGTTGAACTAGAAGATTGTCATGAGATTTGGTTAACTTGTCATGAATTTCCTTAAGAGACATGAACTCCTTTTCCAGTTTTTCATGACGAGTGCCAAGTTCCTCGTGAGCAATTCCTAGCTTCAAATCTTCATGTTCAAGATTTTTAATGATAGCAAGAGATTGTGCATTTTCCTTCCTAAGCTTAGAGACACTTATGGCAAAGTTTTCTTCAAGACAAGATAATTTGTCCTCAAGTGAGGCACGAATGGAACGCTCATTTTCAAGCACTTTTTCAAGCTCTTGTTCATTGCAAGTGTGACCTTCATGGCTTTCCAAAGTCACGATGATCTCCTCCTTTTCATCTACAAGAGAGTTAGCCTCATCAAGTTGCCTCAAAAGGGCATTCACCTTTTCCTTAGTCTCACCTTTAAGGCTAGATAGCCACATGCCTAACTCATTAGACTCACCATCCTCCTCGCAAACATTTTCAACACAATCCAATAACGAAGGAGGGTTAGTGATAATGGTCTTGGAGTTGGGAGAGCATACCGAAGTGGCTTTTGCCATAAGACATGTAGGTCGGGTAGCCACATTCTCATTGGGGGATTCAAATAGAGAGATCGAAGGGGATGATGCGGTAGCCATGGCGATGTGAGCAACTCCTACTACTTCATCTTCTCCTTCATCTCCGGAGATGTAAGTCTCAAGAACCGCCCCTTCTTGAACATAGAGGGCCCTTGGCACCCTCCTAGCGAAGTTCTTGTTTTGAGGAGGCTTGGCCTTGTTTTTGCGAACAAGCTTGCCTTCGTTTTCTTCTCTTGGATCAAAGGAGCACTCCTTCACGAAATGTTTTGCGCTACCACAGTTGTAGCATGTCCTTGGTCGCCCCCCTTCTTCTTGTAGTTCTTGTTTCATGGAGGCCTTGGAGAGCCGGTCTTGTGAGCTTCCCATCTCTTTCAATATCCATGCATAGCGAGGGCAATGCACTTGTGAGCTCCAGTGTAAGTGTCCTCATAGTCTTCCTCATCATCATATTATTCACTTTCATTGATTCGAGCCATAGCCTTAGACTTCAAAGCGAGATTGGGTGACCTTCCTATTCCTCGAGAGCGAGCTAGAGCATCGTCCGTGCTCTTGTGTGAGAGAGAGATAGCAATGAACTCACTTAGAACACCAATCGAGTTGAGGGTATTGTAATCCGCTCTTGTCCGGATGCTAGTGGAGAGATTTTTCTCAAAGGGTGTAATAACTTTGACAAATTTCCTCTTGATCCACTCATCGGAGATTTCTTCTTTTCCAAAGTCTCTCAATTGGTTGGCAAGGGTGACAACTCTTCTATATAGCTCTTCGGGGGTCTCATCCTCATGCATGACGAAGTTCTCGGAGTTGTCAATGGCCACGTCATACTTGGAAGATTGGATGCTAGCATTTCCTTGGAACAAGGTGTCAAGTTTGTCCCAAGCTTGTTTGGCGGTCTTGCAACTACGAATGTGAGTGAAGTACTCCCTTGGGAGAGCCTTTTGGATGATGAAAAGTGCGGTCTTGTTGAGTTGAGATTCCACATCCTCCCTTGGAGTCAAATTGCTTGGGTCATGAGGATGAAATCCATGAATTACGCTTCTCCATAATGCGGTACACGATCCTGAAATGTGAGATTCCATCTCGAACTTCCAAGAGGAGAATTCGTGGAAACGATTGGGTGGAATTCCAACATTAAGGATGGGTGGAATTCCAACATTAAGGATGGGTGGAATTCCAACATTAAGGATGTGTGGCATGGAAACGATTGGGTGGATAGAATCATAGTTTTGCGGTGGTGGAACTTTTGAATTGGACCCCGAACCATTAGCCGTTTGAGACTTGGAACCACCGTCACTCTCCTTTGCTTTGGCTTTAGCCTTTTGTGCGGCTTTAGCCTTAGCTTTGGCAATGTTCTCTTCGAGTTCGGAGTTGTCCGGAGTCGTTTCCTCATCCGAACTATCCTCATCGGAGATGTGGGGAGAGTGCGACGGCCCCTTTGGTTTACCCATCATGTTCTCCAACATCTTCTTGATGGAAGAAACCTCCGAGCCCACACTAGAGCTAACCTTGGACAATTGGGTTTGTATGGTACAAACCATTGTCTCTAGGTTAGCTATAGTGTCGGCCATTTTGGAGAGCTCCTCCTTAGAAGATTCGGGATCATCTCCGTTGACCATGATACTCTTAGGCGGTTAAGCCCGATAAAAGAGCCGAGGCTCTGGTACCAATTGAAAGTACAATATGGTCAACTAGAGGGGGGGGGGTGAATAGGTGACCTACAAATTTTAATTCTTTTTCGCTTTTAGAGGGGGATTTGGGAAAGTAAAAGCTTGGTTATCTAAATGTGCAACTAAGTGAACACCCTATGTGACAAGCAACAAGTAGCAACGAAAGTAAAGCAAGGCACAACATAACCACAAGTGAAAAACACGGAGACAAGGATATGTTTCCCGTAGTTCCTTCTTGAAAGAAGTACGTCTACGTTGGAGAGGTGGGGAGCCACCTAGGCACTCCTCAATAGCACGGATGTCCACACCTTATTCTCTGTGAGCTTCTCCGGTGAGGGAGATTCTCGTTTCCACTATGAGGTTGACTTGAAGGCGTTGACCAAACCTTTACAAGGGGTTGAGGCTACTCCACAAGTGAGATGGAGGCTCTCAACAATCGAAGCTTCTTGCTACAAGGTTGAAGCTACAAGCACTAGGGTTTCCCTTGGATGACAAGGCAACCAAGAGATTACAAGATCCCAAGAGTTGTGGTGTGGGAACACACGTTTTGGCTTGGTGGAAAGGTAGATCTAGGCCTCCTCCATGAGATCCTTGAAGGGCATCGAGTTTGGTTGGAGGAGGAGGGAGATCGGGGCGTTTTGAGCTCTACAACAATGGAGGAGAGAGAGAGGAATGGACGAGCTACCTATCTAGAGGAAGAAGACAGCTATTTATAGACTCCTCCAATTTCTGACCGTTGCAGGCCGCCAGGGCCGGAATATTCCGGTGTTAGCACCGGAAATTTCCGGTCTGCCCTGGCCGGATTTTTGAATAGTACGGGGGGCGGATAATTGAAATATCCGGGGGCGGAAATTTCCGCCCGAACCTTCCGCCCCCATCTCTGCGCGCGGGCACCAGCCTGTTGAAGAAAAACTGCAAAGGACCAGGGGCCGGATTTTTGCACCGGAAATTTCCGGTGCAAATTTCCGCCCCAGCTTCTGTGCGCGGGCACCTGAGAAGACTCCATTTTCTTCTAAGTCCCAGAGGGCCGGATTTTCGCACCAGAAATTTCCGGGGCAAATTTCCGCCCTAGCTTTTGTGCGCGGGCAGCTGGAGAAGAACTTGATCGTTTTGAAGATGCTAGAGTGGCCGGAATAATCCGGTGCAAGGGCCGGATATTCTGCCCCATAAGCACCGGAATTTCCGGTGTGATTACTGAAAAATACGGTGGCAAAAATTTCAGAGTGTAGACCTCCTCTTTGATCTTTTGACAGGAGTATAACAATAATTATCTGAGAGATTAGCTGCACAGTCTAAAACAACATTGTTAGATAGGTGATACCCGCGTTGTTATCATCACCAAAATCATTAGAGGTATCATGAGCTTTCACCTATCCTAACAACCAGTCCTTGACACAAGGACCATGTGCTGCAGTCCTTGACTCTAGTACAAAGACCAGCTCCACAAAGACCACAGTACAAGGGCTTATCCATCATTCTCCCCCTAAGTCTTGTACGTCGTCTTGAGGGGAAGTTGAACCATCCCGATCTTGGAGCAGAGCTCGAGGAACTTGATCCTCCCAAGAGGCTTGGTGAGCAGGTCAGCCATCTGATCCGTGGTGTTGATGTAGCTCGCCTTGACGCTTCCTTATTCCAAGCAACTTCGGATTAAATGGTACCGCGGCCGGATGTGCTTGCTCCGTTCGTGGAAAACATGGTTCTTCGCCAGGGCCAGAGTGGACTTGTTGTCCACCATGAGCTAAACCGCTCCGGTGTCCCGGCCGAGGAGATCACCAAGCAGTCGAGCAAGCCATAGCGCTTGAGTGCACGCGGTGGAGGCTGCTATGTACTCGGCCTCGCAGCTTGACATGGCCACCACCTGCTGCTTGACCGACTACCAGCTCACAAGACACTGCCGAGGAAGAAGAGGACCCCTCTCATGCTCTTGCTGGTGTCAATGTCACCGGCGTGGTCGCTGTCGCTGTAGCCGACGAAGTGAATCGCCCCGGAGCACCTAAGATAGTGGAGGCCGTGGTCGAGAGTCTCCTCTACGTAGCGGATGATTCTCTTCACAGCCCGCTGGTGCTCCGTCGTCGGTCGCTGCATGAACCGACTAACGTAGCCGACGGGGAATGCCAAGTCCGGCCGTGTGTGGGCGAGGTAGCGAAGGCTCCCCACAAGGCGTCGGTACTGTGTAGCGTCCACTTCCTCCGTCGTGCTGTCGCGGCTCAGTTTCAGCCGCTCTTCCATCGGAGTGAGAGCTGGCTTGCAGTCGGTGAGCCCAGCCAGCTCAACGATGCGCTTGGCGCAGGCGGACTGTCGAAGCGTGATCCCGGAGTGATCCTGGTCCACCTCAATCCCTAGGTAGAAGGAGAGGATCCCTAGATCACTCATCTAGAAGGCAGCCTTCATTTCTTCCTTGAATGTCGCCACCTCTGTATCCTTGATACCGGTGATCACCAAGTCATCGACGTAGACGCCCACCAGCAGGGCATTTCCTCCACTACCCCGTCAGTAGACGGCCGCCTCGTGCGGGCTTTGCTCGAAACCCATCATCTTTAGCGTGGAATCCAGCTTGGCATTCCACGCCCTTGGTGCCTGCCGCAGTCCATAGAGAGCCTTGCGCAGGCGGAGTACCTTACCCTCCTTTCCGCGGATCGCAAATCCCAGCGGCTGATGAACGTAGACTTCCTCCTTCAAATCGCCGTTGAGGAACGCCGACTTCACATCCATGTGATGGACACGCCAACCCTCCTGGGCAGCTAGCGCAAGGAGAAGTCGCACGGACTCCATCCGCGCCACGGGAACGAAGGCGTCGTCGAAGTCGACCCCTTCCTGCTGCAAGAAACCTCGTGCCACCAAGCGAGCCTTGTGCTTGACAATGGCGCTGGCGTCATTCCTCTTCAGCTTGAACACCCACTTAAGGGTGATCGCGCGGTGACCACGAGGAAGGTCAGCGAGCTCCCATGTGCCGTTCTGCTCGACTGCATCCATCTCCATCTGCGTCGCGACACGGCAAGTCGCGTCTCTCTCGGCCTCTGCAAAGGACCGAGGCTCGCCGTCCTCACACGCAAGTTGCAGTTGTGCCTCCAGATCGTGTGGCACCAGTCCCGGCGCTGGCTGGTCGCCGAGTAGGTCCTCCATCGTGCGGTATCGTAGCGGCTCGCCGTCATGATACGCGTCGATGCGCTCCTCGCCGTGAGAGAGCGGGAACAAACTCCACCGGGCTCGGAGGAGTGGCCGTCGGTGCTGGAGTACGTGGCGCCGCCGACTGTGCTGGAGCCGGTGAAGGCCTCGTTGCAACCGAGGTCGTGGTCGGAGAGCGTGGTGCTGCCGGTGTAGTAGACGTCGGGGTCGGTGGAGACTCAGGGACTGAGGTAGGCCTGCTCGATGAAGGACTGTCTACTCCCCCCAACTTCCTTGAAGTGGACGTGCTCGCCAATGAAGTCGTCATATGTCGGAGTCGAGCTGTCGTCCACCAACTTGTCCCACGCCCATCCTCGCCCTTCGTTGAACGTGACGTCTCGCGCTGTGCGCACACATTGTGTCTTTGGGTCAAGGATGCGGTAGGGCTTCGAACCCTCTGCGTAGCCGATGAACACTCCCGGAGTGCTCTTGTCGTCAAGCTTGCCGATGTGGCCAAGCTCCTTGGCGAATGCCAGGAAGACAAAGACCCGCAAGTGGGAGACCGCCCGCTTTCGCCCATGCCAAGCCTCGTACGGCGTATTGCCGTATAGTGCCTTAGTAGGTGAACGGTTGAGGATGTAGACAGCCGTCAGCACCGCCTCTCCCCA
Organism: Alopecurus myosuroides; assembly: GCA_028641055.1. Lineage (NCBI taxonomy): Eukaryota > Viridiplantae > Streptophyta > Magnoliopsida > Poales > Poaceae > Alopecurus > Alopecurus myosuroides. The sequence goes on along the minus strand of CM054057.1, from coordinate 49,149,617 downwards.
GAAGACAACCGACGTCCCTCTCTGTTTGAGGAGAGCCCGAACCATCCCCACAACCGTCTGGTTGCGCCGCTCGACAACGCCGTTCTGCTGCGGGCTGTACGGCGCTGAGTAGCGACGCTGGATACCCTCATCAGCGCAGTATGACGTGAATTCAGTCGCCATGAATTCGCCGCCGTTGTCGGTGTGCAGCACGCGCAATTTGTGGCCGCTTTCCTCCTCCGCAGCAACCTGTGCACGCCTGATGGCGTCCGCCGCCTGTCCCTTGCTGCCGAGGACTATCACCCACATATAGCGAGAGAGGTCATCGACGAGCAGCAGGAAGTAGCGTCGACCTCCTGGTGTGGTCGGAGTTACCGGGCCGCACAAGTCCCCGTGCACGAGCTCGAGCCTCTCCTTGGCTCGGAAGCTCGTCCGCTGGGGAAAGGGGAGTCGCCTTTGCTTCGTCAGCATGCAGACGTCATAGAACTGCTCCACATGGTCGAGGCACGGCATGCCTCGCACCATCTCCGTGGCACCAAGCCGCTTCAGGGCCTCGAAGTGAAGATGCCCAAAGCGCTCATGCCACCGCCATGCCTCGTCGTCCCGACGAGCATCGAGACATAGGGGTTGTGCCACCTGCACGTCAAGGACGTAGAGACGGTTTTCACCTCTTGTTACCTTGGCGAGAAGGCGACGTTGGCGATCCCATATGCGTAGGATCCCATGCTCGATCAGCACGCGCGAGCCATTCTCGTCCAGCTGTCCCAGGCTGATGATGGAGTTCCTCAGCGTGGGGATGTAGTAGACACCGGTGAGCAGCCGGTGTCTCCAGTCTTGGCGGTGAAGATGACGGAGCCGACACCCTTGATCTCCACGACAGAGGCATCCCCAAACTTGAAGGAGCCTCGTACGTCGAAATCGAGCTCGGCGAAGAACTCCCGTCGACCAGTCATGTGGTGGGTGGCGCCGGTGTCGAGGGACCACCCGCTAGTCTTGTCCTTCCCGGAATCATCGCCAAGAAGCACGTGAGCTTTTGGCTCGCCGCTGGAGGTAGCTCGATGCTTGCATGCGTCATGAACAGAGCCGTCTCCTCCTCCTCCGCCTGTGCGACATTGGCCTGGCCGTGTCGTGGCCGTCGACACTCATTGGCCCAATGGCCACGCCGGCCAACGTTGTGGCAACTGATGTCCTGTGCCGGCTTGGGCTTGCCAGCGGCACCGTCCCTGGCACCTTCGCGGGCGTCACATTCAGCGCGTCCTTGTGCCTTGTTGTGGGCGCCTTTTCGCGCCTTGCACAGCTTGCCGCGCTTGCGGCCGCCAGCTGTGGAAGAGGACTCCCCCTTCTTCCTGTCACCGAGGCCAGCGTCCCACGGCTCCCAAGATAGGAGCAGCTTCCCGCCGGTGGCGATGGGCCCCGAGAGAGATGGTGGCTCGTCGATGTCAACGACCTTGAGGAGACCGATCGCCTCCTAGATCGTCATTGTGGAGAGGTCCAGCAAAGACTCGATCGAGCGAGCCATCTGCTTGTACTTCTCGGGGATGCACCGAAAGAGCTTCTCGACAGCTCTCTCTTCGTTGTAGGTCAGATCGCCGAACTGCACCATCTTCTGCAACAGAGTGTTGAGACGGAGAGAAAAGTCATCAACGTCTTCACCTGGCTTGAAGGCCAGGTTCTCCCACTCCTTGCGAAGTGCCTGCAGTGTGGACTTGCGAGCACGGTCGCTGCCGATGCGTGCCGCAGCGATGGCATTCCAAGCCTCGTAGGCAGTCCGCTTGTTTGAGAGTGAGAACTGCATCTCGGGCGGGACTGCGGCCATGAGGGCGTCCAGCGCCCGTCGATCCTCATGGTGGTCGATGTCGCCGTCCTGGACCGCCTCCCACATGTGCTGCACATGGAGCCTGATCTTCATGATCGCGGCCCACTCGACGTAGTTGGTTTTGGTGAGGGTAGGCCACCCAACACCGGGACCAACATCCCTGACCACAGTCCGGACCTCGTAGAGGCCTCGGTCTCGGTTGACCCAGCCGCCGTCGCCGTCGCCATGCACGCCTATTCTTGGGGCGCCACCGCGATGTGCGCCGGCTTGATCGACTGCCCACTGCGCCGCCCGCTCCCGCGCTGTGTCGTCGCGGTCTGCGTCGACGCCGTCGTCAGCCGAAACGGAGCTACTGGAGCTGCTGTGGAGTGCCTTGGCCTCCGCCGTAGCCTCACGTGCCGCCTCCGCTGCCGCTGCTGCTTCTACCTCCACTCTGGCTGCTGCCAGCTCTACCGGTGCGAGCCTCGATGCCCTTGCTGCCGCCGCAGCAGCTGCTACAGCCACTCGCTCACGCTCCTCTGCCACGACGCGCTCGGCCTCCTGCCAACGCCGTGTACTCGAGGTAGCCGTGTGTTGAGAGGGGCTTGCAGACATGGCTTGCTGCTGGGGGCTGTTGCGTGGAGCAGAGGTTGACGAGCTGCTGCTCAACAGTCCGGATGGTGGATAGTAACCAGGGGCAGTTGGAGCAGCTGCTGCTACCGGCTGGGGCTGCTCAGCTCCTGGGGAGAGAGGTGAGCAGGAGATGCCCAGACTACAAGACAACTTGGCTCTGATACCACTTGAGAGCAGTTTCAGCCTGAGCATTGATAGTGGATGACACTAGGAGAGTTGGGGCAATTTTCGTTGGTTTTTCTCACACAATGCCATACCAACCTGAGGGGTTGTGGGTACATATTTATAGGCTGCTAGCCAGCCAAGCATATTTCAGATGCTAGTCTAAGATGCTTTCATTGACCCTATCCTAACAGAGAGTCCTTGACCTTATCCTAACAACCCTATCGTAACAATCAGTGCTTGACACAAGGACCATGTGCTGCAGTCCTCGGCTCTAGTACAAAGACCAGCCCCACAAAGACCACAGTAGAAGGGCTTATCCATCAAAGTGAACCCACCCTTCTTCATTGCTATGTACGCAAGGCTGGCGACACCTCATCATCATGGGAGTTAATGATCTACAATTTGCCACCAGAGCAGCAGGCCTTACTTCTAAATTGACTAAATAGCTAGGAAGGTAAAAGATTCCAACTTGCAAGTGTATAAGCCTAGACAACTATAGGACAAACTGGTTCCCTGCCGCAGCTGCATTGAAATAATGTATGTTATTAAGAGCAGAAATAACATCTCAGGGATGGAGCCGTTAGGCGTCTCTGAGGGCGACTCTGAGGGCGACTCCGGCTTCGCCGCGGGTGCCGGCTGCGCCGCGGGTGCCGAGTGCGTCTCCACGCCATGCTCGTCCTCTGAACATCTACGCGCGGGCACGCCGTTGGGCGCCGGTGCGACGGTGACCAAGTCGTATCCGTGTTCGGTCGATGCGGGGATCGCGGATCGAGAAGTTCCAAACGTGCGCCATGAGGAGGCGCGTTCGTCGCTGTGGGGTGGCCGTTTCTGGGCATTGCACAACTGCGACGTCGAGGAGGTAGGGCCTGGGTCGCCGGAGTCGTCTGTCGCGAGGAGCCTTTCGTCCTACTGTGTCAGTCCGGTGGCTGTGCACGATCGTGATCTGCCGATCTCGAATGGGGCGCGTGCGGCAAGACGGCTAGCGAAGATCAAGGCGCAGCGCGCGGCGGCGACGCAGGTACGCTGCTCACCGGTTTTTCTTACGCAGGTGGGGCGTTCTAGCGAGGCGCGGATTAAGCTGCCAGTTCTGCCGCCGTCCACGCGGCTGGACGATGGTCAAGACGACGGCGACTGGTTCATGGTTCAGCGACGGGGCCGGCCTATGAGATGCTCGCCGGAGAAACATGCCCTGCCATTATCGGATGCACGGGGTATATGCTCAAATTCGAATCGAGACATTGGTGCTCGATCTTCCATTATGACGGGGCGTAATTATCGGCCATTGGGCAGTGATTTACGTCCAAATTTTTTGTTCAATTCTGAGGACAATTTGGGCCATCGGGCCAAAGCCCGTGTGATCTCTAAATCGGGTATTTACCCAAGCGGTCGTGGACTACGCCCTCTCTTAGGGTTTACCTGGGAGTGCGCAGCCACCTCGAGGAGGATTGTGTGCGTTCGTAGAGGAGGTACGATGGCTGGCAGAGGAGGCGGGCGAGGGCAAGCTGGTGGCCAATTCAATGGCTTCGGTGCTAACTTCGAGGCTGGCGGTCCGAGTGGCCATGCGGGGGGTGCCAATGCTGCCCCGATCTTGATCCCCGGTGGGGTTCAGCAGCCGATCAACCAAGGGATCGCAAGGGGCTATGGTGGGGCTGCTGCTGCTCCGGCCGCCCCCTTCGCCTTCAATGCAGCTGCGGCAGGGAACCAGTTTCAATGTCAGCGGGCTAATCTGAACAATGGCTTCAACGGTGGCAGGGGTAGGCAGCGGTATGAGAATCAGGGCCGCGGTTTCCCTCGTGGCCGCGGTGGTGCAGGCAGGGGGTACGGCTATGGCAATGGCAGGAGGGATGGAATCCTTAACCAAAATCGCTTTGCGAACCAGGCGCAGGCGCAGGTGTATCAACCGGTTGGTCTTGTTCAGGGAAATCCCCCAGTTGTTGGGCAGGGGGCGGGAACGCAGGCAGTGGCAAATGGGTCTGCTAGCAATGATACACAGCAGGTTATTCTTGGCAACTCTGCCCCTGTTGTGGGTGCTCTGCAGGCTAGTGAAGCTGGACCAAGTAGGGTTTCTGCGGATGAGTTGAATGATGCAATTGTAAAAGCTAAATCAGTTGACAAAAATCGATGTTTCAGATGTGGGCTTTCTGGTCATGCTCTAGGTGATTGCACCACTCCTATGTGTGCCATTTGTGAGGGTAGGCAACATGCAAATGGTTCCTGTAAACTCCTTTCAGCCCCGAAGCCGGCCCTAGTGCAATATGGTTTTGCTAATGAGGAGTTAATGTTTTTTGGTGTTCAGTGTTCTGACACATATCGGCCAAAGCTCCTTAATCATCGACTGGCTTCTTTGGTGGTGAATGGTGGAGACATGAGTATCCCACAAATCATATTGCAGCTACAGCGTCTTGTTCCCAGAGATAATTTTCGTTGGGTGGTTACTCGTATGGGCCACAATATATTTCAGGTTCAATTCCCCTCCAAACAAGAACTCCAGAGGTTACATGTGTTTGGTACCTTCTGTGTGCCTAATAGCCCTTGCAAGATGACAATTGAAACTTGGTCTAAGAAAATTGAACCAGAAGATACTTTGCCTAATTTTTGGGTGAGAATATCTGGTATTCCGGAGGAGCATATTGGTGATTATTTAGCTATGTGGTCTGTGGGATTTCTGTTAGGTAAACCAGTGAGCATTGACATGGATTTCTCTAGGGAAAGGAAGATTCTGAGAATTTTGGTGGGTTGTTTAGACTACACTAAGATTCCTTCAACATTTCCTCTTTTTATTAAAGATGGGCTTTATAGGCTTGGTTTTGAGGTTGAGGGTGAGGATACCTCAATTCCTGATGTGGTTATGGCTGATAAAGATGATGCTAATGATGATGATGATGGGCTAGGAGATGATTTTCAAGATGCATTAGCTAAAGAGGCAAGTATCAAGAAATCTAGGGGGTTGGGGTCGAATGTAGACTCGGGTGTAGACCCAATGGTGGACCAAGGGAGTGGTTCAACCTCTAACTCTCAACGCCAATGTGGTGTGACTTTTTCACCTCAAGTAAAGGAGATGTTTGCTCGAGCTACTAAAGAGATTGATCTACTACTTACTGGTAAGGAGTCAAAATTTGTTTATGATTGTTCTGTTGAGAATGATCAAGCTCATAATGATTTATTTGTAGATCATGCGGTGGTTAATAATTCTTCTTGTTTATTTTCTCAAGATGCTGCGGATCAATATGTTGCTGTACATCCTATTAATCAGCCCATTGAGGGGGCAAAGGGTGCTGCACAACCCGGACCCTTTGGTTCTTATTCTCCGTTAGCAGCTGCGGCCGAGCGAGGGCAGCCTGCCGTGGTGGCCAGGCAGCCTGCCGTGGAGCCGGGGCAGCCTGCCGTGGCCCTGCCGGCAGCGCATGTTGCTGTTTGTCCTGCTGCGAGCACGGCAGTGACTGCTGCTGCGCAGGTACCTGCTGCTGGGCTGTCGGGTATTGATGCCTCGATTTTGGTTCTCCGTGAGAAGGTACCAGGTCATGTTTTGTCTATGCCTGTTAGTATTCCAGACCGAGTTAGGGGTATTAATCTTGATTTGGATATACAAGACACAAGTGGTATTTCTATGGAAGGTGGCTCTCGGTTAGGAGTGGTTGCATCTCCGACGAGTGACATAAAGATTAATAATGCGCCCCTTTCAGCTCATAAGGTATATTCGAGGAGGGGGTCTTCTGCACGAGGAAAAACAGTGGGTCGGAGGTTATTTGTTGAGGAAGATGAGGGCTCTCGATCGGTGGCTATTGGGTCACCATCAAAACCATCTCGGGAGGACGTCATTGCATTTGGAGGCCTTTCTGATCCTTCATCGGCGGGGATACGATCTAGTGCAAGGCTTAGTGCTCAACCAGATGCAGATGTTTCTATTTTGGAGAAGGCATCTATCCGTGCGGCTGAGCGTGATACTCCCTCGTCAGGTAAACAAACAAAACTTTCATTTGTTACTTTACCGAATAATGTTATCTTTGAGCGCGCAGATAAATTGGGTATATCTCTTGGGGTTTCGGTAGATGAAAAAAACCGTGCTGTTGAATCTTTGAAACAAATAGAAAAGTCTAGGAGTTGTGTTGTTCTGAAAAATAATTTAGGAACTATGTCATGTCCTACTTCTAGCTTGGTAGTACATAATGCTTCTAATTTATGTGATGATCTAGATTTAGAAAATGAGGAGGTGGTAGGCAACACATTGGTGGTGCCTAATACTACTGTTTGTCCAAAGAAGAAACCTAAGACAGTTGTGTCTAAAGGCCAGATTGCGAGGCGTAGTGCCAGATTAAACACTGTTAAAAAATTTAAAAAGTGATCCAGAGACGAGGGGTTTTATTTGGAATTCTAATGGTTTGGGTGATACGGCTAAACATCTTGCTATTAATGAAACAGTACGTGAGCATAAAATTGATTTCTTTGCTCTGTTGGAGACAGGGAGATCTATTTTTTCTAATCATTTTTTAAAACATCTTGTGGGGGGTTTGGAGTTTACTTGGTACTGTTTACCACCTCATGGGAGGTCGGGGGGAATCCTTGTGGGTTTCAACCCGGCGTCTATTATAGTTAATAACATCTGTGCCGGTGATTTTTGTGTTAAGTTCCATCTAAAGTCCAAAGAAGATGGCTTCATGTGGGCTTTTGTGGTGGTTTATGGTGCAACCCAAGATGAGAAAAAACCAGAGTTTCTTGCGGAATTGGTTAGGATTTGCGAAGGGGAGTCACTTCCAATGTTGATTGGGGGGGGGGGGGGGGGGGGATTTTAACATTATTACGAGAAGTGAGGAGAAGAATAACGATAATTTTAATCCTCGGTGGCCTATTATTTTCAATGCAATTATAGAAAGTTTAGACTTGAAAGACCTGGAAATGTATGGGCGTCAATATACTTGGGTGAGTAGACATCCTATTCCAACTCTTGAAAAGTTGGATCGGTTTCTTGCCTCTATTGAATGGGAACAAAAATACCCTCTTGTGTCAGTTCGTGCTCTCACTAGGACAGAGTCCGACCATGTACCTATCCTTATTGACTTTGGGACACCGGCTCATATTGGGAATACATCAGCATTGTCATTTGAGCTGGCTTGGTTTGCGCGGGAGGGTTTTCTAGCTATGGTTAAGGAGAAATGGAATGAGGTAGGTAATGGGTCTAATCCTATTGATAATTGGCAAAATAAAATCAGATATCTCCGTAGTTTTCTAAGGGGATGGGCTAAACATATTAGCGGTGAATATAAAATACAGCGGGATCGCCTGTTGTTACTTATCAACGAATTGGATATAAAAGCTGAGATCATTCCGTTGAATGAGGAGGAGTGCTTGGCTAAGAGGCAGGCTGATAACTTTTTAACCAAACTTCATAGAGAAGAGGAATCTAAATGGGCTCAAAGGGCTAAGATTAAACATGTACAGCAGGGGGGAGAATACTAGATACTTTCACTTGATTGCGATTGGTAAACATAGGAAGAAGCGTATTTTTCAATTAGAACAGGATGAAGGCACCATTGTGGGGCAAGAGAATCTTAAATTTTTTATATCTCAATACTATAAGAATTTATTTGGGGCATCGCCTCCATCCTATTTCTCTTTTGTAGAATCATTTATTGAGGACTTACCTCAAGTATCTACGATGGAAAATGAATACCTCACATCCCCTTTTTCGGAGGAGGAGGTGTTTGAGGCTATCTCTCAAATGGAACATAATAAGGCTCCTGGTCCCGATGGGTTTCCGGCTGAATTTTATCAGCGATGTTGGGACTTTATCAAGGTTGACTTGATGGGTTTATTTGCTCAGTTGCATATGGGTAACCTTCCGTTGTTCAAGCTCAACTTTGGTGTTATCACCTTGTTACCAAAGAAAGAGGATGCATGTAGGATCGAGCAGTATAGACCTATTTCCCTGTTGAATGTTAGTTTCAAAATCTTTACGAAGGTGGGTACTAATAGGGTTACTTCGATTGCTCAGAATGTTATTAAACCATCTCAATCAGCTTTTTTGCCGGGTAGAAATATCCTTGAAGGGGTGGTCGTTTTGCATGAGACTATCCATGAACTTCATAGGAAGAAAATGGATGGGGTTATTTTTAAAATTGATTTTGAAAAGGCCTATGATAAAGTTAACTGGGCTTTCTTACAGCAAACTTTACGTATGAAAGGTTTTAACTCACAATGGTGTGACTGGGTTGCTCGTTTTGTGCAAGGTGGTAGTGTCGGTATTAAAGTAAATGACGACATTGGTCATTTCTTTCAAACGCTAAAAGGCCTACGTCAGGGTGATCCTTTATCCCCTATCCTTTTTAATCTTGTGGTAGATATGCTGGCTGTTATCATAGCTAGAGCCAAGGAAGATAATCAGATTGGTGGCTTGGTACCACATTTAGTGGAAGGGGGAATATCGATTCTCCAATATGCTGATGACACGGTTCTTTTCCTAGAGCACAATCTAGACAAGGCTGTTAACATAAAATTGATTTTATCTATGTTTGAGCAATTGTCTGGACTAAAGATTAACTTCCATAAAAGTGAATTTTTTTGCTTTGGCAAGGCTAGTGAACATTTGGATGATTATAGAAGCATTTTTGGTTGTGAAGTGGGTAATCTACCATTTAAGTATCTGGGGATACCTATCCATTATAGGCGTTTGCTTAATAAAGAATGGAAGGTTGTGGAGGACATGTTTGAGCAGAAGTTGGGTTCCTGGATAGGCAAATTGTTGTCTTACGGTGATAGACTGGTTTTAGTCAATTCAGTGTTAACTAGTTTACCTATGTTCCTTTTCTCTTTCTTTGAGGTTCCCATTGGGGTAAGGAAGAGAACTGATTTTTATAGGTCTCGTTTCTTCTGGCAGAGTGATAATGTTAAGAAGAAATATAGGTTGACGAAATGGAATATTGTATGTCGTCCTAAAGACCAAGGGGGTTTGGGTATTGAGGTGTTAGAGATTAAAAATCAATGTCTTATAAGTAAATGGTTATATAAACTATTAACTGAAGAGGGGGTGTGGCATGAACTGTTGACTAACAAATATTTAGGTACTAAGACTCTTGCCGAAATAGAGATTAAACCAACAGACTCGCCTTTTTGGAAAGGTATCATGAGGGTGAAGGATGAATTTTTCAAACGAGTTAAGTTCACCGTAGGTAATGGTGAGAGCATTAGATTCTGGGAAGATAGTTGGCTAGGGAATTCATCCTTGGCAGCCCAATATCCTTCCTTATACTCAATTGTGAGCTATAAGAACGTGTTAGTTTCGGAGGTTTTAGGCCATTTACCACTTAATATACAGTTTCGACGTGTTATTACTGGGGACAAATGGGAGAGATGGTTGCATCTCATTGAAAGACTTATGGATGTGTCTTTAGTGTACAGTCAGGATAAGTGTCTTTGGACCAGCAATACTTCCGGTGTTTTTACTGTTCGTTCATACTACGCCGATTTGATGAATGAGGATGCTAGATTTCTGAAGAAATACTTATGGAAAATTAAGGTACCACTCAAAATAATTTTTTTTATGTGGTTTCTCTCTAGGAAAGAACTGTTGACAAAAGATAATTTGATCAAGAGAAATTGTGTTGTTTCTCATAATTGCGTTTTTTGTGGAGATCCAGAAACGGTGGAACATTTGTTTGTTTCTTGTGATTTTGTTAAAAAAATTTGGAGGCTTGTGCATTTCACATTTAGCATTTCCCCCCAGTTGTCAGTTACTAATTTGTTTGGTAATTGGTTATATGGGGTTGAAAAATCTACCAAAGCACTTATACGCATAGGAGTATGTGCTTTACTTTGGGCTGTTTGGAATCATAGAAATGGAGTGATCTTTAACAATGAGAGAGCTGGGATTTTTTTGCAGGTGGTTCATCAAGCAACTTATTGGATACATCTCTGGTCTCACCTTCTACCAGAGGATCTTCGTGTGCGTTTGGATGGTGGCTGCTCTCGAATGATGGCGGTCATTCAAGCTATCTACAACAAGGGTGGATGGTTGCATAACACCCGTATCTGCTCTTCTTAGTCCATAGCTGCTGGAGTAGGGTGCTTGATTTGTTAGGCTGCTGCTCCTTTTATTCGATTTTTACACCGGTAGTTTTCTGTATAGGAGCTATTGAGACTCTTGAGTCAGTGCTGCTGGATGTAATTTGATGTTTGGATGATTATGTTTTAGGGTGATGCAGAGGCTGGGATTTCCCTTTTCAATTTTTTTTTTGAAATGATTAAGCCTTAAGATGTCTAGCATCAAAAGCCTTAGGGATTACTGATCTAGTTCACTTTCTCTTTAATTTGTTTTAAGTTCACTTGACCTTTTAAACCAACATATTTCTACCCTGCCCCTGGCAATCATATCTTGAAGGACAAAAAACGTGTAAAGTTCTGAAATTTCGAAATAATCTGTGTGGATGAAATAGATACATATAAATTTAAATATGATTATTTCTCGTCTGTGAAATAATGTATGTTATTTTGAAACGATTAAGCCTTAAGATGTCTAGCATCAAAATCCGTTGACGCAGTGTCAACTCAAAATGTAAAACTCAGAGATGTGGACTTCCCTTCCCTGTACCAATCGAGAGTACTGGACTTTCGTGCCATTGCAACTTGCAGTAACTTCATCCAAACCAGGACTGGGTACTTCTTCATCACCCTTTAAAAGGCCCATCCGCTTGTTCTTATCCTATCTTCCTCCCCATTACATTGCGCTTGCAGTTCGTCTTCTCCTCCTCTTTTAGGTAAGTGACTACAATTCCTCTGTTGTCTGTACTCTGTGCTTAACTTTCAGGTGATTCTGTAAACTGCGAGCTTCACATTTCTTGATAGCTTGACCAACTTGCTTCTCTCATTTCCTGTTTATTTTTCTTTCTAAGATCTGGTTCTGAAGAAGTTTCATTGCGGTTGTTTAGTTCAAATCTCCATTAACTATTACTCCCTTCGTTTCATAATATAAGATATTTTAGGTGTTCCACATGTTGTCTAGATTCACACTAAAGTGAGTGTATATGTATACTAAAATGTGTCTAGATACAAATAATGTGTATATATGTGAATGTGGAAAAAGTCTAAAACATCTTATCATTAGTGGAAACAACCCCTCACGTCCAGGGGGCCGGGGGGCAGCTGTCCCGGTTGCAACCAAATCCGGGACAAATGCCCTGCATTGGTCCCGGTTCGTGCGCCCGGGGCAACAGGAATCGCCTGGGCGCATTGGTCCCGGTTCGTGGGGGGCAAATCGGTCCCGGCTCTTGCCACGGACCGGGACCAATGCCTAGCCACAGGCCACGTGGCACGCGCATGACCTATTGTCCCGGTTCAGTCCACGAACCGGGACCAATGCCCCCTTCCCCTATATATACTGCCCCAGCCCCCCCTCCTTTCATCTTTTTTTTTTGCTTGGAGGTGTGAGAGAGTGTGGTGTTAGTGTGTTTTTTTTACTATGCACACGAGGTGTTCGACAAAATTCCCGAGACGCACACAAGCTCACTGAAAATGGTATCTTCGACCGAGGTTAACAAATTATCTTTTTCATCTGTAACTGATACATAAAAAAGTATTATTTGTCGATGTACTGTGGTCATCTCTGTATTAATATGTTATTGTAATGTATTTTGATAAACTTAATTATATGATGCAGATGGATGCACGGCAGCGATGGATGTACGGTGACAGACGCACTTCCGAGTATATGGCAGGCCTGATTGTATTTCTTGCTGTAGCTCAGGCGAACAAAGATAATGGCTTCATGTGTTGCCCATGTGTTGATTGTCGGAACGTCAGAGAACATTCTTCCGAAAGAATTCTTCACGGCCATCTACTTTGGAGAGGTTTCATGCCCAGCTATAATTGCTGGACCAAGCATGGAGAAAGAGGGGTTGTGATGGAAGACGATGAAGAAGAAGAAGAAGATCCTTTGTTCCCTGAATACGACGATACTGCAATGGAAGAGAATGCAGAAGAAGGAGGTGATCAAGAACAGGCATCAGAAGAGCCCGATGATGATCTTGGCCGAGTTATTGCTGATGCAAGGGAAGACTGTGAAAATAAATTGGAGAGGTTGAAGCTGGACAACATGTTACAGGATCACAAAAAATTGTTGTACCCAAATTGCGAAGATGGTAGCACAAAGCTCGGTACCACACTGGAGTTGCTGAAATGGAAGGCACAAAACGGTGTGACTGACAAGGCATTTGAGAGTTTACTTCAACTAATGAAGCCAAAACTTCCAAAGGATAAAGAATTGCCTGAGAGTACGTACGAAGCAAAGAAAGCTCTCTGCCCTCTAGGATTAGATGTGCAGAAGATATATGCATGCATTAATGACTGCATTCTCTTCCGCGGTGAGAAGTACGAGAATTTGGATGAATGTCCGATATGCACTGCACTGCGGTATAAGATCAGAGCAGATGATCCTGGTGATGTTGATGGCGAGCCCCCCCCGTAAGAGAGTTCCTGCTAAGGTGATGTGGTATGCTCCTATAATACCACGGCTGAAACTTCTGTTTAGAAACAAAGAGCATGCTAGGTTGTTGCGATGGCACAAAGAAGACCGTAAGAAAGATGGAAAGTTGAGGCACCCCGCCGATGGATCGCAGTGGAGAAAGATCGAGAGAGACTTTCCAGACTTTGCAGGAGAGGCGAGAAACTTATGGTTTGGCCTAAGTACAGATGGCTTTAATCCTTTTGGGGAGCAGAGCTCCAGTCATAGCACTTGGCCTGTAACTCTATGTATGTACAACCTTCCTCCTTGGTTGTGCATGAAGCGCAAGTTCATTATGATGCCAGTTCTCATCCAAGGCCCGAGGCAACCTGGCAACGATATTGATGTGTATCTAAGGCCATTAGTGGAAGAACTCTTAGAACTGTGGGGCAAACCAGGTGTACGTGTGAGGGATGAGAACGAACAAAAGCCATTTGACCTACGGGCGTTGCTTTTCGTGACCATCAATGATTGGCCTGCTCTTAGTAACATTTCCGGACAAACAAACAAGGGATACAATGCATGCACACACTGTTTAGATAAGACTGACAGTGTTTTTTTGGATAAATGTAAAAAGGTTGTATACCTGGGGCATCGTAGATTTCTTCCGATCAAGCATCCCTTAAGGAAAAAAGGAGGGAAGCATTTCAGAGGTGAGGCAGATAACCGAAAGAAGCCTGAGCTCCGTAGTGGTAATGATATATTCGATATGGTCAAGGACCTAGAAGTAATCTTTGGTAAGGCTGCTGGCAGCCAACCAGTTCCGTACGGCCCTGATAAGCGCGCACCCATGTGGAAGAAGAAATCTATATTTTGGGAGCTACCCTATTGGAAAGTTTTAGATGTCCGGTCTTCGATTGACGTGATGCACGTGACAAAGAATCTCTGTGTCAATCTGCTATGCTTCCTGGGCGTGTATAGGAAGTCAAAAGATACGCCAGAAGCACGGGTGGACCAGCAACCTATGAAAGACCCAAACAACAAGCACACAGATACAGGGCGCCATTCCTTAAGCAGCTACGCTCTTACTAAAGCAGAGAAGGAAATATTCTTTGAAGTCCTTTACAGTATCAAGGTTCCGTCTGGCTTCTCGTCGAATATAAAGGGGATAATAAACATGGCAGAGAAAAAATTCCAAAACCTGAAGTCTCATGACTGCCACGTGATTATGACGCAGTTGCTTCCGATTGCATTGAGGGAGCTTCTACCGGAAAATGTTCGAGTACCCATTGTGAAGCTATGTGCATTCATGAACGCAATATCTCAGAAGGTAATCGATCCAGAAATTCTGACAAGATTACAGAGGGATGTGGTCCAGTGTCTTGTTAGTTTTGAGTTGGTGTTCCCACCATCCTTCTTCAACATTATGACTCATCTCCTGGTTCATCTATGTGAAGAGATTCATATTCTCGGTCCGGTATTTCTACACAATATGTTCCCCTTTGAGAGGTTCATGGGAGTCTTGAAGAAATATGTTCATAACCGTGCTAGGCCAGAAGGAAGCATCTCGAAGAGCTATGGAACAGAGGAGGTGATTGGGTTCTGTGCTGACTTTATTCCTGACCTTAAGACAATTGGTGTTCCTGAATCGCGGCATGAGGGGAGACTGAGGGGAAAAGGAACGCTGGGAAAGAAATCAATGATACCTAGGGACGGGCATTCTTTGACCAAAGCACACTACACAGTTCTACAAAATTCTATGTTCATGGCTACGTATGTCGAGGAACCCAAGAATATTGTACGGTCTGCAAACCCGGGGAAGGATGACTCATGGATTAAACGCGAACACATGGAGACTTTCGGAAGTTGGTTGCAAACACATATTATAAATGACACCACTGTTGAAGATCAGCTGTACATGTTGGCAGGGTCACCATCTTCGACTATTGGGAGTTTTCAAGGGTACGAGATAAATGGGAATACATTTTACACGAGCTCCCAAGATAAGAAGAGCACCAACCAAAACAGTGGTGTCCGCTTTGATACAACAAACGAGAATGAAAAAAATGACACATACTATGGTTACATAGAGGAGATATGGGAACTTGACTATGGACCTTCTTCTAAGGTCCCTTTGTTCAAGTGCAAATGGGTCAACCTGAATGGAGAAGGGGTAAAGGTAGACCCGCTTTATGGAATGACAACAGTGGATCTCAACAATATTGGTTACAATGACGAACCATTCGTTCTAGCCAATGATGTGGCTCAGGTCTTCTATGTGAAGGACATGTCTTCCAGACCGAAGAAAATAAAAAATAAGGAAACAATTTCATCATACGATGAGCCGAAGCGTCACATAGTTCTCTCAGGGAAAAGAAACATCGTGGGAATCGAGGACACGACAGACATGTCAGAAGATTATAATAAGTTTGTTGAAATTCCACCCTTCACAGTGAAAGCTGATCCCACCATCCCGTTAAATAATGAAGATGCTCCATGGTTACGGCCGAAGCGATCATAAGCAAGGGACACGAAGAAAATTCAGAAGACTAGATAGGGATGTTGTTGGTGATGTGTAATAATAAACGTGGAATACATGATCATAGTTCTTATAACGTAGTATGAACGAGATTTTGTTAGCCAAAATGATATTTATACATATTCTGTGATTATGAATGGAGTAGGTGCAAGTTTGACCAATAATTTGTATTGATCGGTCAAAAGCTGGCAAGCATTGAGTGCTTGACAACTATGACCAGCCTGACTTCATTATTATTCCAACCAGCGGCACACCCACCCACTTTTCTGTTTCTCTCTCCTCCGTATGTTGGTGATGTGTAATAATAAGCGTAGAATACATGATCATATAGTTCTGTTTGATCAGTATTTTGTATTGCAGGAACATTTCGAAGTGATAGTACGGATACCATCCTGACAGATATTGCAGGATTATAACTACTTTGGAGATGTAGTATGTGTTGACACACGGTATAGAACAAGTGATTATGGCAGGCCTCTATTGTTATTCATTGGAGTTAACCACCATAAACAACCCAAAAAAGTTTTGACTGACTGCTTTACATCGATAGGGGATGCAGTTGCTTCTGCTTGGCCAGGGACTGTCCACCGCTCGGATATATATCAAAATGCAACAAAAGTATTAAGGGATATATTGCACTGTTCGGAAACTTTCGCTCATGATTTTAGTAGGTCTTGGCGAAGTACAATCTGAAGGATAACGAGTGGCTACGTAGATTGTATGAGGATAGAGAAAGATGGGCTTTGCCTTATGGGTGTCATATATTCTGCGCAGATATTGCAGGCACACTTCGAAGTGATAGCAGGGATACCATCCTGACAGATATCCTTAAAACAGAAATAGAGCTTCGGTACTTCTTTAACAGATATGATAAATTTTTGGAGGAGAAACGTCTAACTGAACAACGAAGATCCCAAATGTTGAAGGCGGAGGGGAGCTCGACGGCGACGGCGGACGAGCAGAGGAGAGGAAAGCGCGACAGCAACGACGCGGTCTCCCCCCCCCCCCCCCCCCCGACTGCCCGTCTCTGCTTTAAATCTGATGCTCCCGCTGCGGCTTGCCGCGTACACGGAAGTTACTATGTTTTCAAGCAGGGGTCGGGATAAAGGGAAAATACGTATGGATGCGCAGAGTAAACCTTCGAAGGAAAACTATGGTTTTTCTGTTGTAGACGAAGATCTCAAATTGACCGTGTCAATAAGGTACAACTCGCTTTGTCGAACTTTATATAAATCACCCGGGATGCCTTGTATGCTCTGGACTAACTCGGAAGATCACGAGAGAAAACAAAAATTGTAACATTTTTATATTCAAATTATATACAAATGATAAAATAATTAATAGTTTCAATAGTTAGAATAATTATTTAGTTAAACGAAAAATGGATTTAAATTACTTTTGCAAATTCTAACATTTTTCATGTTGGAATTTTTGTCAAATTTGAAAGTATATAGAAGTTGTTAATGTGCAAACTTAACCCTTTTCAAATTTTGGCGCTAACATTTTTTGGGCGCGCAGGGTGCCACCGAAATTCGAAATTAGTTTTTGGTCCCGGCCCGTGGTACTAACCGGGACCAAAGGGGCTCTAGTCCCGGTTGGTGGCACGGGCCGGGACTAGAGGCCCAGGTGTATAAAAATCGCGGCCCTCTCTCCAGGCCAAACGAACACCCCAGGACAGTGGACATGGCTTGGCGAAGCCCTGACGGCGGCGGGAACGAGTAGACAGATCCCGCCGGCGGACCGCCGGCGGGGATGGGCTAGGGACACGGTAGACTAGGGCACACAACTTATATTAAAAAAAAGCCAGGGGACTTGCTTACATAGATAGGGGGCGGCGCGGCCACAGGCGGCCTCCCTTACTTGCATAAAGGGGCGGCGGCGCGGCCACAGGCGGCCGGCCGTTTTCTTGGGGGGTAGCTTAGTCTAGGGGGGCGCACCGGCGCCGATCTACTCGTCCTCCTCGTCGGAGGAGATGCACTGGTAGGGGGGTAGCTGCCACAAGTGGGCAGGCGGCTGGGCCGGGCTCGCCGGGGGCGGAGGCATCGGGGGCATCGGGGGCGCGTACGGCGGTGGCGGGGGCAGCACTTCCTGCGGCGGCGGTGGTGGCAGCTCCTCCTGCTCCGGCGACCAAACGCCGCCGGTCCAGGCCCAGGACATGCCGTACTCCAGGCCTGGGGGAGCGGCTGCGGCGGCGGCTGGTCCTCGGACGCCTCCCACTCGGCGTACAGCGCGTGCCACCAGGGGTAGGCTCGGTAGGGGGCGGCGGCGGCATGGCGGCGGCGTCGGCGGCGGCGGCAGCCACGACCCGCTCCCACCGCTTGACCTCATCCTCGATGAGGGAGCGGCGGGAGGCCTCGTAGGCCTCCTCCATGCTGGCCCGGAGCTCGGGGTCCTCCTCCCCGGAGAAATCCTCGATGTCCTCGAGGAACCACAGCTCCCTCTCCCGGCCGGGCGGTGCCGCGGGGTAGTCCGCCACGTTCACCTCCTCGTGGGGGACGGGGATGAAGGAGCGCCGACGCTGCTCGTGCTCCTGCTGGAGCCAGGTGGCCCAGTAGGGGGAGCCGCGCGCGTACGCGTGGTCCCTGAGGAGGGGGGCCGGCAGGAGGCGGCGCCGGCGGTCGACCTCCTCGAGCAGCGCCTCGCTGGTCGGGGCCGGCGGCATAGGGATCCGCTGGGGGTTCAGGTGCCAGCCGTCCGGGAGGTGGACGTCTGGCCAGAACACCGGCGTGGCGTTGTTCCAGTGCCACTCGGCCTCCACCACCCGGATGTACCGGCGGAAGCGCTTGCCCTTGGGCGCGGCGCGGGGCGGCGGGCGTGCCGCCGGAGGTGGCGCGGGGACGCGCGGCGTCCCGCCGATGCGGACACCTCCAGGGCCGTAGCCGAAGGCCTCCGCCGGCGGGGGTGGGACGCGGACGGCGCCGCTCGAGGAGCCTTCGCCGTCGTTCCTGGGGCGCTTGCCGGAGCCGCTCGAGAACCAGCGGGACATGGTGGCTAGGGTTGCTTTGCCTTGGGCACGGCCGGGGTGGATGGGTTGTACGGGCGGCGGGGGCCCTTTAAAAAGGACCCGGGGGTTAGAACCGGGATGGGCTAGCCGGGCCAGTCTTTTTTCAGGTAGGTGTCTTAACAATTCCTCTGTATTTCGTGCTTATGTTTCAGTGACTGTGAAAACTGGAGTCCAACTTACTTCTCTCATTTTATTGGTAATTATATTCTTGTCCGCCCATAGTTTGAAAAGCTTGAGAGGTTGAGTGACAAACTGAGAATAGAAATATATTGGCAGTAGACCAAAGTTTCTATTGAGTGACAAACTGAGAGGTTAAATACTGGTTTAATTTAACTATTTAGGGTTTCTATTTCCATGTGAAAGATAAATTGTATACATCTGCTCTTACCCTGAAGGTTTTTTTGTACCAGAAACATTAGCATGTATAACGAGTTACTGGACAATACATCCGACGAGAGATGGGGGGAAAGGAAGCTACCATACCAATTGATAAAAAAAATTACAAAAGATTTCGGTAGGGAGCGAATACCTATAGATATCAGGCTCTCTCTCTCCCCCTGACTGTAGATGTATGAGATCTGTTCCCCAAAATTAGTGAGACTCCTTCCATGAAATTCTACACCAACTCAATCGATGATGATCGAGGCGACTTTCCTCTCAAGTTTCTCCCCTTCAATGTTGCCAATGAGGGATGATGAATATTTTTGTGTATAAAAGGCATAGAGGGATTAATTTCACACCATCATTGACGTTCCTGTCTGTTGGATCAGATCATATCTACACAGAATTCTCAGCAAGTTACATCGATAGATGTGCATCCAACAGAGCCATGGTGAGTGCTTACATTGTACTTTCAGTGCTATGCTTGTGCCAGAAAATTCCCATGATGCGCAAGTAAATAATGCAGGACGACGCATCACGGGGGAAGCCTTTGTTTTTGGCACTAAAAGAATATGGTTGGTGGCATGCGCCTCGCCTTATAGTTTTACATATAAGACTAGGGAGATTCTTGAGACTGAGTTTCCTAACCTTTCAGGATTGAGAATAAAGTTAATTTAACCTGGGCGCTGTTTATGCGTTTGGACATATAAGGGCTTGAGAAGGTATAACAAACAATCGTATGTCCTGTCTGTTGTTTACTTGATGAAATTCCCCATAGCTCAAATTTGCTGTTGTATACTGTAGTAAACTAATGGGTTTCTTTTATGCTGTTCTCCGTGTAATCCATTATATTGTCTTTATATTTTTGGTGACTTGAAATCTGTAATCCCGAGATACTACTTCGTGTAGGATGTTGGTCGGGCGCCATCAGGGAATAGCCATGGTGGAAATACTTTCGTCTTGAACATCATCTCTGTAGCGAAGACATTAAGCAGTGAATATCATGAGCAGAGTGAATATGGCGGTGGAGAAGCATGGAATGTTTTGATGGAATACAGCTGAAATTTCATGCATTTCACTAAGTACAACCTACAACGTGAGGTGGCCTGCCTTGCCACGTACAGCGAGAAATTTGAAGGTCTGGGTTGTTACATCTCCATCGACCATGTATCTCAATGCTGTTACATTTTCTTCAGAAAAGTTGTGACCACCAAGTCCACCTTAAATGTGAGTGAACCTGTTTGGGCTGCAGATACTTTATTCAGCTGTGATTTTCTTCGATAGCTAGGAAGGGTGCTTTACTGAAAATTCAGAACTATTATGGTATCCACTTGCAATGAAATACTATATGGATGTGAACTTTGTATCGACCAGGTCTACTTTGGTATGGTGATTGCAAGCTACTCCGCTTTCGTCGGCAAACAAAAGCGGCAGTTATTTTTAGCTGAATGTTTGCCCCATTTCATGTGACGTTGCATGTTGGCATGAATGCCATCCGAAATAACTTGTGCAGAACTGAAGTCAAAACTCTATGTACTCTTTGGGGTCCAACTCGTGTCACGTACGTATCAGGCTGGGCTGCTCTATCGCTCAGGCAATATGCAAACGTGAACCCGCTCCGCGGCTTCTCGCCAGCACTGCTGGCCATGAAAACATGCCCGGACAATGTTGCCATCTTTGGATAACTCATGAATCCAAGATGTACGTGCTCGAACAGGTTCTTACTTGGTCTGCACTACGTGCGTTCTTTAGACACTCACCATGGAGAACCATAGTTTTAAATAGCAGTCTATGACATTTAGTGGCAACCTACTTGAAACGCTATAGCGATGCTAAATCGCCGCTATAGCGTGCTATTTAAATGTTTTGTAAATTTAACGCGCTAATGCACTTATCGTCATAGTGTAGAAAACGCTATAGCGTTGCTATAGTGAAGCTATAGCGCGCTAGTTAAAACTTTGTGGAGAACCTGAAACATTGGTATTTGGCTATTTGCACAGCACGGCCAGTGCATCTATATCGTCTCCCGCTTAATCCGGGTGGGCAAGATCCGGTTCAGGTGGGAAACAGTTATCCCACTAGCTTGTAGAGAGCAGGAAAACAAATTATGACATCAAATTTTGGCGTGGAGGAAATGCGCAATCACACTAGTTTATAGAAACCAGGAAAATTTTCTTCAGACTAAACAAAGGCTTCTCACAGTTATTTGCAATAATAAGGCAAAAGATTTGCCTTTTTTACATTGATATAGGAGAAGTTTTTATATTGAAATAGGAGAAGCCAAAGGCTTCTCACAGTTTTGAATTGTATATTGTGTTTATATAATTTTCTGACGTCCTCATTTATCCAGAAATCACGATTGCGCAGGAATGCAAGCATTGTTTTTCACCGCGGCCCTAACACGCTACTGACAATGGTAGAAAAAAGGCCTTTAGTCCCGGTTCGCAAAGGCCAATAGTCCCGGCCGCGCAACCGGGACTAAATATGCGCGACTAAAGGCCTCCCCCTTTAGTCGCCCCGCTTACGGACCGGGACTAAAGACCCGCCACGTGGGCAGTTGGCGTACGCCGGAGGCGGGAGGACCTTTAGTCCCGGCTTTTGACACGAACCGGAACTACTGGCTATTTCGTTATTTTTTTTAATTCATTTGCGTTTCTAATTATTTCTCACTCCAATTTTTCACTCCTTTTTTTTTCAGAATTTTTATTATTTGCTTAGTGTTTAACTAAGATTATCTCTAGTCAAATTACCTACTCGTGGTCAAACTTCCCGCTCGGTCACCCATCCTCCCACTACTCTAGCACTAGCACGCTTAACTTCCGAGTTCCATCCCGTCCCGCATCCAAGTGTTTCGCACGCATGTATGTGATACTAGTATCATATCAATCTATTAACATGTTGGTCGATGCCACATTTTTTTATTGTCTAAATTTCAAATAAATCTTTTAATAAACAAAAGTAATAATGTAATTAATAATTTTAAATAAATAAATATTAACTTTTTAATTTGTATTATTTCTAAAAAATATTCAGAAAAATAAAACTAATTCATTTTAAAATCTTAAAAATACAAATAATATATCAAAATATTCAGAAAAATAAAACTAATTCATTTTAAAATCTTAAAAATACAAATAATATATCAAATAATTCAGAAAAATAAAACTAATTCATTTTAAAATCTTAAGAATACAAATAATATATCATAAAATTCAGAAAAATAAAACTAATTCATTTTCCCCTTTCCTAAATTTAAAATAAAATCTGATAAAATTCATGAACCAAACCATATGAAATCTAAACCATATAAAATTTGCAGATCCAAGTTTGGACTATTATTTTGGACACAAGAACTGTTTTGGCAATGACTATCTGTGAGAATGATTTGAACCTAACTTTTTAAATACATAACCAAAATGGACAAACTAAAATATTCTGGATAGATATTGAAAAAATCTATCCATAGCACTTAGCCTCACATCAAGGTCAGCAACCAAAGGAAAATACCATCCTTTTTAATAAAAGACCAGTAGGCTCTTCTATGATTTTTAGAATGAGTTCGAAAATGAATTTTGAAGTAAATCCAACTGGATTAGTTTGGTATTGACTAGATCTATGTTTTCCTGACTTAGATTAATTTTTGGAGCTCTAGATTTATTTTTGGTGAACAGATATAGAAACAGTAGTTTTTCTGTTTTGTTTTCTTGATGTGTTTTTGTTTGTTTTGAAATGTGTGTTTGATCTTATCTTGTTTCCTATCTTGTATAGAGTGTTAGGACTTGATATTAGGTTGTTTGCTTGCAGAATATCTACCTTAGAAAGTGTGTGCATGATTAGAAACCCAAATAAAAATGGAACTAGCATTTGTTACTTTCTAGTTTTAATATTTTGGAATTGTGTGTGAGCTAGATCTTTGTGTGATTGCTTTAGTAAATTTTGTGCTATGTTTAACCTGTGATTTTATTTGAGCCATTACATAACATAGCGGTACATATATATATCCATTACATAATATAGAAATAATATAGCTAGGAATTAATATAGAAATAATATAGGAATTAATAGATCCATTACATATATCGAACGCAACATAGCGGATGGGGTACACACAAACAACATCTACTCGAGCTCCGAAGAGTAGATGCGGAACAACTCGAAGGCAACGTATGCATCTATTGCTGCATACCTGAGATTGATCCGGTCAGGTGGGTTCTTCCCCCAATAAAAGTGATTCTTCGAGGGGAAAGAAGTCTTCATGATTTTGTAGTCGGGGTGGATGAAGGCAGTTGCCATACTAGCCATCCCGGTCTTTTGCCCGTACAGGTCATCGAAATGGATCAAGTCCTGAAGATCAATGTAGTGATCTTCAGGTATCTCGATACCCAATGTGCGCATCAACTTCTGCCGGTCATTTGTGATGTCAACGCTACAGAAGTCGTACCCGTTGTTGACAAGAAAATCAACAAGTTCTGGAGATTGCTTTGAACTGCTGCAACAGCAAAAATGGAACACGTGTTAGATATTGTTGCAACACGTGTATTCTTCCAATGCAACAACAAAAATGGGACACAATTTTCCTATGCAACAACAACAAATAGAAAATGCCATATTGCTACCCTATGCAATTTTCCTCTGTACAATTGCTACCCTATGTAATTTTCCTCTCTACAATTTTCCTCTCTATAATTGTTGCAACAAGTGATACTATTGCTATCAACATGACAACACAATTTTCCTCTCTACAATTGCTACCCTATGCAATTTTCCTCTCTACAATTGCAACAAGTGATACTATTGCTATCAACATGACAACACAATTTTCCTCTCTACGATTGCTACCCTATGCAATTTTCCTCTCTACAACTGCAACAAGTGGTACTATTGCTATCAACATGACAACGTACACAATTTTCCTACAAGAGAGATCGTGTGCGTACCTTGCCCATTGGAAGACAAGCACGGTATCCTTGATCGCAATTTGGATGATGGCCACATCCCGTTGATCCGCCGTGTACTCCAGATCAAGCCCGAAGAACTTGTGGTGTTCATCGGCGGCTTCATAGCGATTGCTCAAACGGCGAAGAACAGCGGGAAGCCTCTCGCACATATTGGTATAGAGGCCATGGATATTCTTGCCGCATGGTGTGGGCACATGGAAAACGTTCCAAACGGGAGAATCCATGGGTGGTGGTGTGGAGGAAGAAGAGAGAGGATCAAGAGAAGAGAAGAGAGGAAGAAAGAACAGAGACCGCGCACTGTAGCGAATGGCCTTCTGCCTCTCGTTCGCGAAATAAGAGAACGCACGGGAGGCGAGCAGTTTTGACCTTTAGTCGCGGGTGGCCAGGCCAACCGGGACTAAAGGCCGGGATGCCAGCCGTTGGGACCTTTAGTCGCGGGTGGCCAGGCCAACCGGAATTAATGCCCTCCGCGCGCTTCCCCAACTGCCGTTCATGACATTTAGTCGCGGGTCGCCTCGCGAACCGCGACTAAAACGTATTTAGTCACGGTTCGTATTCTTTGGGGACTAATGGGGGCGTATGGAAGGCCTTTTTTCTACCAGTGTGAAGAATTGTGGGCTTAGCTAGCTCTAGGAAAAGGAGAAATAGAGTGACTGACGATGTTTATGCTGCATAAACTTGCACAACTTTTCTCATCTCGTTCATCTTCTTTTATTCTAGTTACAATGAACGTGGCTGATCCCCCACGATCCAATCTCGGGCCATCCGACAAGCGAATTGTGCAGCCAAAAGACTGAAAGTGAATAAGTCCAACCTGACACTAACTGAGAGACTGAAACTGTCGACAGAAACAAACACCGTCGAAACTGAAGAAAACAACACTTAAACTGAACCTAACTGAATAACAGGGTTTATGCCAGTAAGGATGGTTTCACCACATATTAAAACAGAAATAGCAGGATATAGTATAATTCAGATCGATAACCAGATTCTGTCAGTTTAAACTCAAATATCTCTCACGGAGCAAGCTTGGCGACCAACTCTTCTAGAACAGATGGGCAGCTTCTCTTGAGGTGCTCAAACCCATCGGAAGCCATGACTGCCTTCAGGTTACCTGGAGTCGTCAGGAACTTGTAGCATGCCTTCTTCAGAGCAGCACAGCCATGCTGCTCAGCCAGCGCCATGGTCGTGGCCACGGTGCCTCTGCTGATGTGATCGCACAGCTTCCCCTCGCAGATCAGCTTCAGCCTCTCCAAATTGTACCTGTCCGCCGCAACGAGTAAGTGCTGAGCCATCGCCGCCGCGTCATCACCCTCCTCGTCCATTGTAGGGACCGAGTCGCTGTAGATGAAGTGCAGCAAGGCCCTGAACACTTTGGCTTCCATGTCGTCCACTCGCACGAGAGGCGCGGTCTTCTCCTTCATGGGGCCTAGGAGCTGCGCCTTGAAGACGGACGACCGGGCAGCGAGGACGCACCGGTGCGCGGCGATCGTCTCGTCCCCGACCTGGAAAGTGACGTCGGCCGCCTCGCCGGACAGGAGTAGCTGTCCGAGATGCTGGTGCATGTCTGACGGTGGCACCACCACAAACGGCGATATGGGCTCGGTGAAGATCTCCTTGGACACGGTGAGGTCGCACCTGACGCTGAAAGCGTCGTCCCTAAGGTAGGTGGATTCTTCCAAGACCGTCCGTTTGATGAACTTAGGCATGCCCCATGCCCAGTCGCTGCTGAAGGCCCGTATCTTGCCGGTGCCTATGCTGTACAAGGGCACTGGTTGCCCATCTTGGTCGAGGAGACTCATCCTGAACTCTGCTTTGACTTCATTAGTAGCATCTACTCGATCTAAGCACCACAGTAAAACGGATATCCAATCGGCGTCTTCGGATCGGTAGCCGTCGGGGTAGTAACGCACACGCCAACGGTGGCCTCCGACAGAGAAAATCTCGGATTCGATGGCCTTTCCATTGCCAATCCCCTTGGTGCGGGAGTAGCCATCAATCTTGAGGAGGTGCGACCCTGAAACGGCAGGTGCGACGATGGCCGACGCCGTCCGCGGCGACGCGTCGTAGCCGCCGATGTTCCCAGCCATGGTGTTGTGTTTCATTCAATTCAAAAGAGGAACTTTAGCCAGTGCTCGTTTTTTCTTTGTTTCTCTTAAAGCCCACGTAGAACTTACTAACAAAGTAGTACCAAACCTGATCGGACACCAACTGGATTTCCAGGACCGACTTGTACTCAGTACTTTAGTTTTAAACGGACCAACGCTTTTGCGTTTCGGTAGAAAAAAATTCCCGAGGGAGTTTCCGGTTACCGGTCGAATTTGAAAACAAAAATATGAAAATTCAAAAAGATTGATTCCCAATATAACCAATTACCAGGGTTTATGTTAAAATTCGATTTTTCAAATATTTCTGAATTTTTTCGCCGGTATGGGCATTCCCCGGAGGTGGTCAGGATCTCCGGTTACCAGGCGGTAACCAATTTTCCCCTGACCGGTAACCAAAGCCTTGAAACAGACTCGACCTTTTCAATTCCCAAACCATGACCTGCCTCATGCAAGAAAACTAACATGGCTTATCCGAACGGGCGCGGAACGGGCTAAGAACAACGGTTTTGCTACTTCTCAACTAGCTAAGATTTAATGAATTAGCTTATTGCTCCGCTGTTTCTGTAGCCATTAGATTTGTGCGATAAGATTTGTTGAATAATTAGGCATAATTTCCACGATTAATTTCAGAATATAAATCATGATGACAGCAGCTATTAACATGTGAAACTCGAACATAATAGATGCAACAGACAACATAAATAATAGCAACACGATCTCTCTAAACATGTAAACAGTAGACATGTTAAACAAACAGATCAGGACACAGATTCCGTACCGATCGTTTGTAGTGACGTTGTTGATGACAACGTTGGCGATGACGGGTCGGAGTAGACGACGCTTGAGACGGCGGTACGCAGCACCGCCTGACTTATTAGGCAGACGAGCCGTCGTGGAAGCAGTGAGCAGTCGCGCGAAGCGCTTCCCAAAAACCTAATTCGCCCTCTCCCGTACAGGATCACAAAGGCGACTGGTTCCGGAGACCTGCTCTCCCGTTCGCCGGTGGACGTCGGCGCTCGGGATGGAGTAGACTACGATGGCGGCGCAAGGAACGAGGTGTGGCAAAAACCTAGATTGGTTTCGGTGTTTGTACATCGCCCACGGTGCGCGTCTTTTATAGTGCGGTTCGGAAAACCCTAACGTGTGCGATGTGGGAGGCCGACGCCGCACGTCCGAGTCGGTTGCATCACGCGATACGGGAGCGACCCGAACCGCCTCAGCTATGACGCGTCTGCCACGACTACGAAATCGGTTTTCCAAAACAACAAAATAAACATAAGTATTGTCTCGGCTCGAGGCTCGAGTCACGAAACGCGATCGCGACGTGTCGTGTCGAGCGAGGGGCGAAGGAGAAGGAGGAGGAGTGCGCGAGAGGCTCTCTTGTTCTCACTCACATACAATCCCTACAACACTCCACCTTATAAGGTGGTGTGCAACTCCTCAAACTTCGAATGTGGGACTAAACTTCCCACTCCCACCACTCACTTGTACACATGGGCCATTTTGAGATTTCAGGATTTGTCTATTGGGCTACCCATATATGGGCCCAAAATTTCAGCACACAAATGTGGGCCAAATATTCCAACAATCCCGCACCAGATCTCAAATGCCCATTTGAAGATTTCCCAATCCTCGCTACTTGTTTATATACTAGTGTTTCAGCAGAGACTGTTAAGTTGAACTTCCGCCTAGAGACTTAAGATATCTATTAGCAACTTGAACAATGGACTATGCCTTGAATTTCAAGTTTTGTGCCAATAGACTTTACTCAAAGTCATAACTAGTACTTGGCTGCCAGTAGCCTACCCCGCGGGTGGAGCATATGCGTCATACTCCGTGGTCTCTTCATGAGTTTACTAGAGATCACCCAAATCTCATAGACTGCGACGTTTACAGTCGGACTCACATAGGTACGGTGTGTTCTTTCAAGAATGCTCTGTAGGACAACATCTTTGCTATGAATAGCCAACATAAACACATTAAGGCATGTTGCCAACCTGCCTTACAGCTCTTTGAGAGTTATGCATCATCACTTAGAGAGGGTTTACCAAATACTCTCCTCAGTCAAACCACTAGGTTGTTCTTCCCAGGTCCTAATTCACGGGATCCAAAATCACATAGGTTGGGTTACCACTATGGTGTAACGCTCACGGGTCTCATACCCATCTCCCTCGATGCACTATCTATCACATTACGTGATAGTCCCTTCGTAAAGGGATCTACCAGGTTTTTGTCTGTTTGAATATACGTAACAGGTAATTACTTCGGAGTTTCTCAATTTCCTGACAGACTTCAAACGTCTTTTGATGTGTCTTGATGACTTCGCATCATCCTTAAAACTGGTCACCTTGGCAATCACCGTTTGATTGTCATAGTTCATGAGGATAGCCGGTAATGGTTTCTCAACCACCGGCAAGTCCATCAAGAGCTCACGCAGCCATTCTGCCTCAACAGTAGCTGTATCTAAAGCAGTAAGTTCTGCTTCCATGGTTGACCTCGTCAATATGGTCTGTTTACAAGACCTCCATGACACTGCGCCACCTCCAAGAAGAAATGCATATCCACTTGTGGCGTGAGCTCATCTACATCTGAGATCCAGTTGGAGTCACTATATCCCTCAAGCACAGCAGGGTGCCCTGAATAATGAATCCCATAGCTCATAGTACCATTCAGATAGCGCATGACCCTTTCAAGTGCATGCCAATGATCATTACCCGGGTTTGACATGAACCTGCTCAATTTGCTCACAGCAAAAGAGATGTCAGGCCTCGTCGCGCTCGCAAGGTACATGAGTGAACCGATTATTTGAGAGTATCTCAACTGATCTTTCGTAATCCTCTTGTTCTTTCGAAGCGTCACACTAGGATCATAAGGTGTTGGAGAAGGCTTGCTATCAATAAAGCCGAAACGGCTCAAGATCTTCTCAACATAGTGTGATTTCGTCAACGTAATCCCACTCTCATCCTTAATAAGCTCAATGTTCAGAATTACATCAGCTTCTCCCAGATCTTTCATATCAAAACACTTTGATAGAAAAGACTTGACCTCATTGATCACAATTATGCTTGTACCGAAAATCAGTATGTCGTCAACATACAAGCATAATATAACACTATCGCCCCCACCATGGCGATAGTATACACACCTGTCAGCCTCATTAATGACAAACCCCGGAGAAGTTAAAGTTCTGTCAAACTTCTCATGCCATTGCTTAGGTGCTTGTTTCAGTCCATACAAAGATTTTAACAATTTGCACACCTTTCTCTCTTCACCTTTTACCACAAACCCATCAGGCTTATCCATATAAATTTCCTCTTCCAACTCTCCGTTAAGGAAAGCTGTCTTTACGTCCATTTGATGAACGATAAGACCATAAGAGGCAGCCAGGGAAAGTAGTACACGAATGGTGGTAAGTATGGCAACAGGTGAATAGGTGTCAAAATAATCTTCACCTTCTCGCTGAGTGTAGCCCTTGGCTACAAGCCGTGCCTTGTACTTCTCAATAGTACCATCAGGCCTTAGCTTCTTCTTGAACACCCACTTACAGCCTACTGTCTTACAACCATAAGGTCGTTCAGATAACTCCCACGTCCCATTAGAAAGAATGGAGTCCATCTCGTTATGGACAGCTTCTTTCCACTCATCTGCATCTGGAGATGCAAATGCCTCTGCAATAGGCGTAGGAGTATTGTACACAAGGTACACAATGAAATCATCACCAAAAGATTTTTCAATCCTCTGTCTCTTACTCCGTTTAGGAGCTTCATTGTCATCCTTCTGAAGGACTTTCTCATCATGTGGTTGTTCAGTATGATCACTAGATGTACTATATTCCGGAATCAATTCAGAAGAAAATTCAGCAAAACTATGCATATCTTTCATAGGAAACATATTCTCAAAAAATGTTGCATCACGTGATTCCATAATAGTATCAACATGCATATCAGATACCTCGGATTTAACCACTAGAAATCTATAACCAATGCTACGCTGAGCATAACCTAGAAAGATACAATCCACAGTTTTCGGTCCGAGTTTGCGTTTCTTTGGAATTGGAACGTTGACTTTTGCCAAACATCACCAAGTACGCAAATAAGAAAGCGATGGTTTTCTCCCAACCCACTCCTCATAAGGGGTTTTCTATTTATTCTTGTTAGGAACTTTATTCAGGACATGACACGAAGTCAACAGAGCCTCCCCCCACCATGCCTTAGATAAACCAGCAGTGTCCAACGTGGCGTTCACCAAGTCGGTCAGCGTGCGGTTTTTCCTCTCAGCAATTCCGTTTGATTGTGGCGAATAGGGAGGCGTCCTCTCGTGAATAATACCGTGTTCCTCATAGAATTCATCAAATACTTTAGAGAAATACTCTCCACCACGATCCGACCTAAAACGCTTGATCTTTCTCTCTAATTGATTTTCAACTTCAGCCTTATAGATTTTAAAGTAGTCTAAAGCCTCATCTTTAGTTTGCAACAAATAAACATAGCAGAATCTAGTAGCATCATCAATGAGTGTCATGAAATATCTCTTTCCACCTTTTGTCAACACACCATTCATCTCGCATAGATCAGAATATATGAGTTCTAGAGGTGCCAAGTGTCTCTCCTCAGCTACCGTGTGAGACTTCCGAGGTTGCTTAGATTGCACACAACTATGTCACTTAGAACCTTTGGCAATGGTGAAATTCGGAATTAAACTTAAACTGGATAGCCGCGACAGTAAACCAAAATTAACATGATATAAACGAGAGTGCCAAACACTAGCATCTGAATCAACATTGCCACAAATATTGTTTACTGACTTATTGCAAAATTCGGAAAAAGAAAAGCGGAACAAGCCTCCGCCCTCATAGCCTTTACCAATAAATTGTCCAAATCTCGACACAGCTACTTTATTGGACTCAAACACTACTTTAAACCCATCTCTGCAAAGAAGGGAGCCGCTGACGAGATTCTTATTCATAGAAGGGACATGCTGCACGTTCCTCAGCTGCACGATCTTCCCCGAAGTAAACTTCAGATCTACCGTGCCAACACCACGAACAGAAGCATGTGACCCATTCCCCATTAGGACGGAAGAATCCCGTGCGACCTGATAAGAAGTGAACATAGAGATGTCAGCACAGACATGAACATTAGCACCCGTATCAATCCACCAACATGGAGATTGAAGAACTGAAAGTACCATCGGTATATTACCGTACTCATCAGTGTTGCTAGCGGTCACCACGTTGACATTCTTGGAGCCTTTCTTCCCTTTCTTGTCTGCACAGTCTGGACAGTCAACCGAAAAGTGGACGAGCGCTCCACACGTAAAGCACTCGAGCCCAGCTTTGTTCAGCACCTTCTTCTTCTTATTATTCTTAAAGGCAGTAGTGTTCACATGACCATTGAACTGGGGCTTATAGTTCCCTTTGTTCTTGCTGTTATTCTTGACGTGATTATTTTTCTGCACCATATTGGCACTAGACTGCAAATCACCACCTCTCTCAGTTGTGTCCTTTCCCGAGCTTTCTCCTCAACATCAAGAGACGCTATCAGGTTTTCAACCGATATCTCCTGTCTATTATGTTTGAGAGATGTGGCAAAATTCCTCCACGAAGAAGGCAGCTTTGCAATAATGCATCCAGCCACAAACTTATCAGAAATAACACACTTGAGCAGATCAAGCTCCTTCGCAATGCACTGTATCTCATGAGCCTGTTCGACTACAAAACGGTTATTCACCATCTTGTAGTCGTTAAAGCTCTCCATGATATACAGCTCACTGCCAGCATCGGAAGCACCAAATTTAGTGTTCAGTGCATCCCAGAGCTACTTAGCGTCTTCGATGTGCATATACACATCGCACAAACGTCCCTCCAGGACACTCAGAATACAGCCTCTGAAATTATTATTGGCTTCCTGGACCTTATTCTGAACCTCGTCAGAAGCTCCTTCAGAAAGGCCATTCATAATAATGTCCCACACTTTCATGGACTGGAGCCACAGTTGGCTTCGCAGTTGCCATCTCTTAAAGGTGGTACCATTGAACCTTTCCGGTTTCATTGAATCACTTAAGTGGGCCATAGTCAGTTCAGGAAATTGCCTACAATTAGGTTTTTGGATTGTTAAATAATTAGGCATAATTTCCATGATTAATTCCAGAATATAAATCATGATGACAGCAGCTATTAACATGTGAAACTCGAACATACTAGATGCAGCAGACAACATGAATAATAGCAACACGATCTCTCTAAACATGTAAACAGTAGACATGTTAAACAGACAGATCAAGACACATATTCCGTACCGATCGTTTGTAGTGACGTTGTTGATGACAACGTTGGCGATGACGGGTCGGAGTAGACGACGCTTGAGACGGCGGTACGCAGCACCGCCTGACTTGTTAGGTAGATGAGCCGTCGTGGAAGCAGCGAGCAGTCGCGCGAAGCACTTCCCAAAAACCTAATTTGCCCTCTCCCGTACAGGATCACAAAGGCGACTGGTTCCGGAGACCTGCTCTCCCGTTTGCCGGTGGACGCCGGCGCTCGGAATGGAGTAGACTACGATGGCGGCGCAAGGAACGAGGTGTGGCAAAAACCTAGATTGGTTTCGGTGTTTGTACAGCGCCCACGGTGCACGTCTTTTATATTTGGGTTAGGAAAACCCTAACGTGTGCAATGTGGGAGGCCCACGCCGCACGTCCGAGTCGGTTGCAGCACGCGATACGGGAGCGACCCAAACCGCCTCAGCTGTGACGTGTCCGTCACAACCACGAAATCGGTTTTCCAAAACAGCAAAATAAACATAAGTATTGTCTCGGCTCGATTCACGATTTACGAAACGCGATCGCGACGTGTCGAGACGAGCGAGCGAGCGGCGGCGGAGGAGGAGGAGGAGTGCGCGAGAGGCTCTCTTGTTCTCACTCACATACAATCCCTGCAACACTCCACCTTATAAGGTGGTGTGCAACTCCTCAAACTTCCAATGTGGGACTAAACTTCCCACTCCCACCACTCACTTGTACACATGGGCCATTTTGACATTTCAGGATTTGTCTATTGGGCTACCCACATATGGGCCCAAAATTTCAGCACACAAATGTGGGCCAAATATTCCAACAACCCCCCACCAGATCTCAAATGCCCATTTGAAGATTTGCCAATCCTCGCTACTTGTTTATATACTAGTGTTTGAGACTGTTAAGTTGAACTTCCTCCTAGAGCCTTAAGCTACATCTATTAGCAACTTGAACAATGGACTATGCCTTGAATTGCAAGTTTTGTGCCAATAGACTTTACTCAATATGGTAACTAGTACTTGGCTGCCAGTAGCCTACCCCACGGGTGGAGCATATGCGTCATACTCCGTGGTCTCTTCATAAGTTTACTAGAGATCACCCAAATCTCATGGACTGCGACGTTTACATTCGGACTCACATAGGTGTGTTCTTTCAAGAATGCTTTGTAGGACAGCATCTTTGCTATGAATAGACAACATAAACACATTAAGGCATGTTGCCAACCTGCCTTACAGCTCTTTGAGAGTTATGCATCATCACTTAGAGAGGGTTTACCAAATACTCTCCTCAGTCAAACCACTAGGTTGTTCTTCCCAGGTCCTAATTCACGGGATCTCCGATCACATAGGTTGGGTTACCACTATGGTGTAACGCTCACGAGTCTCATACCCATCTCCCTCGATGCACTATCTATCACATTACGTGATAGTCCCTTCGTAAAGGGATCTGCCAGGTTTTTGTCTGTTTGACTATACGTAACAGTAATTACTCCGGAGTTTCTCAATTTCCTGATAGACTTCAAACGTCTTTTGACGTGTCTTGATGACTTCGCATTATCCTTAGAACCGGTCACCGTGGCAATCACCGTTTGATTGTCACAGTTCATGAGGATAGCCGGTAATGGTTTCTCAACCACTGGCAAGTCCATCAAGAGCTCACGCAGCCATTCTGCCTCAACAGTAGCTGTATCTAAAGCAGTAAGTTCTGCTTCCATGGTTGACCTCGTCAATATGGTCTGTTTACAAGACCTCCATGACACTGCGCCACCTCCAAGAAGAAATGCATATCCACTTGTGGCGTAGAGATCATCTACATCTGAGATCCAGTTGGAGTCACTATATCCCTCAAGCACAACAGGGTGCCCTGAATAATGAATCCCATAGCTCATAGTACCATTCAGATAGCGCATGACCCTTTCAAGTGCATGCCAATGATCATTACCCGGGTTTGACATGAACCTGCTCAATTTCCTCACAGCAAAAGAGATGTCAGGCCTCGTCGCGCTCGCAAGGTACATGAGTGAACCGATTATTTGAGAGTATCTCAACTGATCTTTCGTAATCCTCTTGTTCTTTCGAAGCGTCACACTAGGATCATAAGGTGTTGGAGAAGGCTTGCTATCAATAAAGCCGAAACGGCTCAAGATCTTCTCAACATAGTGTGATTGCGTCAACGTAATCCCACTCTCATCCTTAATAAGCTTGATGTTCAGAATTACATCAGGTTCTCCCAGATCTTTGATATCAAAACACTTTGATAGAAAAGACTTGACCTCATTGATCACAATTATGCTTGTACCGAAAATCAGTATGTCGTCAACATACAAGCATAATATAACACTATCGCCCCCACCATGGAGATAGTATACACACCTGTCAGCCTCATTAATGACAAAGCCCGCAGAAGTTAAAGTTCTGTCGAACTTCTCATGCCATTGCTTAGGTGCTTGTTTTAGTCCACACAAAGATTTTAACAATTTGCACACCTTTCTCTCTTCACCTTTTACCACAAACCCATCAGGCTGATCCATATAAATTTCCTCTTCCAACTCTCCGTTAAGGAAAGCTGTCTTTACGTCCATTTCATGAACGATAAGACCATAAGAGGCAGCCAGGGAAAGTAGTACACGAATGGTGGTAAGTCTGGCAACAGGTGAATAGGTGTCAAAATAATCTTCGCCTTCTCGCTGAGTGTAGCCCTTGGCTACAAGCCATGCCTTGTACGTCTCAATAGTACCATCAGGCCTTAGCTTCTTCTTGAACACCCACTTACATCCTACTGGCTTACAACCATAAGGTCGTTCAGATAACTCCCACATCCCATTAGAAAGAATGGAGTCCATCTCGTTATGGACAACTTCTTTCCAGTCATCTGCATCTGGAGATGCAAATGCCTCTGCAATAGACGTAGGAGTATTGTACACAAGGTACACAATGAAATCATCACCAAAAGATTTTTCAATCCTCTGTCTCTTACTCCGTTTAGGAGCTTCATTGTCATCCTTCTCAAGGACTTTCTCATCATGTGGTTGTTCCGTATGATCACTAGATATACTAGATTTCGGAATTAATTCAGAAGAAAATTCCGCAAAACTATGCATATCTTTCATAGGAAACATATTCTCAAAAAATGTTGCATCACGAGATTCCATAATAGTATCAACATGCATATCAGGTACCTCGGATTTAACCACTAGAAATCTATAACCAATGCTACGCTGAGCATAACCTAGAAAGATACAATCCACTGTTTTCGGTCCGAGTTTGCGTTTCTTTGGAATTGGAACGTTGACTTTTGCCAAACATCCCCAAATACGCAAATAAGAAAGTGATGGTTTTCTCCCAACCCACTCCTCATAAGGGGTTTTCTCTTTATTCTTGTTAGGAACTTTATTCAGGACATGACACGAAGTCAACAGAGCCTCCCCCACCATGCCTTAGATAAACCAGTCGTGTCCAACATGGCGTTCACCAAGTCGGTCAGCGTGCGGTTTTTTCTCTCAGCAATTCCATTTGATTGTGGCGAATAGGGAGGCGTCCTCTCGTGAATAATACCGTGTTCCTCACAGAATTCATCAAATACTTTAGAGAAATACTCTCCACCACGATCCGACCTAAAACGCTTGATCTTTCTCTCTAATTGATTTTCAACTTCAGCCTTATAGATTTTAAAGTAGTCTAAAGCCTCATCTTTAGTTTGCAACAAATAAACATAGAAGAATCTAGTAGCATCATCAATGAGTGTCATGAAATATCTCTTTCCACCTTTTGTCAACACACCATTCATCTCGCATAGATCAGAATGTATGAGTTCTATAGGTGCCAAGTGTCTCTCCTCAGCTGCCGTGTGAGGCTTCCGAGGTTGCTTAGATTGCACACAACTATGGCACTTAGAACCTTTGGCAATGGTGAAATTCGGAATTAAACTTAAACTGGATAGCCGCGACAGTAAACCAAAATTAACATGACATAAACGAGAGTGCCAAACACTAGCATCTGAATCAACATTGCCACAAATATGGTTTACTGACTTATTGCAAAATTCGGAAAGAGAAAAGCGGAACAAGCCTCCGCACTCATAGCCTTTACCAATAAATTGTCCAAATCTCGACACAACTACTTTATTGGACTCAAACACTACTTTAAACCCATCTCTGCAAAGAAGGGAGCCGCTGACGAGATTCTTATTCATAGAAGGGACATGCTGCACGTTCCTCAGCTGCACGATCTTCCCCGAAGTAAACTTCAGATCTACCGTGCCAACACCAGGAACAGAAGCATATGACCCATTCCCCATTAGGACGGAAGAATCCTGTGCGACCTGATAAGAAGTGAACATAGAGATGTCAGCACACACATGAACATTAGCACCCGTATCAATCCACCAACATGGAGATTGAAGAACTGAAAATACCATCGGTATATTACCGTACCCATCAGTGTTGCTAGCGGTCACCACGTTGACATTCTTGGAGCCTTTCTTCCCTTTCTTGTCTGCACGGTCTGGGACGTCAATAGAAAAGTGGCCGAGCGATCCACACGTAAAGCACTCGAGCCCAGCTTTGTTCAGCACCTTCTTCTTCTTCTTATTCTTAAAGGCAGTAGTGTTCACAGGACCATTGAACTGGGGCTTATAGTTCCCTTTGTTCTTGCTGTTATTCTTGACGTGATGATTTTTCTGCACCATATTGGCACTAGACTGCAAATCACCACCTCTCTCAGTTGTGTCCTTTGCCCGAGCTTTCTCCTGAACATCAAGAGACGCTATCAGGTTTTCAACCGATATCTCCTGTCTATTATGTTTGAGAGATGTGGCAAAATTCCTCCACGAAGAAGGCAGCTTTGCAATAATGCATCCAGCCACAAACTTATCAGAAATCACACACTTGAGCAGATCAAACTCCTTCGCAATGCACTGTATCTCATGAGCCTGTTCGACTACAAAACGGTTATTCACCATCTTGTAGTCGTTAAAGCTCTCCATGATATACAGCTCACTGCCAGCATCGGACACACCAAATTTAGTGTTCAGTGCATCCCAGAGCTACTTAGCATCTTCGATGTGCATATAAACGTCGCACAGACGTCCCTCCAGGACACTCAGAATACAGCCTCTGAAATTATTATTGCCTTCCTTGAACTTATTCTGAACCTCGTCAGAAGCTCCTTCAGGAAGGCCATTCATAATAATGTCCCACACTTTCATGGACTGGAGCCACAGTTGGCTTCGCAGTTGCCATCTCTTAAAGGTGGTACCATTGAACCTTTCCGGTTTCATTGAATCACTTAAGTGGGCCATAGTCAGGTCAGGAAATTGCCTACAATTAGGTTTTTGGATTGTTGAATAATTAGGCATAATTTCCACGATTAATTCCAGAATATAAATCATGATGACAGCAGCTATTAACATGTGAAACTTGAACATACTAGATGCAGCAGACAACATGAATAATAGCAACACGATCTCTCTAAACATGTAAACAGTAGACATGTTAAACAGACAGATCAGGACACAGATTCCGTACCGATCGTTTGTAGTGACGTTGTTGATGACAACGTTGGCGATGAAGGGTCGGAGTAGACGACGCTGGAGACGGCGGTACGCATCACCACCTGACTTGTTAGGCAGACGAGCCGTCGTGGAAGCAGCGAGCAGTCGCGCGAAGCGCTTCCCAAAAACCTAATTCGCCCTCTCCCGTACAGGATCACAAAAACGACTGGTTCCGGAGACCTGCTCTCCCTTTCGCCGGTGGACACTGGCGCTCGGGAGGGATTAGACTACGATGGCGACGCAAGGAACGAGGTGTGGCAAAAACCTAGATTGGTTTCGGTGTTTGTACAGCCACCACGGTTCCCGTCTTTTATAGTGCGGTTCGGAAAACCCTAACGTGTGCGATGTGGAAGGCCCACGCCGCACGTCCGAGTCGGTTGCAGCACGCGATAAGGGAGCGACCTGAACCGCCTCAACTGTGACGCGTCCGTCACGACTACGAAATCGGTTTTCCAAAACAGCAAAATAAACATAAGTATTGTCTCGGCTCGAGGCTCGATTCACGAAACGCGATCGCGACGTGTCGTGTCGAGTCGAGACGAGCGAGCGGCAGAGGAGGAGGAGGAGGGCGCGAGAGGCTCTCTTGTTCTCACTCACATACAATCCCTACAACACTCCACCTTATAAGGTGGTGTGCAACTCCTCAAACTTCCAATGTGGGACTAAACTTCTCACTCCCACCACTCACTTGTACACATGGGCCATTTTGAGATTTCAGGATTTGTCTATTAGGCTACCCACATATGGGCCCAAAATTTCAGCACACAAATGTGGGCCAAATATTCCAACAATCCCCCACCAGATCGCAAATGCCCATTTGAAGATTTGCCAATCCTCGCTACTTGTTTATATACTAGTGTTTCAGCAGAGACTGTTAAGTTGAACTTCCGCCTAGAGCCTTAAGCTACATCTATTAGCAACTTGAACAATGGACTATGCCTTGAATTGCAAGTTTTGTGCCAATAGACTTTACTCAAAGTCATAACTAGTACATGGCTGCCAGTAGCCTACCCCACGGGTGGAGCATATGCGTCAAACTCCGTGGTCTCTTCATGAGTTTACTAGAGATCACCCAAATCTCATAGACTGCGACGTTTACAGTCGGACTCACATAGGTGTGTTCTTTCAAAAATGCTCTGTAGGATAGCATCTTTGCTATGAATAGCCAACATAAACACATTAAGGCATGTTGCCAACCTGCCTTACAGCTCTTTGAGAGTTATGCATCATCACTTAGAGAGGGTTTACCAAATACTCTCCTCAGTCAAACCACTAGCTTGTTCTTCCCAGGTCCTAATTCACGGGATCTCCGATCACATAGGTTGGGTTACCACTATGGTGTAACTCTCACGGGTCTCATACCCATCTCCCTCGATGCACTATCTATCACATTACGTGATAGTCCCTTCGTAAAGGGATCTGCCAGGTTTTTGTCTGTTTGAATATACGTAACAGTAATTACTCCGGAGTTTCTCAATTTCCTGACAGACTTCAAACGTCTTTTGACGTGTCTTGATGACTTCGCATTATCCTTAGAACTGGTCACCTTGACAATCACCGTTTGATTGTCACAGCTCCTGAGGATAGTCGGTAATGGTTTCTCAACCACCGGCAAGTCCATCAAGAGCTCACGCAGCCATTCTGCCTCAATAGTAGCTGTATCTAAAGCAGTAAGTTCTGCTTCCATGGTTGACCTCGTCAATATGGTCTGTTTACAAGACCTCCATGACACTTGCCACCTCCAAGAAGAAATGCATATCCACTTGTGGCGTAGAGCTCATCTACATCCGAGATCCAGTTGGAGTCACTATATCCCTCAAGCACAGCAGGGTGCCCTGAATAATGAATCCCATAGCTCATAGTACCATTCAGATAGCGCATGACCCTTTCAAGTGCATGCCAATGATCATTACCCAGGTTTGACATGAACCTGCTCAATTTGCTCACAGCAAAAGAGATGTCAGGCCTCGTCGCGCTCGCAAGGTACATGAGTGAACCGATTATTTGAGAGTATCTCAACTGATCTTTCGTTATCCTCTTGTTCTTTCGAAGCGTCACACTAGGATCATAAGGTGTTGGAGAAGGCTTGCTATCAATAAAGCCGAAACGGCTCAAGATCTTCTCAACATAGTGTGATTGCGTCAACGTAATCCCACTCTCATCCTTAATAAGCTTGATGTTCAGAATTACATCAGGTTCTCCCAGATCTTTGATATCAAAACACTTTGATAGAAAAGACTTGACCTCATTGATCACAATTATGCTTGTACCGAAAATCAGTATGTCGTCAACATACAAGCATAATATAACACTATCGCCCCCACCATGGCGATAGTATACACACCTGTCAGCCTCATTAATTACAAAGCCCGCAGAAGTTAAAGTTCTGTCGAACTTCTCATGACATTGCTTAGGTGCTTGTTTCAGTCCATACAAAGATTTTAACAATTTGCACACCTTTCTCTCTTCACCTTTTACCACAAACCCATCAGGCTGATCCATATAAATTTCCTCTTCCAACTCTCCGTTAAGGAAAGCTGTCTTTACATCCATTTAATGAACGATAAGACCATAAGAGGCAGCCAGGGAAAGTAGTACACGAATGGTGGTAAGTCTGGCAATAGGTGAATAGGTGTCAAAATAATCTTCGCCTTCTCGCTGAGTGTAGCCCTTGGCTACAAGCCGTGCCTTGTACTTCTCAATAGTACCATCAGGCCTTAGCTTCTTCTTGAACACCCACTTACAGCCTACTGGCTTACAAACATAAGGTCGTTCAGATAACTCCCACGTCCCATTAGAAAGAATGGACTCCATCTCGTTATGGACAGCTTCTTTCCAGTCATCTGCATCTGGAGATGCAAATGCCTCTGCAATAGACGTAGGAGTATTGTCCACAAGGTACACAATGAAACCATCACCAAAAGATTTTTCAATCCTCTGTCTCTTACTCCGTTTAGGAGCTTCATTGTCATCCTTCTCAAGGACTTTCTCATCATGTGGTTGTTCAGTATGATCTCTAGATGTACTAGATTCCGGAATTAATTCAGAAGAAAATTCAGCAAAACTATGCATATCTTTCATAGGAAACATATTCTCAAAAAATGTTGCATCACGAGATTCCATAATAGTATCAACATGCATATCAGGTACCTCGGATTTAACCACTAGAAAGCTATAACCAATGCTACGCTGAGCATAACCTAGAAAGATACAATCCACTGTTTTCGGTCCGAGTTTGCGTTTCTTTGGAATTGGAACGTTGACTTTTGCCAAACATCCCCAAGTACGCAAATAAGAAAGTGATGGTTTTCTCCCACCCCACTCCTCATAAGGGGTTTTCTCTTTATTCTTGTTAGGAACTTTATTCAGGACATGACACAAAGTCAACAGAGCCTCCCCCCACCATGCCTTAGATAAACCAGCAGTGTCCAACATGGCGTTCACCAAGTCGGTCAGCGTGCGGTTTTTCCTCTCAGCAATTCCGTTTGATTGTGGCGAATAGGAGGCGTCCTCTCGTGAATAATACCGTGTTCCTCACAGAATTCATCAAATACTTTAGAGAAATACTCTGCACCACGATCCGACCTAAAACGCTTGATCTTTCTCTCTAATTGATTTTCAACTTCAGCCTTATAGATTTTAAAGTAGTCTAAAGCCTCATCTTTATTTTGCAACAAATAAACATAGCAGAATCTAGTAGCATCATCAATGAGTGTCATGAAATATCTCTTTCCACCTTTTGTCAACACACCATTCATCTCGCATAGATCAGAATGTATGAGTTCTAGAGGTGCCAATTGTCTCTCCTCAGCTGCCGTGTGAGGCTTCCGAGGTTGCTTAGATTGCACACAACTATGGCACTTAGAACCTTTGGCAATGGTGAAATCCGGAATTAAACTTAAACTAGATAGCCACGACAGTAAACCAAAATTAACATGACATAAACGAGAGTGCCAAACACTAGCATCTGAATCAA
This sequence comes from Alopecurus myosuroides, assembly GCA_028641055.1. NCBI lineage: Eukaryota > Viridiplantae > Streptophyta > Magnoliopsida > Poales > Poaceae > Alopecurus > Alopecurus myosuroides. The sequence goes on along the minus strand of CM054057.1, from coordinate 49,107,812 downwards.
CATTGCCACACATATGGTTTACTGACTTATTGCAAAATTCGGAAAGAGAAAAGCGGAACAAGCCTCCGCACTCATAGCCTTTACCAATAAATTGTCCAAATCTCGACACAACTACTTTATTGGACTCAAACACTACTTTAAACCCATCTCTGCAAAGAAGGGAGCCGCTGACGAGATTCTTATTCATAGAAGAGACATGCTGCACGTTCCTCAGCTGCACGATCTTCCCCGAAGTAAACTTCAGATCTACCGTGCCAACACCACGAACAGAAGCATGTGACCCATTCCCCATTAGGACGGAAGAATCCCGTGCGACCTGATAAGAAGTGAACATAGAGATGTCAGCACACACATGAACATTAGGAGCCGTATCAATCCACCAACATGGAGATTGAAGAACTGAAAGTACCATCGGTATATTAACGTACCCATCAGTGTTGCTAGCGGTCACCACGTTGACATTCTTGGAGCCTTTCTTCCCTTTTTTGTCTGCACGGTCTGGTCAGTTAACAGAAAAGTGGCCGAGCGCTCCACACGTAAAGCACTCGAGCCCAACTTTGTTCAGCACCTTCTTTTTCTTATTATTCTTAAAGGCAATAGTGTTCACATGACCATTGAACTGGGGCTTATAGTTCCCTTTGTTCTTGTTGTTATTCTTGACGTGATGATTTTTCTGCACCATATTGGCACTAGACTGCAAATGAACACCTCTCTCAGTTGTGTCCTTTGCTCGAGTTTTCTCCTCAACATCAAGAGACGCTATCAGGTTTTCAACCGATATCTCCTGTCTCTTATGTTTGAGAGATGTGGCAAAATTCCTCCACGAACAAGGCAGCTTTGCAATAATGCATCCAGCCACAAACTTATCAGGAATCACACACTTGAGCAGATCAAGCTCCTTCGCAATGCACTGTATCTCATGAGCTTGTTCGACTACAGAACGGTTATTCACCATCTTGTAGTCGTTAAAACTCTCCATGATATACAACTCACTGCCAGCATCGGACGCACCGAATTTTGTGTTCAGTGCATCCCAGAGCTCCTTAGCGTCTTCGATGTGCATATACACATCGCATAGACGTCCCTCTAGGACACTCAGAATACAGACTCTGAAATTATTATTGGCTTCCTTGATCTTATTCTGAACCTCGTCAGAAGCTCCTTCAGGAAGGCCATTCATAATAATGTGCCACACTTTCATGGACTGGAGCCACAGTTGGCTTCGAATTTGCCATCTCTTAAAGGTGGTACCATTGAACCTTTCCGGTTTCATTGAATCACTTAAGTGGGCCATAGTGAGTTTAGGAAATTGCCTACAATTAGGTTTTTGGATTGTTGAATAATTAGGCATAATTTCCACGATTAATTCCAGAATATAAATCATGATGACAACAACTATTAACATGTGAAACTCGAACATACTAGATGCATCAGACAACATGAATAATAGCAACACGATCTCTCTAAACATGTAAACAATAGACATGTTAAACATACAGATCAGGACATAGATTCCGTACCGATCGTTTGTAGTGACGTTGTTGACGACAACGTTGGCGATGACGGGTCGGAGTAGACGACGCTTGAGACGGCGGTACGCAGCACCGCCTGACTTGTTAGGCAGACGAGCCGTCGTGGAAGCAGCGAGCAGTCGCGCGAAGCGCTTCCCAAAAACCTAATTCGCCCTCTCCCGTACAGGATCACAAAGGCGACTGGTTCCAGAGACCTGCTCTCCCGTTCGCCGGTGGACGCCGGCGCTGGGGATGGAGTAGACTACGATGACGGCGCAAGGAACGAGGTGTGGGAAAAACCTAGATTGGTTTCGGTGTTTGTACAGCGTCCACGGTGCACGTCTTTTATAGTGCGGTTCGGAAAACCCTAACGTGTGCAATGTGGGAGGCCCACGCCGCACGTCCGAGTCGGTTGCAGCACGCGATACGGGAGCGACCCAAACCGCCTCAGCTGTGACGCGTCCGTCACGACTTCGAAATTGTCTCGGCTCGAGGCTCGATTCACGAAACGCGATCGCGACGTGTCGAGTCGAGTCGAGTCGAGACGAGCGAGCGGCGGCGGAGGAGGAGTGCGCGAGAGGCTCTCTTGTTCTCACTCACATACAATCACTACAACACTCCACCTTATAAGGTGGGGTGCAAGTCCTCAAACTTCCAATGTGGGACTAAACTTCCCACTCCCACCACTCACTTGTACACATGGGCCATTTTGAGATTTCAGGATTTGTCTATTGGGCTATCCACATATGGTCCCAAAATTTCAGCACACAAATGTGGGCCAAATATTCCAACAAGATTTTGGTTTTGCTAATTCTCAGGCTGAGAATTAGCTTAATTCTCATTCGAGTGTTTAGCCGTGAGATGCTGCGGAGATTCGTGTTGTACTGCGTTCTTTTTTCTTCAATTTTTTTACATGGACATTTCAGCGTGGAATTGGCTTTGGTGCTTGCGTGGGCTTTTTCTTTAACGGGACTCTGTCCTTTTTTTTTGACGTGTTGTGTGCCTTGTGTTCCACGGGAAGTCCAGAGAGAGCTTTTTCTCATCGTGCTTTTTCACTATCCATGCAGGGTCTTAAATTGTGCGACTTGACTTTATGTGTTGGCTCATTTGTTGTGTTTTTTATTTTTCTTTATGTAGGCCATTTGTGTGTCGAATCATTTTGTGTTGGTATTTTTTTTCGCGCCGCTAGTGTGTTATTTCGGGGATTTTTGTGTACTTGCAAGTTTGGATGCAATTCGAATTTATTGTCCATGATTGTAATTCAGTAATTTTGTCAATTGCAAGTCGGGTTGCAACTCGATTTTTTGTCCAGTTGCAAGTCGGGTTGCAACTCAGTATTTTTGTCCAGTTGTAAGCCGGGTTGTAACTCGTATTATTATCCAGTTGTAACTCGAATTTTTGTCCAGTTTCAAGTCGGGTTGCAAGGTTGCAACTCGGTTTTTTGTCTAGTTAAAGGTTAGGTTGCAACTCGGATTTTTGTCAAGTTACAAGTCGGGGTGCAACTCAGTATTTTGTCCAATTGCAAGTCGAGTTGCAACTCGTACTATTGTCCAGTTGCAAGTCAGGTTGCAAATCGGATTTTTATCCAGTTGCAAATCGGTTGCAACTCGTACTATTATTCAGTTGCAAGTCAGGTAGTTCGGATATTTGTCAAGTCACAAGTCGGGTTTGTTGAAGTATACTGTCACGCTTGTATTTAGTCTCTGTACTTTCTGTACCGTTAGCAACTGCTAATCCTATTACTTAGGACGGCTCCTTGCATGCGCCTGTGCGTGCGCCCTCACGATCGCTCTATATGTACTCCTGGCCAAGTAATACAATGTGTGCGAGCGATTCTATTCTGCTTGGTATCAGAGCACTAGGCGTCTTCCTCCTCTGAACCTCCTCCCCTCTTCGTGCTCCTCCCCACCATGGCCGAAAATTCCCTCGCCGTCATCCTACCCGGTATCTCAATCCACAATCTCAACATCTCCAACTACATCCCCTCACAACTTGATCTCTCCGGAAAATCTTTCCGCAAATGGCGCAACACGATCCTCATCCTTCTGGCTCGCTACGATTCTCGCCACCATGTCGAAGAAGAAATCGATCCCACCTCCCCGACGACGAGTGGCGCAAGACGGATTTCTCCATCACCCTCTGGTTCATCGCCACTCTGTCTGACAATCTCCAGGAAATCGTCCTCTCCGCCGACAACACTGCCTACGAGACTTGGCGCGCCGTCCTCGCCTTCTTCACCGCCAACAAGGCCGGCTGGAGCATGTACCTCCGCCGCGAGTTCCACGACCTCCGTCAGGGCGACATGTCCATCGGCACCTACTACAGAAAACTCAAGGCCATCGCCAATTCGCTCGGCGACGTCGACGACCCCATCTCCGATTCGCTCGGCGACATCGACGACCCCATCTCCGACTCGCAGCTCACCATGCGCCTCCTCAACGGACTCAGCGACGGATTTTCCCTTTAGGCCGAGCTCCTTCAGTCGCCCCTCACCTCCTTCGCCGATGCCCAATCCCACCTCCTTCTTGCGGAGATCAAGCAAAAAGCCAAGGCGACTGACGCCGCGGCACAATCCCTCCTCATCCACGGACCCGGCAGCCACGGATCGGGTGCTCGCGGTGATCGCGATCCGAACGCCACCCGCGGCACTGCTACTGTAAACACCAACAATCCCCAGGGCGCCCCCGGCGGCCATGGTGCCCCCAACGGTGGGCGCGGCGGTGGCTACGGACAAGGTGGCTACGGGCAAGGTGGCTATGGCCAAACTGGCTACGGTCAGGGAGGCTACGACGGCGTGGGCGCGGCCGTCGTGGGCGCGGCCGCGGTTGTGGCAACTGGGGTCGCGGTCAGATCTACTACCAGTCCCACTTCAATCCTCACTGCCAACACAACCACCCTCCTTCATTCCCTTATTAACTCCCTCAAAACCGAATTCTCTATGAGTGATCTTGGAGAATTACATCATTTTCTCGGTATCAACATCACTCACAACACCCATGGTATCCTCCTTTCTCAACAACAATATGCTCCCGAGCTTCTAGACCGTGCCAACATGACCCATTGTAATTCCATCTCCACTCCCATTGACACACGGTATGATGCGTATATCTAGGTCTTGGGGGCTGGTCGCTTGAATAGCACAGTTACAAACTCAAAGACCCGGCCATGATGCCTATGAGTTATAAGGGCCGATTACTTGCAAACGAGTACGGCTACAATCTTATAACCGGACAAAGAAGTCCAAATTTCTTGGCTATTCTTACTTAAGCTCGATGTGACTCGCACTAAAGCGGCATGATTTGTTCGCTTACGATTACAGTCAGCCATGAAACCCGACGGGGCTTGACTGGCCACGTTTTCGTAAAGATGTAACAACATGGTATCCACGCGAAAGCCGGCTTACAGTACAAGATAGTCAAAAGGGTCATCTAAACCACAAGTTATGCAGAGTACAAGGCTAAACAGCTGGAAACTCAACGATTATTAAGCATAACTTCAAATCCTATGTGAAACGACTCAGGGATCTTTGTGAATTTAGCAGTAGGCAATTTGTTCTCCTTTCAAGGTCAAGTGCCCTAGACTTGGAGATCCGGGTCCGGGTGACTTGAAATCTTGAAAAGAGAAAAAAATTGTTTACTTGTTCGAATTCCAAAAACCCAATTATCCGAGTCTTGGGACATGGGGACTTAGAAGCAAATCCGCTTGTCAACACCCGTAAGACCCGGAAATCGAGTTTCACAAAAGGAACAACAAAGAAAGCCGGATATCGAGAACAGACGAGCTCAATAATGTGTAAATTTAAAAAGGCCGGAAGAGGCATAGAGTATATCAAGACCTTAGCGTACATTACAAAATCCCGGTGAAAAAAAAAAATATCAAAGGTGCACAGGCGCACCACCCAAAGTATAATTGTTTAAACAGCATGTTGGCCGACCGGCGCATAAGAAGAGGCATTAGATATCAGATATCACTCGGCGTTCATCTTGGCCTTGCCCTTGCCATCATTGGTCGTAGCAGCAGCGCCCGGATCAGTAGTACCAGCCCGCGCAGGAGGTGGAACGACCGGTGTTGAGGTAGCGGGGGCAGAGCCGGCTTCAGCTTGCTTCTTGGCAGCCTCCGCCCTCAACGCAGCAGCTTCCTTCTTCCACCGAGCCAGCATATCATACGGCTCGGGAAGATCCGACTTAATCACTTCACCAGCAGCGTCATATGCTGGAACAAGGGTATCAACATCTAGGTCGTCAGCGATCACGCTGGCCGGGTAACGGACCTCCCTCTGGACAGCCTGAAAATCCTTCACCGAGAACTTAGACCCATCAAGCTTGAACTCTGGGAAGCCGCCCATAAGCTTCGCTAGCTCGAGCTTGGGGAAATAAGCCTTGGCAAGTGCAAGCCCCCGGGTTACTCCAACCCGGCAAGACGAGCGTTTCCAGTGCCAAATCCACTCAGGAATAGTGGAGAAGGCATCCAGCATCCTCTTCAGATCAACATGTCCCTTACCCGGCCACCGTAGTTCCTGAAGGATCCATTTGGTTCCGGCGCATAACTGCCGGATAACGCTCTTCATAGTTTTCAGCTTGGCAATGGCATCCTCATCAGGCATGGCTTCGTCCGGGCCTGAAGAAATGGAAACATAAGTCCAGAAAGCTCTTGCTATCTATCAAAAGGATAAACCCGGAGGAGGAAACGTACCAAGTAAAGCACGATATGTGTCAGATATTTGGACAGAAAGGTTTGTTAGATCGTCTTCTGCGTTGTGAGCCCTTTTCCTATATTTCCTCATTATCAGCCTATTCCTCCTGGCCTCAGCTTCGGCTGCTTCACGCAAAGCCACCTCCTTTTCAATGAGTTTGGTGGCGTCTGCCAGTTTCTCCTCAGATTGAGTCACGAAAGACTGCATGGATGCAAACAAGGGTTAGCCGGCCAGAAGGGCAAGTTATCAGCCGCTTGTATCATAAAAAGTCCCAAGCAAATTACGAATCAATTCACTTGGAACTTGGGGACTGGATAAGGACACAAGCAACGACAGTCCGACTTACCTCGTGTTTGGCTATTAGAGCCCCCAAGATGTTTTCTTCGTTAGCCCTTAAAGCGCGCAAAGTTTCCAGCATCTGGGCAAACGTCAGTTCCTCGGGTTGAGCACCGGAAGAGCCGGCAGCCTGGTCGCCTGGTGGGGGGGCTCTCCCCGCTGTTGGGGTCGAGACCCGGACAGTTTGAGTATCCGGGTTGGGAGAACCCATCCTTGTATCCAGAACCTCGATCTCTTCGTCCACTGGTTCCGACGAAGAAGGAGACCCGGCAGCTCGGTAATTCTCAGTACCACCGCCAGTCGTGGCATCTATGTTTTTAGTCGGCTCCTCTGCCCGATGGTTATCCGTCTCCACATTTTCCGGATCACTGACGGTGACTTGAGTACTAAAAGAAGAATGTGAAGAGGCAGTTAGCAGTGGTGGTGGAAACTTGTCAGATGTCAAAGGACATCATATAGCAAAAACTTACCCGGCATTCACGGCATAGTCCGGCGGGAGCTCGCCACTGGAAGCAGATGAAGTGGCCACGGGGACCACTAACGGAACCCGGAATTGCCCGGCGCGAGGATGGTTAGGAGAAGGGTGGCGTCTAGGAGAGTCGGAAGGACGGGACGGAGGAGCGCTGGCACGATGGACCGAGGGGGTAGAGATGCCCGGGTTAAGGGGATCTTCACTCGGGGAGCTCCGAGTTACTTTGCGCGTGGCTGGGAGAGAATCCTTCAAGCACGACGAATTTGATAATTGATGGTTAAGTCGTCGCATGGCGTCAAAGGAGTAAGGTTCAGAGGATAACGAGGAAAAAGGAACCTTGGACACTGCCCCTCTGGCCTTCCTCTTGGCTCCAACTGTTGTTTCTTGATCAGACTCGGTTGCCTCCGGGTCATCCTCGTTGGTCTCACCTCCGTCCTCCAGCCCTGCGAACCGGGCGTGTGTTTGTGGGAAAAAAGGTGAACGGGAGGAAAATAATACAAGTAAAGATATACAAATTCTGTGCAAATACCTTCACTATCATCAGCCGGCTCGTCCTCTTCTTCCGGGTCTCTGGAAGGGGGGGAGGGTTCAACTCTCCAGAAAGGGTCATCAGCCTAAGACAAAAGAATGAGACTAAGGGTTAGAAGCTGTATCAAGTCAAAAGGTGGAAATAAGTTGTGAATATCGGATATTACCGCTGGAGCCGGGTTTTCCCGAGTAAACGGGGGTAACCCGGTGATGCCCTTTATCACTTCTAGCTTCTCTGTCAAGAAGCCCTTGATAGTCTTGTTGGTATCGCTGGTCGCAAAGCTCTTGGTGGAGTATCGGAGTGCATCTGTGGTGTGCCCCGAATATTCGCACATCAATTTGGTGCGGATGGAGTTGGGTTGGATCCGAAAATCAACCCATGTTTTTACTAAATTTTAGCCCGAGGAGGGCCTTGGGCTGAGAGGATGGCTATCTTGGCTAATGAGGGAAGGATCGCCTCCCTGTCTGAGTCTGGTGCAAAGGCATTGAAAGACTCGAGGTTCGTGGAGGCTTTCCGAGTAACCCGGCAGTTTCTTTTCGCCGTCTGGGGAGGTATCGTGGCAATAAAAGAAAGACAGCTGCCAATGTTTGACGTGGGAGTTTAAATTGAGGGTTGGCATCGGTGAATTCTTGCGGCGTTGGATGGATACCCCGCCACAAGTAAGAAGTGCTCCGTCACCACTTTCGCGGCACGGTTTACACTGGAATAGTTCGATGAAGAGAGTCAAACTTGGCGGTATGCACAAGTACGACTCGGATAGAACGATGAAGTGGGTAATATTCAACATAGAGTTAGGCCCTATGTCGAATACCGGAGGCCTAATGGCTTAAGACCTCCCTGAAGAAAAGGGAGACCCGGAGGACGGAATCCCCGGGTCACGTGCTCTACGAAGCAAATTACCTCGTTATCGGCGGGTGTGGGCCGGGTCTCGTTGCCCGGCGCCCTCCAGTGAATGTCCTTCTGAGAAGGGAGAATTCCTAATACGGCTAGCTCGTCCAACTTGGCCTTCGTAGCTGTGGAACGCCCCCAGTTGGCGGATATGGTTTGGGTAGTCCTTGCCTGAGTCGGCTGTTTTCCTTGTCGTTTGGGAGCCATGGGATCAACCTGCAAAACACAAGAAAAAGAGGCACAAGAAATAAGACCCAGAAGTGTTGGATTATCCGAGTATAAGGTATCAAGAAAGTATGAAGCTAAGAATTATCCGGGTATCACGCTATGAAGTGGAGATTACAAGGTATCCGGGTGTTAAGTACAATTGTGGAAATTGTAGGTCACTTACGTGTGGAAAAGCATTTGGGGAAGATGGATGGTTGCCCATGTATCTACTGCAAGCAAAATAGCTGGAAAAGGAGGATTTTCCGGATGTTAACGCAATGAGCGGAAAATCGAGGAGGAATGGATCTAGATGGGAAAGTTTGCGAGCGATTTTACAGGAGATTTGGTGATTAGTAATGGAAGGAGGATGAGTTGTGACTATCTAACAGGTGATTAAAGGAGTTGGCGAGTATCGAATCGATCTAATTTGATGCAATCGGAAGAACGACTCACGGGTTGACCTAGATCCGATCCTGGATGAATTGAAAAATTGCGGGGCTAAATTAAACGGCTGCAAGAGGCTTACTGGAGAGATTGGAGTCTAGCACGACGACGTCGAGCGGCGTGGCTCGAATGCCCCTTCGCGATTCTTGGCGAGAGGAATGAAGGCGCGACGGTGACGCTTGACGGCGGCGCGAGATGGCTCGAGGGCGAGCGTGGCCGGCGGCGATCTTGCTTTGATGGCGTGCACGAGCTTCTTGCGGTGGTGTTGCAAGGGTGTAAGGAGCAAGGAAGGAAAGGGGATGCTGAGGCGGAGTGATGGGTTTAGGGTTACCCTCTGAGCACTATTTATAAGGTGGGGGTGAGTTTATCTTAACGGCCGGAAACCGGAAATTGTGGGGTAATGGTTATCTACGTGGATTCTGCGAGATATGCGCCAAGTATTGAGCAAAGCATTTGGATAAAAGAAGGAAGGAGATCTACCCCGTGATATCAGGATCGGTTATCGAGTATGGGATCTTGGCATTTTATTAGGGTTTGGACCTGGAAAATTAAACCAAAGTGTTTGGGGGAAAAACCCGGGTTACTATATGGCCACCATGGAGTAAGGCCTAGCTGGATATCAAAGCATCTTAACCCGGCCTCCATATGCCTGTGTGTTTGATATCTTTGCAGGGAATAGCGAGCGCTTCAAGGAGGATCTGTGAAGCCCAAGCTATTCTGGGGACTACTGATGGGGGGATAATAACCCGGTAGGCCAACTCCAAGGCGTAACCCGGCCCAAGGAACATGGTGCGCAATTTGGTTAAGGATAATGAAGCTTCTGGAAGGCCCAAAGTTTGTAGGCCTCGTAACCCGGATTGTGGGTTACGGTAAGGAAAGTTAGGGTTTATAAGCGGTGTCCGGATAGGATTCAAGCTGTGTCTTGGCGACAAGGGCCGAGGGGGTATGGGTGCTATATAAACCGACCCCTAGGTCTAGTTTAGAGAGAGATCTAAGAACCCTAGCAATATCGCCTGATATCGAGCATCTAGTGTAATCCCAGAGTTGAGTTATTATATCAAGATCGGAGACTCGGCGACTTTGATTGCCGGCTACCAGATCGAGTTGCATCATGTTTTCCTCTGAGCTAAACCCTCTCCCAAACGCCTGTGTCGTCTTGCCCCAAGATCAGTTACCCCCGGTAACGTCTGCCGTGATTATCCCACGACACAACTCGTGTCACGTACACAGCTGGGCTGCTCGATCGCCCAGCCAATATGCAAACGCGAACTCGCTGCCGTCGCTTCTCACCATGAAGATATGCCCAGACAATGTTTCCATCTTTGGATCAGCGGCAGGGCAGCTCAGGAATCCACGATATACATGCTCGAACAAGTTCGATCTGAACCGAATGCTTTCTTTATACACTCACGCCATGGAGAACCTTTTCAAGAATACACCATGGAAGGGTGTATTGTTTTCATAGAAGAAATAGCCAAGAGGCTAGACAACGCCTTTCGGCTTACAACGCCAATCCGAAGAATAGCCACCAAACATAAAACAACAACAACGCATAAGGGCCTTTCCCAAGGTAAAACACAAAGCCGCGTCTCGAATACCGTCGGTCACCTCCAAAGCCGACACCTTCCTCCAAACTCTCCTCGTCGACGTACCCTCCACCCTTAAGTGCCCAAAGAGTTGGCGAGTGGGTGGCAGGACTTGGACAGACCTCGAAAAAGGCACCGCCTTGAATTGACCGGCTACATCGAACATTGTGCCTCGGTGGCTCATCCTTGAGAAGCAGCAGAACCAGAAGAACACAACGTTGAAACCAATATGCTTATCCAAACTGTGTCTCCAAAAGCGATGCTTTCAAGAAAGAAACGACGTCGAAGCCGCCATCATCGCCGATCCAGAACCGGATACATGCTTTCACCCGGAGACACCACTCCGATTGGGCAAGCGAGCTCACACTCCTCGGCGACGCCTTCAAGAAGGGCACGACGCTTGCAAGCGCCGTCGTCACCGGCGCAGTCAAAGGACAGGCAGGATTTTCATCCGGAGTGCCACTCCCTTCCCAACGGACTTGGAACAACAAAAGGCCTTTGTTGTCTTACACCACCGCTGTTGCAGAACCTCGACGCCACCGTTATAAAGGCGCAGTCCACGCCACATATGGCTGCACGCCTTGCTTCCCAGCCCATAGGACCGAAAGCACCGGCCGCAACTCCATGGGCAACCTCGCCGAGCGTTCCCCGCGCCGTGCAGGCTCGCTGCTGTTCTCACACTATCAGGATCCGTCGCGACACCGGGAACCACAGCCTCCGCCGTCCATCTCGTCGCCGTCCTGCACCACCACGGTGCCTGCTCCCCGACGAAGCCCAACGCCACCATGCCCGCCAGCAGCACGGATCGGGTTCCATAGCCCACCCAGGCTCAGATCCACGGGTGTGTCTCGAGCCCAAGCCCCGCCGCCGCCGGGCCAGCACCACCGGTCGGAGGACACCTCCCCACCAGCGCCGTCGTGGCGAGCTGCCGTCGGGACTCACAGCACCTTGCCGCCCGCCCCGCTGCCAAGAACGTCGCGCCGCCGCCAGAAGAGGCCCCGCCGCCGCCGGCACTGCCCGAGCTTTGCCCGGTAGTGGACCTCGACGGCGGCGAGGAGGGGGAAGGATGGAGGGGGCCGGCGGCTGAGGGGGCTAGGGTTCCCCCTATGTCGCCTCAAAGAGGGACGCGGGGGTTTGCACAACATGGCCAACGCATGTCGTCTCCCGCTTAATCCGGGTGGGCATGATCAGGTTCAGGTGGGAAAGAGTTATCCCACTAGTTTGTAGAAACCAGGTAAAGAATTATGACGAATTTTTTTGGCACGGTGGAAACTCGCAATCATATTATATTGTAGAAACCAGGAAAGATTTCTTCAGACTAAACAAAGACTTCTAACAGTTTTGAATTATATACCGTGTTTATATAATTTTATTTTTGACGTCTTCATTTATCAAGCAATCACGATTGGGTAGGAATGCAACCAAACCTCTTGCACAACTACCGAGAGAAGAATTATCGGCTTAGCTAGCTCAGAGAAAAAGGAGAAACAAAGGGAAAACAGAGTGACTGACATGTTATTTTATGGTGATCCAAATTCATATGAAGATAAAGGAAAGTTCAGCCTCCACTACGCGGAGGCCCGTCGCCGGAGGCTTACCGAGTCGGAGTTGGATACACCGTTACCGATCTAGTTAAGTCAGGACCGCCTTTATATACCTCTTGTAAGCCGCCGCACGGGATAAGTCACACATTGTAAATCCCGACGCGTTTGTAACCTCACCCGAATGTAGTGAAGTATTGCGGGCTGGCGCCCGTGTTTTTTTCTCTTCCTTGTTGGAAGGATTTTCCACGTTAAATCTCGTGTCCCCGTTGGTTCGATCTCGTTTAATTTCATCGTTGTTTTGCTATTGCGTGTAACATGACAATGTTTGCACAACTTTTCTCATCTCGTTCCTCTTTTTTTATTCTAGTTACAGCGAACGTGGCTGATCCCCAGGATCCATCAATCTCGGGCCATCCGACAAGCGAATTGTGCAGCCAAAGGACTGAAAACGAATTAAGTCCAACCTGACACTAACTGAGAGACTGAAACTGTCGACAGAAACAAACACGGTCGAAACTGAAGAAAACAACACCTAAACTGAAGCTAACTGAATAACATGGTTTATGCCAGTAAGGATGGTTTCACCACATATTAAAACAGAAATAGCAGGGTATAGTATAATTTAGATCGATAACCAGATTCTGTGAGTTCAGACTCAAATATCTGTCAAGGAGCAAGCTTGGCGACTAACTCCTCTAGAACATATGGGCAGCTTCTCTTGAGGTGTTCAAACCCATCGGAAGCCATGACTGCCTTCAGGTTACCTGGAGTCGTCAGGAACTTGTAGCATGCCTTCTTCAGAGCAGCACAGCCATGCTGCTCAGCCAGCGCCATCGTCGTGGCCACGGTGCCTCTGCTGATGTGATCGCATAGCTTCCCCTCGCAGATCAGCTTCAGCCTCTCCAAATCGTACCTGTCCGCCGCGACAAGCAAGTGCTGAGCCATCGCCGCCGCGTCGTCACCCTCCTCGTCCATTGTGGGGACCGAGTCGATGTAGATGAAGTGCAGCAAGGCCCTGAACACTTTGGCTTCCATGTCGTCCACTCGCACGAGAGGCGCGGTCTTCTCCTTCATGGGGCCGAGGAGCTGCGCCTTGAAGACCGATGACCGTGCAGCGAGGACGCACCGGTGCGCGGCGATCGTCTCGTCCCCGACCTGGAAAGTGACGTCGGCCGCCTCGCCGGACAGGAGTAGCTGTCCGAGATGCTGGTGCATGTCTGACGGTGGCACCACCACAAACGGCGAGATGGGCTCGGTGAAGATCTCCTTGGACACGGTGAAGATCTCCTTGGACACGGTGAGGTCGCACCTGACGCTGAAGGCGTCGTCCCTAAGGTAGGTGGATTCTTCCAAGACCGTCCGTTTGATGAACTTAGGCATGCCCCATGCCCAGTCGCTGCTGAAGGCCCGTATCTTGCCGGTGTGTATGCTGTACAAGGGCACTGGTTGCCCATCTTGGTCAAGGAGACTCATCCTGAACTCTGCTTTGACTTCATTAGTAGCATCTACTCGATCTAAGCACCACAGAAAAATGGATATCCAATCGGCGTCTTTGGATCGGTAGCCGACGGGGTAGTAAAGCATACGCCAACGGTGGCCTCCGGCAGAGAAAATCTCGGATTCGATGGGCTTTCCATTGCCAATCCCCTTGGTGCGGGAGTAGCCATCAATCTTGAGGAGGTGCGACCCTGAAACGGCACGTGCGACGATGGCCGACGCCGTCCGCGGCGACGCGTCGTAGCCGCCGATGTTCCCAGCCATTCAAATCGGATAGAAAATTTTCATCCCCGGGTTACCCTGCTTACACGTGTCTCCCTTTTTGCCCAAATCCCGCTTTTGCTCCCCGTAGCAAAAAAATAAGTCCCGCTTTTGCTCCCGTAGCAAAAAAAAGTCCCGCATTTGCTCCCGTAGCAAAAAAACGTTTCACCCCAAAAAGAACAGGAAAAGGTCAGACCTCGCTGGAGTTACTGTAGCAATTTTTTTTTTGCTATAGTAGCAAAACGTCGATTTCGCCGGAGACTTTTGCTCGCCGGAGGAATAGCAGAGCAAAAAAATTATACTGAAAAGCAAAAAAATAACCTTATTGTAGCAAAAAATATTATGCTATTAGAGCAATCGGACCTCGCCGGAGTAACAGTAGCAAAAAATTTGTACAAAAAAAGCAACAAAATTACACAAAAGTAGCAAAAAAAAATTTGCTCTTCGGGGAGCGTCGTCAGTCGTTGGTCGCCGTTAGTAGCACCGTCGGTCGCCGTTGGGAGCATCATGGGCTTCCCCTTGCAGCACCGCCGGTATCAACTGCTGCGGCTCGCCGCCCTGCCATCTGCAGCCGTCGGAACGGATAGGCCGGCAGGCTGGTGCAGCAGCACGACAAGCGTGGCAGTGAAAAGGACGCAAAGGGACTATGGGCGACGCCGACGGAGCGCGGGGTCGATCTGAGGCAGGGTAGTCGTGGTGGAGCGCTGCCGGTGATGTGCACGGCGATGCGCGGCGGCGGCGGCCTCACCGGGAGCGGCCGGGAGCGCGGCGGCGCGGCCTCACCGGAGACCGCTTTTGCTCCACGTTTCTCGAGTGGGGTGACCCCCGGCACCAGGCGCTCTTCACGGCGTTCGACACGGCCGTCGAGATCTCCTTTCTGAGGACGTTGACGCCGTCCACGCCGGTGCGGAGGCTCACGAAGCTCCTCAACATAGGCAAGTCGCACCGGCTCCGAGAAGCCATCGGCGTCATCGGCGACCACGCCATGTCCGTCATCGAAGCCAAGGAAGCGCGGCGAGGGCGACTCGGACTTGCTCGCGCGGTTCATGGCGGCCATGGACGAGGAGGACGGGGGTGGCGAGCTCCGTCTGCTCCAGCAGCGCCGTTCAGCGACGCCCCCCCATTCTCGCCCTCCGCGGACCCGGCCCCGGCGGGTGCTGCTCCGCGCCACGGGCGACGCCACCATCGTGCTGCGGCGAGTCGCGCTGGGGGGAGCCGGAGGGGCGCGGTCGTCGTCATCGTCGTGGCGGAGCTTGAGGAGGTCGCCGTCGTCGTGGCGGAGCTGCAGCGCTGCGCCGCCGATGGATGTGGAGGAAGATATCGAGGAGAGGCGGAGGTAGAAGGCGCGGACCTCGAGCCGGCGCCGGCCGAGCGACGAGCAGAGGAAGCTCGCCGGCGGGATGGAGTAGTAGCTACAGGTTTTCTTCGTTGAAAATGGAGTGAAAGAGCAGGGAAGGGATAAGGCTCGGTGGGATAAGGCTCGGGCCTGAACCACCGCTGGGCCCCCCACGTTCGGACGCGCGTGGAAAAAGCAACTGATCCGGGGGATGGAAAGGTGCAATCCCCCGAATGATCCTAAGCATTTCCCAAAGAAGGACTTTAGCCTACAGTGCTCGTTTTTTCTTTGTTTCTCTTAAAACCCACGTAGAACTTACTAACAAAGTAGTACCAAACCTGATCGGACACCAACTGGATTTCCAGGACCGACTTGTACTCAGTACTTAGTTTTAAACGGACCAACGCTTTTGCGTTTCGGTAGAAAAAAAAAATTCCCGAGGGAGTTTCCGGTTACCGGTCGAATTTGAAAACAAAAATATGAAAATTCAAAAAGATTGATTCCCAATATAACCAATTACCAGGGTTTATGTTAAAATTCGAATTTTTCAAATATTTCCGAATTTTTTCGCCGGTATGGGCATTCCCCGGAGGTGGTCAGGATCTCCGGTTACCGGGCGGTAACCAATTTTCCCCCGACCGGTAACCAAAGCCTTGAAACAAACTCGACCTTTTCACTTCCCAATCCATGACCTGCCTGGTGCAAGAAAACTAACATGGCTTATCCGAACGGGCGCGGAACGGGCTAAGAACAACGGTTTTGCTACTTCTCAACTAGCTAAGATTTAATGAATGAGCTTATTGCTCCGCTGTTTCGGCAGCCATTAGATTTGTGCGATAAGATTTTGGTTTTGCTAATTCTCAGCCAGCTGAGATGGCACGGAGATTCGTGTTCTACTGCGTTTTTTTTTCTTCAATTTTTTTACCTGGACATTTCAGCGTGGAATTGGCTTTGGTGCTTGCGTGGGCTTTTTCTTTAACGGGACTCTGTCCTTTTTTTTTGACGTGTTGTGTGCCTTGTGTTCGACGGGAAGTCCAGAGAGCTTTTTCTCATCGTGCTTTTTCACTGTCCATGCAGGGTCTTAAATTGTGTGAGTTGACTTTATGTGTTGGCTCATTTGTTGTGTTTTTATTTTTCTTTATGTAGGCCATTTGTGTTGGTATTTTTTTTCGCGCCGCTAGTGTGTTATTTCGGGGATTTTTGTCTACTTGCAAGTTTAGATGCAATTCGAATTTATTGTCTATGATTGTAATTCAGTAATTTTGTCAATTGCAAGTCGGGTTGCAACTCGAATTTTTGTCCAGTTGCAAGTCGGGTTGCAACTCAGTATTTTTGTCCAGTTGCAAGCCGGGTTGTAACTCGTATTATTATCCAGTTGTAACTCGAATTTTTGTCCAGTTGCAAATCGGGTTGCAACTCGTACCACTGTCAAGTTGCAAATCAGGTTGCAACTCGGTTTTTGTCTAGTTAAAGGTTAGGTTGCAACTCGGATTTTTGTCAAGTTACAAGTCGGGGTGCAACTCAGTATTTTGTCCAATTGCAAGTCGAGTTGCAAATCGTACTATTGTCCAGTTGCAAGTCAGGTTGCAACTCGAATTTTTATCCAGTTGCAAATCGGTTGCAACTCGTACTATTATTCAGTTGCAAGTCAGGTAGTTCGGATATTTGTCAAGTCACAAGTCGGGTTTGTTGAAGTATACTGTCACATTGTATTTAGTCTTTGTACTTTATGTACCGTTAGCAACTGTTGATCCTATTACTAAGGACGGCTCCTTGCATGTGCCTGTGCGTGCGCCCTCACGATCGCTCTATATGTACTCCTGGCCAAGTAATACAATGTGTGCGAGCGATTCTATTCTGCTTGGTATCAGAGCACCAGGCGTCTTCCTCCTCTGAACCTCCTCCCCTCTTCGTGCTCCTCCCCACCATGGCCGAAAATTCCCTCGCCGTCATCCTACCCGGTATCTCAATCCACAATCTCAACATCTCCAACTACATCCCCTCCCAACTTGATCTCTCCGAAAAATCTTTCCGCAAATGGCGCAACACGATCCTCATCCTTCTGGCTCGCTACAATTCTCGCCACCATGTCGAAGAAGAAACCGATCCCCACCTCGCCGACGACGAGTGGCGCAAGACGGATTTCTCCATCACCCTCTGGTTCATCGCCACTCTGTCTGACAATCTCCAGGAAATCGTCCTCTCCGCCGACAACACTGCCTACGAGACTTGGCGCGCCGTCCTCGCCTTCTTCACCGCCAACAAGGCCGGCTGGAGCATGTACCTCCGCCGCGAGTTCCACGACCTCCGTCAGGGCGACATGTCCATCGGCACCTACTGCGGCAAACTCAAGGCCATCGCCGATTCGCTCGGCGACGTCGACGACCCCATCTCCGATTCGCTCGGCGACGTCGACGACCCCATCTCCGATTCGCTCGGCGACGTCGACGACCCCATCTCCGACTCGCAGCTCACCATGCGCCTCCTCAACGGACTCAACGACGGATTTGCCCTTTAGGCCGAGCTCCTTCAGTCGCCTCTCGCCTCCTTCGCCGATGCCCAATCCCACCTCCTTCTTGCAGAGATCAAGCAAAAAGCCAAGGCGTCTGACGCCGCGGCACAAGCCCTCCTCATCCACGGACCCGGCAGCTACGGATCGGGTGCTCGCGGTGATCGCGATCCGAACGCCACCCGCGGCACTGCCACTGTAAACACCAACAATCCCCAGGGCGCCCCCGGCGGCCATGGTGCCCCCAACGGTGGGCGCGGCGGTGGCTACGGACAAGGTGGCTATGGCCAAACTGGCTACGGTCAGGGAGGCTACGACGGGCGTGGACGCGGCCGCGGTCGTGGCAACTGGGGTCGCGGTCAGATCTACTACCAGTCCCACTTCAATCCTCACTGCCAACACAACCACCCTCCTTCACTCCCTTATTAACTCCCTCAAAACCGAATTCTCTATGAGTGATCTTGGAGAACTACATCATTTTCTCGGTATCAACATCACTCACAACACCCATGATATCCTCCTTTCTCAACAACAATATGCTCTCGAGCTTCTAGACCGTGCCAACATGACCCATTGTAATTCCATCTCCACTCCCATTGACACACGGTGCAAAATTTCTGCCTCCGAAGGCTCCCCTTTTGCTGATCCTTCCCTTTACCGTAGCCTAGCCGGGGCACTCCAATATCTCACCCTTACCCGACCTGACATTTTCCATGTTGTTCAACAAGTTTGCTTGTTTATGCATGCACCACGAGACACCCACTTCCAACTGATCAAACGTATCCTTCGCTACATCAAAGCAACTGCCCACTTCGGTCTTCAACTCTTTCGCCGCTCGTCCCTTGATCTCCTAGCTTATTCCGATGCCGACTAGGTGGGATGCCCGGACACACGGCGATCCACATCGGGGTTTTTCATTTTTCTCGGTGACAATGTTGTCTCGTGGTCCTCGAAGCGGCAGCCCACCGTTTCACGGTCCAGCGCCGAGGCTGAATACCGTGCGGTGGCCAACTGTGTGGCAGAGTCGTGCTAGCTCCGACAGCTCGTGACAGAACTCCGCCATCCACCCAGCCGAGCCACCGTCATATTCTGCGATAACGTCAACGCCGTCTACCTCTCGTCCAATCCAGTATAGCATCAAAGGACCAAGCACGTGGAGATAGATCTTCACTTTGTCCGCGACCGCGTGGCTCTCGGAGAAGCCAAAGTTCTGCATGTTCCAACGACGCTGCAATTCGCTGACATCTTCACCAAAGGTCTACCCGGCTTGGTGTTCACAGAATTTCGCTCCAGTTTTCACATCTTACCATATGATGTTCGGACTGCGGAGGGTGTTGAAGTATACTGTCACGTTGTATTTAGTCTCTGTACTTTCTGTACCGTTAGCCATAGGACGGCTCCTTGCGTGCGCCTGTGCGTGCGCCCTCACGATCACTCACGATCGCTATCTGTAACTATATGTACTCCTGGCCAAGTAATACAATGTGTGCGAGCGATTCTATTCTGCTGGGCTACGACTCGGATTTTTGTCCAGTTACAAGTCCGATTGCCACTCGGATCTTTTGTCAATTGTGTTGCAACCCGTATCTTTTTGTCCAGTTGCAAGTGGGGTTGCAACTCGGAATTTTGTCGTTTCAAGTCGGGTTGAAACTTAGATTTTTGGATATTTGCAACTTAGAACTTTTATGAGTTGCAAGGGGCTGTAAATTGGATTTTTTAATTGCAAGGCGAGTGGTTATTGGGATTTTATCCTGTTACAAGTTAAATTCTAACATAGTTATACAGTTGTAACTTAGAACGGGTCGAACACTCAGCCGAAATTAGAATAAAACTGTTTTGGATTGGCGCCAAGTGATGTAATTCTCAGTCAGCTGAGCCGTAGTCGCACCCCTAAGATTTGTTCATCGTTGTAGTTTTCTAGTCGGAATGCAAAAGCTGGATGGCACCTACCTGAGGTATCGGTTATTTTTGTTTTGTCTGCGTATCAATGGCCCTTCCGTCTACATGTGCCCGTTTCACTCCAATGTACACTCTTGTCTTTTCCTTAGACGAGTTCTATCTTTTTTTCTTTATTCTTTCCTTATTCTTTTGTATTGTTATATTTGTATATTTTCTTGCTTCGGTTATTTTTAGTTTTTTGTATTTTTCTTTTCGTTTTCTTTCTCATTTGTACCAAATGTACGAGTCTTGATTTTTTCATGGTTTATAACTTAGCTGCATATACCTTTCGGTATATGATTATGATTCATAACTTGGAAGGCACTAGGATGGAATATTAGAGGTATTAATGCAGAAGCAAAACAATTGGCTGCTAAAGAAAAACTTGAAGAGAGTGGATGTGATGTGGCTTGTTTCCAGGAGACAAAGAAAGAATCTTTTGATATGAAATTTATAAGATCTATATGTCCTAGAATATTCGATAATTTTGCTTTCTCTCCATCCATTGGAGCCTCAGGGGGTATCTTAGTGGTTTGGAATTACTCAATTTTCCAGGGAACTTTTGGTGGAAATCAAGAGATTTGGTATTATTATAAAATTTTAGTCCACTAACACTGATATCTCTTGGACTTTGGTAGCTCTTTATGGACCATATTCTGGCCCTAAGATATTGGGTTTTGTTCAATCGATATATGATTTAAATATTCTTGCTGATGATCTTTGGCTTTTCATGGGAGACTTTGAGATTAATTTCTTTAGTAGGTACAATAACACTGTTCTTATGAGATACTTTAGCTCTTGCTCAGAGAGATGTTAAACGAAGCTTGAAAATGGAGCACCTAACAACGCATCTTCACAGACCAAGAACTACAAGATCACCCCTTTCATTATGGGAACTTTATAAGATCTCAAGATAATAGAAACAGACCTGGTGGAGATTTAAATGATACTTTTATGTTCAATGAGATTATAAGCCATCTTGGAATTCTTGAACTACCTATTAAAGGAAGATCCTTCACCTGGTCTAATATGTAGGGTACTCCACTGCTGCAACAGCTTGATTGGGTTTTTGCTACACCCTCTTGGACTACTAATGTCCCTAATACAGTCGTTTATCCTCTTGCTAAGACCACCTCTTATCATACTCCTTATGTGGTCAATATTGATACTTTTATTCGAAAGGCAAAAGTTTTAAGGTTTGATTTATTGGGCTCACCATCCTGGATTCTTGGACTGTGTTCTCAATTCTTGGAATAAACCTACCTCTTGTACTTCCTCTGCTGCCATACTCTCATGCAAATTTAAAATGCTAAGATATTCTCACTAGAAGTGGCATAGAAGTATTTCTCGAATTAGAGGTCTTATTGAAAGATGTAACTGGGTAATTCTTTTTCTAGATAATTTAGAGGAAGAGAGGCCACTTTACATCCATGAAAGAAATTGCAGGCAAGTGGTGAATCTACATTATGAAAAATTGGTGTCCATTCGGTGCAAGTACCGGAAGAAAAGGTGTTCAATGAGGTGGGTCCATCTGGGAGAGGAAAACACCAAATTTTTTCATGCCATGGCCACTGAGAGATACATGAGAAACAATATTGCTATACTTATTTCCCCTGATGGCAGAACTGTATCTAATCATGATGAGATGGCTGTTGTTGCTTGGAATTGCTATAAGGCTAGGATGGGGATTGCCTCTAGTATTAATATGCAATTGGATATTCAACATCTGTTATAGCTAGTACATGCTTTGGATTCCCTCTGTGATTGTTTCTATGAAAAGGAAATGGATGATGATATATCTAAAATGTAAGGAGACAGAGCCCTAGGTCCTGATGGCTTCAATGCTTTCTTCATTAAGAAATGTTGGTCTATTATTAAGAAATAATTTTATCAGTTGGCCATTCTAGAGTGGTAATCTGGACCTAAAGAGCATCAATACTTCCTTAATCACCTTGGTGCCTAAGAAACTTTATCCCGAGACTATGAATGACTTTAGACCTATTTCTCTCACAAATTGTTGCCTTAAGTTCCTCACAAAATTAGTGGCAGACAGACTACAAAAGGTTATTCTTCAATATATTCACGAGAATCAGTATGGTTTTATTAAGGGAAGAACTATTCATGACTGCCTGGCTTGGAATTTTGATTATATTCACCAATGCAAGGTTGTTGGTAAAAGGGTTGTAATTCTCAAATTGGATTTTGAAAAGGCCTTTGATACTTTGGAACATGATGCCCTAATTGCAATTTTGGCACACACAGGTTTTGATAAGAAATGGATTAAGCTGGTTCACAACACTCTTTGTCGAGACATCGTAGTAGTTTTCATAGAAGGGGGTGCCATGAGACTACGGGTAGAGACGTGGGGGAACGGTATCGCGTCGTAGACAAAGACACAGGTTTTACCCAGGTTCGGTACGTCGTGATATACGACGTCCCTACTCCTGCAATCTCACTAATCAGGACTAAAGCCTGTGTATACAATTACAATGTGAGGTTAGGTTTAGCTATTCGTGGAGGATCAACTTCTCGGCGAGTTAGCCTATCGCTTCTTCTCTTGCCAATCTAATCTCCCGTCCGGCTTTATATAATAGCCGGGTTAGGGCATACAGAATAGGAAACCTAGAAGACTACGGTAACTTCTAACTTGGAAAGTAAGGAATTCGTCTTCTCCTCCAAGCCGGATCACGTGGGCCGTGATCCGGGTCCTTCTAGAATCCGGCTTCTGTGCGTCAGCTTACTGGGCCGCCCAATGGACCACAGCCCACTACCACTTGGGCCACCCTGGTAATCCGGCACTTTAGACTACCATCTGATATACCCCTATTCAGTATATATCCGACAGTAGCCCCCAAGAAGGATTAAAACTCTGATTTGCCGCCTTTCGCCAAATGTACATTGTCCGAGAAATATGGGCCAGCAGTCTTGATTCTTCTTATTCTTCTTTGAAAAGAGATGGTAACGTAAAACTCGGAATCCTGAAAATCCGGCTTTTCTCACACGATCCTTCACGGAGAAGGAATCTCCTACGTCAGCGCTTTAATCCTGCTGACGTAAGGGACGTTTGGGTTTCGAGTGGGAAACCCAGAAACATATCTCTGACAGATTCTCGAGGGAAACGAGGAGATAACCATAATCACCCTGTCGATTCATTTCCCGGATTTTCCGGCGAGTGACACACGTTGATCATCCAACGGTCAAAAGAGCCGTTAGCACGTATCATGACGGATTTCTGGCTATAAATAGCCTTCTTCGTCCTCCCGGTAAACCTTCCGCCTTCACTCCAACGCCATTACAGCGCCCAAGCTCTCGAGCAAAGAACCACTCCCGAACGCACACCGCGCCCAGAACGTCACCGGAGACGAGCTGCGCCGCCACCCAATGGCATCCTCGCCGTCTTCGCCCTCGCACACCGTGGCGCAGGACATCGAGGACATAATCAACAACATAAATTCCCCGACACGCGCCGGCGGCGAGCCGGTGAAGACCACGGGTTCCGCGGCGGACGGAGGAAATCCTTCCGCCGCCGTGGATCTTGCGGGCTCAAGCTCCGCGCCCTCTGCGCCGTTCGCTCCCGAGACGGCGGAGGAGAAGATCACGCTCCTCGGCGACGAGCTCACCACTGCAGAAGCCGCCGCTTCCGCCGCCGCCGGAGCGGACGAAGAAGTGGAAACCGCCGGCAACTGGGTTGCCTGCAGCATTCCCCCATCCCTCCTTCCAAACATGGAAACGGAGGGGTTGGTGCTCAAAGGGAAATGGAGGCTCCCTGAGGACGTGAACGAACCCCTGCCAAACGACGGCGAACGGGTTCTTCTCTCCTCCCATCTCCTAAGAGGTATGGGATTGCCCCCTTCTGCCTTTTTCCTCCAAGTTCTCTCCCACTATAACATCCAGCCTCGTAATCTGACACCCAATTCCATTCTTTATATGGCCGGGTTTCAGGCCCTCTTTGAGGGTTTCCTAGGCATAGAACCTAGGTTAGATTTCTGGTTGTACTGTTTCGGGGTTAAGCGGAACTCTTCGGAGGGCGCACTCCCGACTTGCGGAACCATCTCCTTTACTCTTAGGAGATTTAGGAGGAATGGTTCCCCAAGATCAGAACCTCAGAATCCGTCAAATTCTGGACGGGTTCCTTCTTTTACCATCCCGATGTTCCTTTCCCAAAAAAGGCCATCGGGGTTCCACCTTTCTCAAACACTGCTGCTGTTCCCCAAGAAAATTGGGGAACAGAAGCCGTCCAGGTCCTGCCGCCTGATCTTCTAAGGATCATGCGGCGCATCGCCAAGCTCACCTCCTCTGATCCACCTCTAACCGGCATGGACACAGTTCTTTGCTGGTTGGACAGGCGGATCCAGCCATTGGCTAATCACGGTGGTCGTCTTCTTTGCGACTACACCGGCGCCAACGATAAAATGCGGACAACCAGCAAAGAGTGGGCCGCGAAGGATCTGTGGCGGCGCGTGAACCAGTTGGTCGCATCACGCGACCAATACGAAGCGAGTCGGTCGATGTATACGGCCGACAATCCGTTTCCCAAGGTATTCTTTCCGTCATTTGGGTAGAACTTTGCCATGCTTTCTCGGATTTTTGCTTCTAACTCTGATTTTTCTTTTCGACAGCTTGCTGAACTTTCTGACTCGGAGCTATCCTCCGAAGCTGAACTGGAAGCATTGCACACCGCCTTCACAGGTGGTCGTAAGCACAAGAAGGTTTCCTCCTCTGAGGAAATCATCGATCTTGACAGAATCCCTGTCGCCACCTCCAGGTTAGAACGTCCGGGTTATTTTCCTTTGTCGAGGTTTTCTTTCGTCTTCGGAGTTTTAACTTTTCCGGGTTTTCGTTTTCTGCCTTTAGCCTGCCTCCCTCCACCTTAAAGCCAAAGAAGCTGAAAAGGCACAA
This sequence comes from Alopecurus myosuroides, assembly GCA_028641055.1. NCBI lineage: Eukaryota > Viridiplantae > Streptophyta > Magnoliopsida > Poales > Poaceae > Alopecurus > Alopecurus myosuroides. Next base: position 49,083,162 of record CM054057.1, on the reverse strand, counting down.
GGTTGTGTCCAGCAGAGGCGCTCAACCTTCTCCCGTCATCGCACCGGACACACCGTCCACGATGGAGGAAGAGCATGCGACAGCCCCCACCACCAAGTCGTTGGAGCCCAGCCAACCCGTTGTGCCGGACACGGACACGAGGGAAAGGGCGGCTCCAGAGGTGGGAAATTCTTCTCGGACAATCGATGAGGAGATTCCCACCTTCGACAAGGACTTCAAGAACCTCAACGACGGCCTAAGCGCGACCGGAATTCTTTTTGCGGAATACGCAAAAGAGTTCAATGAAAACTTGGCGGGTTTGCAGCGAATGAGCCAGGTATTTAACTCTAGCCCCCAAGCATTAAACAAAATGTATACTTTTTTCCCTTGATGCTTTTTAATTACTCTTTTCCTTGTCATGTTTCAGCAAACCGCTGAATCCATTAACATGGAAGTTTTCAAGAAGCTCTCCGTCAAGAATAAAGAAGTTAGAAATCTTCTTTGTATTCTTGAGGGGAAAGAGGCGCAATTGGCATCGTCTCAACTGCAGCTGAATGAAACAACAGGTAAACTTTTTCTCTTTGAAGTTTTTTACTCAGCTTTTTGTCTAAGTACTTTTCCAGGACTTTTCTTGACTCGGAATTTTTCCTTGCTTTCCAGCTGCTTTGGCTAAGGCCAAACAAGTAGCTGAAGATGCCGACAATGCTGCCAGTCTCCGTGAGGAGAATCTGGACCTTCATAAGCAACTTGTGAAGGCCCAAAAGGATCTGGAAGCCAGTAATCTGGCCCTTGGAATTGCTAATTCCAAGGCTTCCGAACAGGCGGAGAACGATAAGTCCAGCATCCGGGACTTGGAAAATGCTCTAAACCTTCGCCTAGAGGAAGTCTCCGAAATCGACAAGCTTATCGGTAAGTTTTACTTCATTTACCATGTTTCCCTGTCTTGCTTTCTTTCTCTGCTTTTTCACTTAACCTTTCAGGTTGTTTGGTCTGAAAAAACAGGAGATAACCCAGATCTCACTCGGATTGATGGAATCCGAGCCTTTGGGAAGACGTGGACTGCGATCAGAGCTGCTGGCATGCAGCTGGTCAACAAGTTCCTTCCTGCAAGGACTGGGGAGTTCTCGGAAGTTGAAAAACTTCCGGGTGCCATCTTGGAGGTGGCGGAGTCCAGGGAATCCATCCTACGCTCCGCTGCACGGGGTGGTGCACGCATGGCACTCGTCCTGATGCGTATGCACTACCCTGGTGCAAAGTCTTGGCGTGTGGCGTCCAGTATCCCTCAAGGATACACGGAAACGCAGCGATCTACAATCTTTGATGAAATCAAAGGCCACGCCAGCAAGATCGCCTCCATGGTGAACATCTCCATCACTTATCCAGAAGAGGAGATCCCTGAAGCCCCCGAGAACGACAGCAGTGAGGAAGACTCGGATGCTTGAAGGGCTACCTTTAACCTGGATGGTGAAAGTAGATAATAGGAGCATTACTGCACTTTATAAATGTAATCCATATTGTAATGCTTCTATTCCTTTTGTAAAAACAAGAATTCCGCCTTTTGCAGCTTTAACTTATGAAATTCTTTGCAAGGTTTTTCGGGTTTTAGTATTCCTTTATCTTCTAAGTTCTCTGGCTTATATGCTTTAACTGTCCTTAGTGTTTGAAATGGCTCAATAGTACTAGGAATCATCATGCCGAGTAACTGGGTATAACCAATCAGTTTAAACTCGGAAACATGGATATCATACTAAAGGCATTTTTACTAACTAGCTCCAGTGACCCAACACATAAACAATCAGATAATGCTTAGAGAAAAGTAAGGAATTTTTTCAATGAAACTTGGGCACGCAGGCACAATCCAAGTTTCCTTTAGCCGTTAGTAGACTGAAAATCATTCAGTTTTTAAACGCCGAGCACGCAGGCACAATTCGGGTTAACATTGAGTATTTTGTAAGATCATTGGGAAATAGATAAGGTGGAATCATGCTTTGTACTATAATGAACTTGTAAAAAACATGGATATCAGAATTCTGACAACTTTATTTCGTGATCTCAAAATATGTTTACATAGAAATTGAACTAAGTATAGAAGGGACGTAACTGCTGGATACTCCAAGGCCTATTTGTCTCTCCTAGTTCATCATCTATCTTTCTCTTTCTTTTGCGATTCGGCTTCTCGGGATCGTCTTCCGTATCTCGAATATCGACAAGATAGTATGACCCATTCTTCATGGCTTTACTAATGACATATGGTCCTTCCCATACTGGGGCCAATTTGTGCTTTCTTTGCTGTACCAATCTCAGCACTAGGTCACCTTCTTTAAAAGAACGATGCCTGATTTTCCGACTATGATAAGGTCGTAAACCTTGCTGGTAGATGGCGGATCTTTGAAGCACAAGCTCTCGTTCCTCTTCTAAGAGATCGACGGCATCCTGTCGTGCTTCTTCGGCATCCGAGTCATCGAAGTCCTGCACTCTTGGGCTATCATGGATCATGTCCGTTGGAAGAATAGCTTCCGCACCATAAACTAGGAAAAACGGGGTTTGCCCAGTTGACCTATTTGGCGTCGTTCGAATACTCCAAAGCACGGAAGGTAGCTCTTCTACCCATGCTCCAGCTGCTCTGTGAAGAGGAGATTCGAGTCTTGGGCGTATTCCTTGCAGTATTGAGCTATTCATTCGCTCAACCTGTCCATTGGATTGCGGGTGTGCCACAGATGCGAGATCTAGGAGAATTCCCGTTTGTCGGCAATATCTTGCCAACTCTCCAGTAGAGAAATTTGTCCTGTTGTCGGTTATTATGCTGTGTGGAACGCCATATCTCATGACTATGTCAATGATGAAATTTCTGGCAGTTACACCGTCAAGCTTTTTGATGGGTTTGGCCTCCACCCATTTGGTATACTTATCCACTGCTACGAGTAGATGTGTAAGTCCGCCTCGCGCAGTTTTGAACGGTCCCATCATATCTAGCCCCCAGACCGCAAACTGCCATGTAATTGGTATAGTTTTGAGTGCTTGGGCCGGCATATTAGTCTGCTTGGCGTAATATTGACACCCTGCACATGTGTTAACTATGTGCTCAGCATCTGTCTTGGCTGTTAGCCAGAAAAACCTCGCACAGAATGCTTTTTAACTATGCTTTTTGATTGAGCATGATGTCCGCAATCTCCGGCATGGATTTCTTGCAGGATTTCTCGTCCTTCTTCTGGTGAAATACATCGCAGAAAAATTCCGGAAGTACTGCGCTTATATAGGCAATTATCAATTACCGTGTATCCTTTGCATCGACGCTGAATTTGTCTCTGCAAGACTTCGTCTGCTCCTTCCGGGTACTTCTGATCTACTAAGAAGTTTAGGTATGGAATTGTCTAGTCCGGGTTGACGAACATGACTTCAATTGACTCGGAAATCAGAGGATAATCAATATCTCCACCTTTAATGGATGGCTCGTGCAAATGCTGGACGAATACACCCGGTGGTAGGATTTTTACCCTTTCTGACCCCATGCGGGCTAACGCATCCGCGTTCCAATTTTCCTCCCTTTTAACGTGGATTACTTCGAATCCGAGAAAACAGATGGCGAATTCGTCCACTGTTCTCCGGTATTCGGCCATTATAGGGCTTTTTGCATCCCAGGTTTGGTTAAGCTGGTGCTGTACCAAATCCGAGTCGCCGTAGCACAGGATGCGTTTAACCCCTATTTCTTTTGCAATGTGCAAGCCATGAAGCAAAGCTTCGTATTCTGCCACATTATTACTGGCGTTGAAGTGTATTTGTAATACGTACTCCATTGTATCTCCTTTAGGGGATTTTAAGACTAGACCAGCTCCAGCGCCCTCGTTCATCTTTGATCCGTCAAAGTGCATGATCCAGTACTCGGACTCCGGCATTGGTGTTTTCTCCATTGCTTCCGTCCAGTCGGCGACAAAGTCTGCTAGAACCTGGGATTTTATTGCCGTCCTTGGCTGATACTTAATGTCGAAGGCCGCTAGCTCGATACCCCATTTGGCTACTCGGCCAGTTGCCTCCGCATTGTTTATTATATCCCCTAGTTGTGCTTTACATACCACTGTTATGGAATGTCCTTGGAAGTAATGGCGCAATTTCCTAGATGCGAAAAATACGCCATATGTCAGTTTTTGATAGTGTGGGTACCTTTGCTTGGACTCAGAGAAAACTTCACTTATGTAATATACCGGATGCTGATCTGGTATGCTTTGTTCGTCTTTCTTCCGTTCCACAATGATTACCGCACTAATAACCCTGTTTGTAGCCGTGAGGTATAATAACATGGGTTCTTCGTCTTTTGGGGATGCCAAAATCGGAGCTTTCATCAAAGTTTCCTTCAACTGGGTTAACGCTGCATCGGCCTCTTCTGTTCACTCGAACTTGTCGGATTTTTTCAGCAACTTGTAGAGTGGTAAGGCTTTATCCCCCAGCCGACTAATAAATCTGCTGACGGCGGCGGCGGAACCCGTCAATCTTTGGACATCTTTCACACACGTAGGTTTGGAGATGTTCAAGATGGCTTTGATCTTTTCCGGGTTAACTTCTATTCCTCTGTGAGAAACGATGAAACCCAGAAGTTTTCCTGAGGGAACCCTGAATACGCACTTTGATGGATTTAACTTCATCTTATAAGTGCGCAACTTTTCGAAGGTTTCTCGCAAATCCTCAAGGAGTGTGTCTTTTTCCTTGGTTACGACAGCAATAACGTCTACGTAAACGTGGACATTTTTGCCAATCTGACTATGCAAACAACGTTGCATGCAACGCTGGTAAGTTGCACCTGCGTTCTTCAAGCCAAATGGCATGGTTACGTAATAATACGTCCCGTACGGGGTTATGAAAGAAGTCTTAATTTGATCTTCCTTTTTCATGCGTATTTGGTGGTACCCGGAGTATGCATCCAAAAAAGCATAAAAGCTCAGAGCTTGCAGTGGCATTTATTATTTGATCGATTCGCGGTAACGCGAACCTATCTTTTGGTCACAGTTTGTTCAAGTCGGTGTAATCTATACACATTCTAAGAGCAGTAGTGTCTTTCTTCGGTACTAATACCGGATTTGCAGACCATTCAGTGTGGATTACTTCCTGGATGAAATCTGCTGCTAAAAGCCGGATAATTTCCTTGCCAATAGCCTTCCGTCTTCTCCCGTCAAATCGACAGAGACCTTGTTCGACGGGTTTGGAGCCTAGAATCACCTTGAGTTGATGCTCAGCAAGTTCCCTGGGTACGCCTGGCATGTCATCTGGACACTAGGCGAAAATATCCCAGTTCTCACGGAGGAACTTGATGAGCTCGCATTCCTATTTGTCGGTCATCCCAGTTCCTACTACGACAATTTTTGTCGGATCTTTGGGATCTAGGATTACCTGTCTTGTATTCTCGGACGCCTTGAAGCTATCTGCTGGCTTCCGGGTTTCTTTTCCTGCCGGCATTTCTGTCGGCGATACCTCCTTGGCCAGCTCCTTCAGTTCTTCCTTTGCTATAACTCTCTGAGCGCAAAGGGCGTTTTTTTTCTCCAGCTCATTTGCCAGCTTGAAATCTCCAGCTATGATGATTACTCCTCCTTTGGCCCCTGGCATCTTAAGCTTGTTATAGATATAACATGATCTTGCCATGAATTTGGCGAAAGCTGGACGTCCGAGTATTGCGTGGTACACGCTTTCGAACGGCACCACCTCGAAGGATACTTTTTCCTGACGGAAATGATCTTTTTCTCCGAAAGTGACATCTAGGGAAATTTCTCCTAGGGATCGTGCTTGTCTGCCAGGAACAATGCCATGGAAGCGTATGTTGCTGTAATTGAGCTGGGACTCGGAGATTTTCAGATGCTTCAGCGTATCCAGATGCATTATGTTAATGCTGGATCCTCCATCCATCAGCACTCTTCTTAGACTAGTGTTCTGGACAATAGGGCTTACAACAAGAGCTTGTGTGCCGGGTTCAGGGATGTTCCCGGGATGATCAGACTGATCGTAGGTGATTGGTGTGTTCTAATACTTCAAGAATTTCGGGGTTGCCGGAACAACCGCGTTTATTTCTCGAAGCGTTCTTTTGGCCACCTTTGCTGACGGAGTTGCTAAGAACGTTAACATTGCCTCTGCATCAACTCTTGGAAATTTGGGTTCGCCTTTTTGCTGTTGTTCCTGGATTTTTTCATCAGTGTCCGATTCACTGTCTTCTTTCTCAGCTTCTGGCTTTTGTTTGGAGAATTTCCTTTTGGAACTCTTCCCCTTATTTCCAGATCCTGCACTGCCTTTCATGTGCTTATTCAGCCGGCATTGCGCGTTGGTATGGGTGGGTTTCCCAAATTGCGAATGGTGGACGCAGGGTTCTGACTTAATCTTCTCCCACTCTTCTTTAGTGTAGTTGATTGGTTCTGAACTGCGTCCTTTCCATCTATTCCCTTTTTCACTTCCAAAGGCTATGTTAACTTCTTTGGGTTTAGGTGTTGCTTCTGAAGTTCCTTTCTTCACAGGGCGAGGATTTTTCTTGGCCAGTATCAGTGTGTCGATATTGCCTCCTCTTGCTCTGATGTCGTCTTCGGCTGCAGCGTGTTCGTTGGCTGTTGTAAGCATAGATCCGAGATCCTTGTGCTGTTTGGAACCAACCATGAATGGTACAAGTTCGGGTTTTAGGCCATTGACGAAAGCATGCATTGCTTGTACGTCAGTTACTCCAGAACAATTATTCTTCATTGCAGTCCATCTGGAGATGAAATCCACGTATGGTTCATCCTCGAACTGGGTGCAACGGTTCAGCTGGTTGATACTATTCGGGCGTTTGTACGTTCCCCGGAAATGCTGAGTGAAAACTCGAGCCATGTCATCCCAGCTGTCGACAGTTCTTGATGGCAATCCATTGATCCAATCTCTGGCTCCATCCAGTAGCATTAGGGGGAGAAACTTTACAGCTTCCAGGTCTGTCCCATTGTTAATCTGGACGGCTGTATAGTAGTCTGAGAGCCAGGTATCCGGGTTTGTACTGCCGGTGTATTTCTGGTACGTTGGACCGACCTTGGCAAAGCCAGAATGCAGGGTTATCCTTCGGATCCTATCAGTGAAACATTTAGGCCCAAAGTATAGATCATCCTTTTCCGCCCTATCAATGTGTGCAGAATATCCTCCGGCTTAATGGACAGAAGGGGATCTACTCCTTTTTTTTCCATTGTTGCGCGGACGCGCTTTTCCGGGATCGTTTCTATCTCTTCCGAGATCACGTCCTTTTGGATGAGGCGGAGTTCTACTCCTATGCCTTTCTTTATCCTTAGGAGGTGTCCGGGATCTCTCACGTCTGTGAGGCATATCGTATCTTCCAGATTTTTCAGCTGGGTTTCTCGATGGTGGCATTGTTTTGCCGTCATTCCGGTGCTTTTCTTCCCGATCGTGGGGTTTGATTCCACCTTTCGGGGGATGGGATCCGGTTCTTGACGCTTCATCCCTGTTGTCGGGATTTTTCTTGTCTTTTCTCGGATCTGCTTTTTTATCCTTTGAATTGTCTGAATCTCCATGCTCTTCCGGTCCAGGTGCTCCAGCGGCGCAAGTAGCTGTTTTGCATAGGGCAGAATTGTCGTGCAACCTCCCTGATCGCTCTTGGCCCCGCTGTTGTTGTTGCAATGCTTTTCCTAGGAAAGCATACACCCCTTGAAGCTTTTCACCGTTGGAGTACATGTCATTGTTGAGGATGGCGAACGCTGCTTCCGCGTTTTCTGCTGCGGTTTTGTATATTGGTTCACCTCTGGTATCCTTGCCGTTTACCTGCTTTTGCCAAGATGGGTTGTGAAACCTTTCTTTTGGCGGCAATACTTCCGGTCTTACATTCCGGGTAACCTTGTAGGTTTTATAGCAGATCTATTCTTTCTCTCGTACTCCTCGATTTCTTCCTTCATGAGCTTGATGTCATTCTGGGTTTTTTGGAGGTGTTCCCGAGATCTGAGTAGATGTTGCTGTTGCCGTTGGAAAGCTCGTCTCCTGGCTTCCAGCATCTCAGGGGGTTCGCTTGGACCCACTGGCGTTTGTAACAGATCCTGTTCTTCTTGTTCTGTCATTGGCGGAACAAGGATTTCCTTTGTTTTCTTCTCCGCGGGTTTTATTCCGCTTGCATCTCCTACTTCCGGGCTTTCATCAGCTGGATCAGCCGATTTCTTCTTCCGAGTTTGTACTGGAGTTTTTTAGCGGCCCTGTGTTTTTTCTTGGAAGAGGGAGGCTTTTTAGCAGGTTCATCCTCTGTCAATTCCTCGACGTTGGGAAATATCAGAGAGGTTTCTCCATCTTCTCTCTCTTCCTCTGGCGGAGGGGTTTTAGGGCTTTCCTGACTGCCGGCATCCGTGGTTTCAGCCGATTTTGCCATTAGTACTTCGTGTAATCCCTCTTGAAGAGATTTTACCTTCTTTTCGAAAGTGTCCTCGTCTTCATCTTCGGAATCGAAATCATCCGATCCGGTTTCTGACTCTAATCTCGCCTCAATGGCGGCTAGCACAGAGTCAGTTTCCGAGTTCATCGTCATGTTGACGGATGTCGGATCTTCCACCTCCGTGGTGGGTCTGCTATTGTCTGCCTTTTGCACGGGATTTCCATCATCCGGGTTTTCGGCGACTTCGGACTTCACCATACCGATAAAGTGTGTGTCACTTTTATATCGGCGATCTGAGCAAAATCCGGGATCATAGTCATCCTCGACTGGGTATAGGACGGGTGGGATAAATTTGCTTCCACCGCAAAACCCCATGGCCTCTGCAGTTAGTCCGATAAAGATGTTAGCAGATCCGATCGGTAACACGCAGGCACTTACCAGATGGTTTTGCGCCGGTATGTAGGATCCTTTGTCGAGAAAGCGTCCGACGTCGTCGTCGAACTCCAAGCTTCCGACAGTTATGGAACTGTCGATCCCGCCGAGTATCCCAGATCGGAACTTAACGCCTGGCGTCGTTTGCCCCACGGTGGGCGCCAACCGTCGAGACATCGTAGTAGTTTTCATAGACGGGGGTGCCATGAGACTACGGGTAGAGACGTGGGGCAACGGTATCACGTTGAAGACAAAGACACGGATTTTACCCAGGTTCGGTACGTCGTGATAATACGACGTTCCTACTCCTGCAATCTCACTAATCAGGACTAAAGCATGTGTATACAATTACAATGTGAGGTTAGGTTTAGCTATTCGCTGAGGATCAACTTCTCGGCGAGTTAGCCTATCGCTTCTTCTCTCTTTAATCTAATCTCCCGTCCGGCTTTATATAATAGCCGGGTTAGGGCATACAGAATAGGAAACCTAGAAGACAACGGTAACTTCTAACTTGGAAAGTAAGGAATCCGTCTTCTCCTCCAAGCCAGATCACGTGGGCCGTGATCCGGGTCCTTCTAGAATCCGGCTTCTGTGCGTCAGCTTACTGGGCCGCCCAATGGACCACAGCCCACTACCACTTGGGCCACCCTGGTAATCCGGCACTTTAGACTACCATCTGATATACCCCTATTCAGTATATATCCGACACTCTTAGCTCTGGATCCTCTTCCATCCTGTTGAATGGAGTTCCTGGAAAACAATTTGGCTGCAAAAGGGGAGTTAGGAAAGGAAATCCAATGACTCCTCTTATGTTTGTGTTGGGAGTAGGCCTTCTGTAATCTGCTGTTAATAGGCTATTGCTTAATGGTGAGATTCATTTGCCTTTGGAAACATGAGACCCCAATTTTCCTATAGTACAATATGCAGATGATACCTTGCTTATTATCCCTGCTGATTCTGCTCAATTAGATAGCTTAAAGGTCATTCTACAGAGTTTGGGTGCCTCTACTGTTCTGAATGTAAACTACCAAAAATCTTGTATGCGCCCTATAAACATTTCTGACTTTGAGGTATATTCATTGGCACGAGAATTTGGATGCACAATAGGTACCTTTCCTTTCACCTACCTTGGCCTACCTCTTGGCACCACTAGACCAAGGATTCAAGATCTCACTCCTCTGGTGAATAAGATTGAAAGAAGGCTCACTGCTTGTTCCACTTTTTTGGATGATGGAGGAAGACTACAACTGATCCAATCTTTTTTATCCTCTATGCCTATTTTTTTTTTGCTTTGCTCTTTGGATTTGCCTGCTGGTATCATAAATCAAATTAATAGACTACCGAGGCATTGTCTTTGGAGGGGTAACAAACCTCACTCCACAAAATAATCTCTGGCTAGGTGGGACATGATATGCAAACAAAAGAAGAGTGGTGGTTTGGGGATTTTAGATCTCAAGCTGCAAAATGAAGCTCTGTTGATGAAGCATCTCCACAAATTCTACAACAAGCATCCTATACCATCGGTTCAATTAGTATGGAATTACTATGATAATGAGGTACCTCATGATTCTAATCCTTGTGGTTCTTTCTGGTGGAAAGATATTATGAAGCTCTCTGGAAATTATAGATCCATCAGCCAAGTGACTCTTGGGAAGGGGCACACAGTCCTCATGTGATCTGACAAGTGGAGCACAAGGATACTCTCTATGCATTTCCCAAGATTATATTCCTTTTCCCTTGACACAAACTTATCTGTCTAGCACTTTCCTGAGTTAGATGATATTTCTTAGTTCTTTTATCTGCCACTTTCAGCACATACATTTTCATAAATGCGGAATTTAATTTTTTATCTCTTCTAAGCTCTGGACAAGACTGCTGGGAAACTATTTGAAAAAATGGGGCTTATACCTCAACTTTATATTATCATCACTCCTTCAGTAATCATGTGGCTAGTACCATTTATCAACATACATGGAAGAGTAAATGTAATATTCATATAAAGGTTTTTGCTTGGTTACTTGTCTCTGAGAGACTCAATACCAGAGATATGCCGAGGAGGAGGAAATGCAATGTCACTGATTCACTTCATTGTGAGTTATGCATTTCTGATGAGGTTGAAACATGGGAACATCACTTTTTCCAATGCCCCTTTAGTATTAGGATCTGGACCTATCTCCAAATTGAATAGAACTAGGGTGATACAATGGAGGAAATGGTTAAAGATGCAAATCTCGAATTCAATAAACCCTTCTTCTTTGAGGTGCTCATTATAGCATGCTGGAATATCTGGAAACAAACAGATGGGGCTGTTTTCGAAGGGATAATGCCTACCTTGAGAGCTTGGAAGAGATCCTTTATTCATGACATCACTCTACATTTGCATAGGGTGAAAAAAGTGCATGTACAAACTTTGTCATCATGGATTGACAACTTGTTGTAAACACTTTTTTCTTGGTTACTTGTCTCCGAGAGACTCAATACCAGAGATATGCCGAGGAGGAGGAAATGCAATGTCACTGATTTACTTTGTTGTGAGTTATGCATTTCTGATGAGGTTGAAACATGGGAACATCACTTTTTCCAATGCCCCTTTAGTATAAGGATCTAGACCTATCTCCAAATTGAATAGAACCAGGGTGATACAATGGAGGAAATGGTTAAAGATGCAAAGCTGTAATTTAATAAACCCCTCTTCTTTGAGGTGTTCATTATAGCATGCTGGAATATCTGGAAACAAAGAAATGGGGTTGTTTTCAAAGGGATAATGCCTAACTTGAGAGCTTGGAAGAGATCCTTTATTCATGAAAGCACTCTACATTTGCATAGGGTGAAAAAAGTGCATGTACAGACTTTGTCATCATGGATTGACAACTTGTTGTAAACACCTTTTTCTTTTGTTTGGCCTGATGGCTTTGTAAATCTGTACATATCTGGGGTTTTGAGGCAACAAAATACTGTAGGGTTTACCCTACAGTCTTATATTAAAAAAAGATTGTTAGTAATTTTTCCAGCTGATTTTTTTTAGATTTAAGTGGGTGTTTAATTTATATGTTTCTAGTTGTAAGTGGCTTGCAACTGTAGTTTAGATTTTTTTTTCAGTTTTAAGTGGGGTTGCAACTCACTCTTGTTTTTTAAACGCCAAGTAGCGTTGCAACTAAGTTTCACTTCAGTTAGAAGTTGGGTCGCAACTGAGTTACTTTAGATGCAAATGAGATTTCAATTGTAAGTTAGATTTTTTAGTTTCAGTTGGAGGTTATAACTAAGATCTTTTTTAGTTGCAACAGGGTTATCACAGTTGCGAGTGGGGTTGTAACTGTAACTAAGATTTTCGCCAGTTATGAGTGTTATAACTGAGATTTATTTCAGTTACAAGTGGAGTTGCAACTGAGAATTTCATAGGCGTAGATGGGTTTGTAACTGAGTTTTTTTTATTAATTGCAAGTGAGGGTTCAAGTGGCTTGTGTTTTAAATTACAAATCAAGTGGGGCTTGCAACTGATTTTTTTTTCTATTGCAAGTCATGGTGCAACTATGATTTTTCTAGTTGCAACTAATTTTTCTCCCATTTGCCAGTCGGACCGCAACTGATTTTTTTTCGCGTGTTGCAAGTAGGGACGCATGGTAGTTTTTCTAGGTTAAAAATGTATTTTAACCTAGGCGTAGTTTACGTGTTTGGATACATAAAGTGCTTGAGGTACCGAAGAATGTCATGGTTGTTATATATTTTTGGTTAATGGAAGGAAACAGCCGTTTCTCCATTTTCATTAAGAGGGAAGTGGGACAAATGTCGGAAATAGCAAAAGGGAAAAAGGCAAAGCTAGAAGCAACAGCAGATTAAGAAGAAGAAAAAAGACGGCTGTTCCATCTTCATCGTGTATCCCAATGTTGTTAGTTACATTTTGTTCAGAAAATTTGTGACCACTATAAATTTGACCAAACCTTTTTTGGGTTGCAGATATTTTATTCAGGTGCGATTTTCTTTTAATTGCGGAAATAATATTATTATTTGAGGTCTTACTTGATTTTTATGTGGAGATGACATCTGCTGAGCCGGAAAACAGAAGAATAGACTGTGACATGATTTATCAAGACCTTGATATTAGGAATGATGCTTTAATAAAAATTCAGACCGGCTATAGTATATGCACTCGCAATGAAATACTACATAAGAGCGTCTCTAATCCTTATTTCTTATGCAGGCCATAAGATGGGGCCCACTGTGAATGCTATAGCTGAACGGAAACCCTCCAATGCTTAAGGTGAACCCCATATGCAGCCTTTTTTTCTTACTGTATGACGGCTCCCGTGAAGATCGACTGACACTCTGTGGAGAGAGGACGAAAAATAATGTTTTATATTGCTTACTGCCCGGCCATACCAGTAAGGCTGATCATAGGAATTTTTTCACTAAGTCTGATAGCCACAATGCTTATTTTCACATAAAGTCGACCACAAGCTTCATATGACCCTCCCTATCTCAATATTGGAGACGCCCAGCGGCAGGGATTTTTAGCTCCAATTGTATCCACCTTACATCTTGGCATGAATGTCTTCGAAAATAAGCTGTGCGGAACTAAAGTCAAACTATATGTCTATGTATTCTTTGGATTCCAACACGTGCCACGTAGGCATCAGGCTAGGCTGCTTGATCGCCCGGACAAATTGCAAACGTGGTATTTGCATAGCACGGCCAGCGAGTATTCATCATAGTTTTAAATAGCAAAATGTTGCCGCCAATTTTTTTTTTACAATTTACCGCTATAGACTTGCTATAGCTCGCTATAGCTGTTTTTAGGTGTTGCCGCTAAACTTGGTATTTATTCCACTGCGTCGTTCAGCGGAAACAACCAAAGTACGGCCGAAACACGCAACCACACTAGTTTTCAGAAACCAGAAACAGTTTGTTCAGACTAAACAAAGCTCCTCACAGATTTTGAATTGTCCGCTTAGCAAGCTCGGGAAAAAGAGAAACAGAGTGACTGGCGATGCTTATGCCGGCATGCCACATGACTTGCACAACTTTTCTCATCTCGTCCCTCTTCTTTTATTCTAGTCACAGCGAACGTGATCTATCCCCACGATCAATCAACCTCGGGTCACCCCACAATTCAATTGTGCAGACAATATATTATGGCTAGGTAGTTAGAAAATGAACGACTGAGTCTAATCTGACGCGCCAAATAAAAGACTGAAACTGTGGACAGAAAGTAACACTGTCCAAACTGAAGAAAGCAACAACTAGACTGAACCTGACTGAATAAAAGGGGTTTATGCCAACGAGCATGGTTTCCTCACATCTTAAAACAGAAATAGCAGGATAACTTGGACAGATGGGCAGCTTTTCTTCAGGTGAGTTTCAGCTCAAAGAGGTCAAGGAGCAAGCATGGCGAGCAGCTCCTCTAGAACAGATGGGCAGCTGCTCGTGAGGTGCTGAAACTCATCAGACGCCATGACTGCCTTGAGGTTACCGGGAGACGTCAGGAACTTGAAGCACGCCTTCTTCAGAGCAGCGCAGCCATGCATGCTGCTCGGCCAGCGCCACCGTGGTCGCCACGGTGCCTCTGCAGACATGATCGCAGAGCTTCCCCTCGCAGATCAGCTTCAGTCTCTCCGTGTTATACCTGTCCGCCGCGACGAACAAGTGCTGCACCATCGCCGCCCCGGCGTCACCCTCGTCCATCGAGCTGGGCAGTGAGTCGGTGTAGATGAAGTGCAGTAATGCCCTGAACACGCTGGCTTCCATGTCTTTGATTGGCACGAGAGTCGCGGTCTTCTCCTTCATGGGACCGAGGAGCTCCGCCTTGAAGACCGACGACCGAGCAGCGAGGACGCACCTGTGTGCGGCGAATGTCTCGCCGCCGACCTCGAAAGTGACGTCGGCCGCCTCGCCGGCGAGTAGTAGCTGCCCAAGATGCTGGTGCATGTTGGACGGTGGCACCACCACAAATGGCGGCGTCGACTCGGTGAAGATCTCCTTTGAGACGGTGACGTCGCACCTGATGCTGAAAGCGTCGTCCCTAAGGTAGAGGGATTCTTCTAAGTCCTTCCTTTTGATGAACTGATTGTAGCCCCAAGATGGACTTTTGCTGGAGAAGGTGTCTATCTTCCTGCTGTGCTTGCTGTACGATGGCACTGGTTGCCTATCTTGGTCAAGCAGACTTATACCCAACTGTGCTTTGACTTCATTAGCATCAATTCTATCAGAGCTGGACAGAAAGATGGATATCCAATCGGCGTTAGCAGAGTCATGGCCGTCCGGATAGTACTGTATACACCAGTCATGGCCTCCAGCGGTGAATGTTTCAGAGTCGATGTGCTTGCCGTTGCCAAGCCCCCTGGTGCGGGAGTAGCCGTCTATCTTGACGACATGCGACCCTGTAACGGCCTGCGCGACAATGGCCGACGCCGTCAGCGTCGAACCGTCGCCGATGTTGCCCGCCCGAGATGCTGGAGAAGAGCTAGACATCGTTAGCGGTGTGAGTGAGCAGTGAAGAAAGTGTGGGTTTGCAGGAAGGTTGAGTGATCGTGTTAGCTCTGCTCCGCCGCCGAGTTCTTTCCGGTGACGTCGCGACGATGACGGACCGGCAAGACGTGCACGTGCGTACAACTTCCGGCGAGATACACACGAATAAGCTAAGCAGCGAACGATCCGTTCGCGTACTACTAGTTGCTTTCACGTATAGCTCCAAGTCGCCGCACGTACTCGATTTGTTTTTTGTCCTTTGCTAACAAATGCCAGAGTGATTGGCCATGCTTATGCCGCATGCCTTGCACAACTTTCTCATCTCGCCCCTCTTCCTTTATTCTAGTCACAGCGAACGTGATCTATCCCCACGACCAATCAATATCGGGCCACCCCAAAATTCAATTGTGCAGACAATATATTAGGGCTAGGCAGTTAGAAAACGAACGACTAAGTCTAATCTGACGCCAAATAAAAAATTGAAACTGTGGACAGAAAGTAACACCGTCGAAACTGAATAAAGCAACAACTAGACTAAACCAGACTGAATAAAAGGGTTTATGCCAACGAGCATGGTTTCCTCACATCTTAAAAACGAAATAGCAGGTCAATTTAGATCGATAATCCGTTTCTGTGAGATGAAACTCAAATATGTCAAGGCGCAAGCATGGCGACCAGCTCCTCTAGAACAGATGGGCAGCTGCTTCTGAGGTGCTCAAACCCATCAGACGCCATGACTGCCTTGAGGTTACCGGGAGACATCAGGAACTTGAAGCACGCCTTCTTCAGAGCAACGCAGCCATGCTGCTCAGCCAGCGCCATTGTGGTCGCCACCGTGCCTCTGCAGACGTGATCGCACAGCTTTCCCTCGCAGATCAGCTTGAGCCTGTCCAGGTTATACTATGATAATGAGGTCCCTCATGATTCTAATCCTTGTGGTTCTTTCTGGTGGAAAGATATTATGAAGCTCTCTGGAAATTATAGATCCATCAGCCAAGTGACTCTTGGGAAGGGGCACACAGTCCTCATGTGATCTGACAAGTGGAGGACAAGGATACTCTCTATGCATTTCCCAAGATTATATTCCTTTTCCCTTGACACAAACTTATCTGTCTAGCACTTTCCTGAGTTAGATGATATTCTTAGTTCTTTTATCTGCCTCTTTCAGCACATACATTCTCATAAATGCGGAATTCAATTCTTTATCTCTTCTAAGCTCTGGACAAGACTTCTGGGAAACTATTTGAAAAAATGGGGCTTATACCTCAACTTTATATTATCATCACTCCTTCAGTAATCATGTGGCTAGTACCATTTATCAACATACATGGAAGAGTAAATGTAATATTCATATAAAGGTTTTTGCTTGGTTACTTGTCTCTAAGAGACTCAATACCAGAGATATGCCGAGGAGGAGGAAATGCAATGTCACTGATTCACTTCATTGTGAGTTATGCATTTCTGATGAGGTTGAAACATGGGAACATCACTTTTTCCAATGCCCCTTTAGTATTAGGATCTGGACCTATCTCCAAATTGAATAGAACTAGGGTGATACAATGGAGGAAATGGTTAAAGATGCAAATCTCGAATTCAATAAACCCTTCTTCTTTGAGGTGCTCATTATAGCATGCTGGAATATCTGGAAACAAAGAAATGGGGTTGTTTTCGAAGGGATAATGCCTACCTTGAGAGCTTGGAAGAGATCCTTTATTCATGAAAGCACTCTACATTTGCATAGGGTGAAAAAAGTGCATGTACAACCTTTGCCATCATGGATTGACAACTTGTTGTAAACACTTTTTTCTTTTCTTTGACCTGATGGCTTTGTAAATCTGTACATATCTGGGGTTTTGAGGCAATAAAATACTGTAGGGTTTAACCCTACAGTCTTATATTAAAAAAAGATTGTTAGTATTTTTTCCAGCTGATCTTTGTTAGATTTAAGTGGGTGCTTAATTTATATGTTTCTAGTTGTAAGTGGCTTGGAACTGTAATTTAGATTTTTTTTCAGTTTTAAGTGGGATTGCAACTCACTCTTGTTTCTTAAACGCCAAGTAGCGGTGCAACTAAGTTTCACTTCAGTTAGAAGTTGGGTCGCAACTGAGTTACTTTAGATGCAAATGAGATTGCAATTGTAAGTTAGATTTTTTTAGTTTCAGTTGGAGGTTATAACTACGATTTTGTTTTTGTTGCAACAGGGTTATCACAGTTGCGAGTGGGGTTGTAACTGTAACTAAGATTTTTCGCAAATTATGAGTGTTATAACTGAGATTTGTTTCAGTTACAAGTGGAGTTGCAACTGAGAATTTCGTAGGCGTAGATGGGTTTGTAACTGAGTTTTTTTTTTATTAATTGCAAGTGAGGGTTCAAGCAGCTTGTGTTTTAAATTAGAAAACAAGTGGGACTTGCAACTGAGATTCAGTTGCAACCGATTTTTTTTTCTAATTGCAAGTCATGGTGCAACTATGATTCTTCTAGTTGCAACTAATTTTTCTCCCAGTTGCCAGCCAGATCGCAACTGATTTTTTTTTTCGCGTGTTGCAAGTAGGGACGCAAGTGAGTTTTTCTAGGTAAAAAATTTATTTTAGCCTAGCCGTAGTTTATGTGTTTGGATACATAAAGTGCTTCAGGTACCGAACAATGTCATGGTTGTTATATTTTTTTGGTTGATGGAAGGAAACAACCGTTTCTCCATTTTCATTAAGAGGGAAGTGGAACAAATGTCGGAATATTATAGCAAAAGGAAAAAAGGCAAAGCTAGAAGCAACATCAGATTGGGAAGAAGAAAAAAGACGGTTGTTCCATCTTCATAGTGTATCCCAATGTTGTTAGTTACATTTTGTTCAAAAAATTTGTGACCACTATAAATTTGACTGAAACTTTTTTGGGTTGCAGATATTTTATTCAGGTGCGATTTTCTTCTAATTGCGGAAAGAATAATACTATTTGAGGTCTTACTTGATTTTTATGTGGAGATGACATCTGCTGATCCGGAAAACAGAAGAATAAACTGCGACATGATTTATCAAGACCTCGATATTAGGAATGATGCTTTAATAAAAATTCAGACCTGCTATGGTATATGCACTTGCAATGAAATACTACTACATAAGGGTGCCTCCAATCTTTATTTCTTAAGCAGGCCATAAGATGGGGCCCACTGTGAATGTTATAGCTGAACGGAAACCCTCCAATGCTTAAGGTGAACTCCCTATGCAGCTTTTCTTCTTACTATATGACTGCTGCCGTGAAGATCGACTCACACTCCGTGGAGAGAGGAGATGGCAAATAATGTTTTATATTGCTTACTGTCGGGCCATACCAGTAAGGCTGATCGTAGGAATTTTTTCACTAAGTCTGATAGCCACAATGCTTATTTTCACATAAGGTCGACCACAAGGCCCTCCCTATATCAAAATTGGAGACGCTCAGCCGCAGGGATTTTTAGCTCCATTTGTATCCACCTTACATCTTGGCATGAATGCCGTCGGAAATAAGCTGTGCGGAACTGAAGTCAAACTATATGTGTATGTATTCTTTAGATTCTAACACGTGCCACGTAGGCATCAGGCTAGGCTGCTCGATCGCCTGTCCAAAATGCAAACGTGGTATTTGCACAGCACGGCCAGCGAGTATTCATCATAGTTTTAAATAGCAAAATGTTGACGCTAAATGTTTTTTTTTACAATTAGGCCTTCCGTAATGCTCCATGTCAGCTGTGTTTTAGGTCTGCCACATAGGATGGAATCTGATGTGGAGGGCTAATTAATGTGGAAAGGGAAGCTTGCTGTATGTTAAGTTGCACACGGCTCTTAGCACTGCCATCAAGAAAAAAAATTAAAGGAAACCAATAGGAGAGAGAGGGAAGGTTTGTTTACCGATGGAAAATCAGATGCATTTAATTGCTTTTGCCCAGTACATAGTACATAGGTACGATGCATGGAGCCATTTTCATCTCCACCGTTTCTAATGAGCTGTACTACAAGAAACAGCAAATAAGAGCCGATCCATTACGGATGGCCTTAGAATAGTGATAGTAGGGGTATACATGCCATGTTGGCAAAAATCTGATGTGGCGCTGCAATTAATGATGAGAGAGATGGTGGTGGTATCATATGTAGATACCGTAACATAACGCAATCCAAGAAAAGATGTGTCTATGGCGTAATAAATGCACTAGTCTATGATACCACAAACATGTTACTACCCACTATATAAGTAGTAACATATATCATATGCATGATACCACCATATGATACTCCCCACTGTGACTAGTCTTATAGATTTGCTATAGCCCGCTATAGCTGTTTTTAAATGTTGCCACTATATGTAATAACCCGCTATTTAAAACTTCGATCTTTATTTCACCTGCGTCGTTCAGCGGAAACAGCGATATTTATGAACGACTAAGTCTAATCTGACGCGAAGAGAAAGTTTGAAACTGTGGACAGAAAGTAACACTGTCGAAACTGAAGAAAGCAACAACTAGATTGAACCTGACTGAATAAAAGGGTTTATGCCAAGGTTTCCTCACATCTTAAAAGAGAAATAGCACGTTAATTCTGTGAGTTCAAACTCAAATATGTCAAGGAGCAAGCATGGCGAGCAGCTCCTCTAGAACAGATGGGCAGCTGCTCGTGAGGTGCTGAAACTCATCAGACGCCATGACTGCCTTGAGGTTACCGGGAGACGTCAGGAACTTGAAGCACGCCTTCTTCAGAGCAGCGCAGCCATGCATGCTGCTCGGCCAGCGCCACCGTGGTCGCCACGGTGCCTCTGCAGACATGATCGCAGAGCTTCCCCTCGCAGATCAGCTTCAGTCTCTCCGTGTTATACCTGTCCGCCGCGACGAACAAGTGCTGCACCATCGCCGCCCCGGCGTCACCCTCGTCCATCGAGCTGGGCAGTGAGTCGGTGTAGATGAAGTGCAGTAATGCCCTGAACACGCTGGCTTCCATGTCTTTGATTGGCACGAGAGTCGCGGTCTTCTCCTTCATGGGACCGAGGAGCTCCGCCTTGAAGACCGACGACCGAGCAGCGAGGACGCACCTGTGTGCGGCGAATGTCTCGCCGCCGACCTCGAAAGTGACGTCGGCCGCCTCGCCGGCGAGTAGTAGCTGCCCAAGATGCTGGTGCATGTTGGACGGTGGCACCACCACAAATGGCGGCGTCGACTCGGTGAAGATCTCCTTTGAGACGGTGACGTCGCACCTGATGCTGAAAGCGTCGTCCCTAAGGTAGAGGGATTCTTCTAAGTCCTTCCTTTTGATGAACTGATTGTAGCCCCAAGATGGACTTTTGCTGGAGAAGGTGTCTATCTTCCTGCTGTGCTTGCTGTACGATGGCACTGGTTGCCTATCTTGGTCAAGCAGACTTATACCCAACTGTGCTTTGACTTCATTAGCATCAATTCTATCAGAGCTGGACAGAAAGATGGATATCCAATCGGCGTTAGCAGAGTCATGGCCGTCCGGATAGTACTGTATACACCAGTCATGGCCTCCAGCGGTGAATGTTTCAGAGTCGATGTGCTTGCCGTTGCCAAGCCCCCTGGTGCGGGAGTAGCCGTCTATCTTGACGACATGCGACCCTGTAACGGCCTGCGCGACAATGGCCGACGCCGTCAGCGTCGAACCGTCGCCGATGTTGCCCGCCCGAGATGCTGGAGAAGAGCTAGACATCGTTAGCGGTGTGAGTGAGCAGTGAAGAAAGTGTGGGTTTGCAGGAAGGTTGAGTGATCGTGTTAGCTCTGCTCCGCCGCCGAGTTCTTTCCGGTGACGTCGCGACGATGACGGACCGGCAAGACGTGCACGTGCGTACAACTTCCGGCGAGATACACACGAATAAGCTAAGCAGCGAACGATCCGTTCGCGTACTACTAGTTGCTTTCACGTATAGCTCCAAGTCGCCGCACGTACTCGATTTGTTTTTTGTCCTTTGCTAACAAATGCCAGAGTGATTGGCCATGCTTATGCCGCATGCCTTGCACAACTTTCTCATCTCGCCCCTCTTCCTTTATTCTAGTCACAGCGAACGTGATCTATCCCCACGACCAATCAATATCGGGCCACCCCAAAATTCAATTGTGCAGACAATATATTAGGGCTAGGCAGTTAGAAAACGAACGACTAAGTCTAATCTGACGCCAAATAAAAAATTGAAACTGTGGACAGAAAGTAACACCGTCGAAACTGAATAAAGCAACAACTAGACTAAACCAGACTGAATAAAAGGGTTTATGCCAACGAGCATGGTTTCCTCACATCTTAAAAACGAAATAGCAGGTCAATTTAGATCGATAATCCGTTTCTGTGAGATGAAACTCAAATATGTCAAGGCGCAAGCATGGCGACCAGCTCCTCTAGAACAGATGGGCAGCTGCTTCTGAGGTGCTCAAACCCATCAGACGCCATGACTGCCTTGAGGTTACCGGGAGACATCAGGAACTTGAAGCACGCCTTCTTCAGAGCAACGCAGCCATGCTGCTCAGCCAGCGCCATTGTGGTCGCCACCGTGCCTCTGCAGACGTGATCGCACAGCTTTCCCTCGCAGATCAGCTTGAGCCTGTCCAGGTTATACTATGATAATGAGGTCCCTCATGATTCTAATCCTTGTGGTTCTTTCTGGTGGAAAGATATTATGAAGCTCTCTGGAAATTATAGATCCATCAGCCAAGTGACTCTTGGGAAGGGGCACACAGTCCTCATGTGATCTGACAAGTGGAGGACAAGGATACTCTCTATGCATTTCCCAAGATTATATTCCTTTTCCCTTGACACAAACTTATCTGTCTAGCACTTTCCTGAGTTAGATGATATTTCTTAGTTCTTTTATCTGCCTCTTTCAGCACATACATTCTCATAAATGCGGAATTCAATTCTTTATCTCTTCTAAGCTCTGGACAAGACTTCTGGGAAACTATTTGAAAAAATGGGGCTTATACCTCAACTTTATATTATCATCACTCCTTCAGTAATCATGTGGCTAGTACCATTTATCAACATACATGGAAGAGTAAATGTAATATTCATATAAAGGTTTTTGCTTGGTTACTTGTCTCTAAGAGACTCAATACCAGAGATATGCCGAGGAGGAGGAAATGCAATGTCACTGATTCACTTCATTGTGAGTTATGCATTTCTGATGAGGTTGAAACATGGGAACATCACTTTTTCCAATGCCCCTTTAGTATTAGGATCTGGACCTATCTCCAAATTGAATAGAACTAGGGTGATACAATGGAGGAAATGGTTAAAGATGCAAATCTCGAATTCAATAAACCCTTCTTCTTTGAGGTGCTCATTATAGCATGCTGGAATATCTGGAAACAAAGAGATGGGGCTGTTTTTGAAGGGATAATGCCTACCTTGAGAGCTTGGAAGAGATCCTTTATTCATGACATCACTCTACATTTGCATAGGGTGAAAAAAGTGCATGTACAAACTTTGTCATCATGGATTGACAACTTGTTGTAAACACTTTTTTCTTGGTTACTTGTCTCTGAGAGACTCAATACCAGAGATATGCTGAGGAGGAGGAAATGCAATGTCACTGATTTACTTCGTTGTGAGTTATGCATTTCTGATGAGGTTGAAACATGGGAACATCACTTTTTCCAATGCCCCTTTAGTATAAGGATCTAGACCTATCTCCAAATTGAATAGAACCAGGGTGATACAATGGAGGAAATGGTTAAAGATGCAAAGCTGGAATTTAATAAACCCCTCTTCTTTGAGGTGTTCATTATAGCATGCTGGAATATCTGGAAACAAAGAAATGGGGCTGTTTTCAAAGGGATAATGCCTACCTTGAGAGCTTGGAAGAGATCCTTTATTCATGAAAGAACTCTACATTTGCATAGGGTGAAAAAAGTGCATGTACAGACTTTGTCATCATGGATTGACAACTTGTTGTAAACACCTTTTTCTTTTCTTTGGCCTGATGGCTTTGTAAATCTGTACATATCTGGGGTTTTGAGGCAATAAAATACTATAGGGTTTACCCTACAGTCTTATATTAAAAAATGATTGTTTGTAATTTTTCCAACTGATTTTTTTTTAGATTTAAGTGAGTGTTTAATTTATATGTTTCTAGTTGTAAGTGGCTTGCAACTGTAGTTTAGATTTTTTTTTTCAGTTTTAAGTGGGGTTGCAACTCACTCTTGTTTTTTAAACGCCAAGTAGCGTTGGAACTAAGTTTCACTTCAGTTAGAAGTTGGGTCGCAACTGAGTTACTTTAGATACAAATGAGATTTCAATTGTAAGTTAGATTTTTTAGTTTCAGTTGGAGGTTATAACTAAGATATTTTTTAGTTGCAACAGGGTTATCACAGTTGCGAGTGGGGTTGTAACTGTAACTAAGATTTTCGCCAGTTATGAGTGTTATAACTGAGATTTATTTCAGTTACAAGTGGAGTTGCAACTGAGAATTTCACAGGCGTAGATGGGTTTGTAACTGAGTTTTTTTTATTAATTGCAAGTGAGGGTTCAAGTGGCTTGTGTTTTAAATTACAAATCAAGTGGGGCTTGCAACTGATTTTTTTTCTATTGCAAGTCATGGTGCAACTATGATTTTTCTAGTTGCAACTAATTTTTCTCCCATTTGCCAGTCGGACCGCAACTGATTTTTTTTCGCGTGTTGCAAGTAGGGACACAAGGGAGTTTTTCTAGGTTAAAATAAAGTGCTTGAGGTACCGAAGAATGTCATGGTTGTTATATATTTTTGGTTAATGGAAGGAAACAGCCGTTTCTCCATTTTCATTAAGAGGGAAGTGGGACAAATGTCGGAATATTGTAGCAAAAGGGAAAAAGGCAAAGCTAGAAGCAACAACAGATTGGGAAGAAGAAAAAAGACGGCTGTTCCATCTTCATCGTGTATCCCAATGTTGTTAGTTACATTTTGTTTAGAAAATTTGTGACCACTATAAATTTGAGCGAACCTTTTTTGGGTTGCAGATATTTTATTCAGGTGCGATTTTCTTTTAATTGCGGAAATAATAATATTATTTGAGGTCTTACTTGATTTTTATGTGGAGATGACATCTGCTGAACCGGAAAACAGAAGAATAGACTGCGACGTGATTTATCAAGACCTCGATATTAGGAATGATGCTTTAATAAAAATTCAGACCTGCTATGGTATATGCACTCGCAATGAAATACTACATAAGAGCGTCTCCAATCCTTACTTCTTAAGCAGGCCATAAGATGGGGCCCACTGTGAATGCTATAGCTGAACGGAAACCCTCCAATGCTTAAGGTGAACCCCATATGCAGCCTTTTTTTCTTACTGTATGACGGCTCCCGTGAAGATCGACCGACACTCTGTGGAGAGAGGACGAAAAATAATGTTTTATATTGCTTACTGCCCGGCCATACCAGTAAGGCTGATCGTGGGAATTTTTTCACTAAGTCGGATAGCCACAATGCTTATTTTCACATAAAGTCGACCACAAGCTTCTTATGACCCTCCCTATCTCAATATTGGAGACGCCCAGCGGCAGGGATTTTTAGCTCCAATTGTATCCACCTTACATCTTGGCATGAATGTCTTCGAAAATAAGCTGTGCGGAACTAAAGTCAAACTATATGTCTATGTATTCTTTGGATTCCAACACGTGCCACGTAGGCATCAGGCTAGGCTGCTTGATCGCCCGGACAAAATGCAAACGTGGTATTTGCATAGCACGGCCAGCGAGTATTCATCATAGTTTTAAATAGCAAAATGTTGCCGCCAAATTTTTTTTTTTACAATTTACCGCTATAGATTTGCTATAGCCCGCTATAGCTGTTTTTAGGTGTTGCCGCTATATGTAATAACCCGCTATTTAAAACTTTGGTATTTATTCCAGTGCGTCGTTCAGCGGAAACAGCCAAATTACGGCCGAAACACGCAACCACACTAGTTTTCAGAAACCAGAAACAGTTTGTTCAGACTAAACAAAGCTCCTCACAGATTTTGAATTGTCCGCTTAGCAAGCTCGGGAAAAAGAGAAACAGAGTGACTGGCGATGCTTATGCCGGCATGCCACATGACTTGCACAACTTTTCTCATCTCGTCCCTCTTCTTTTATTCTAGTCACAGCGAACGTGATCTATCCCCACGATCAATCAACCTCGGGTCACCCCACAATTCAATTGTGCAGACAATATATTAGAGCTAGGTAGTTAGAAAACGAACGACTAAGTCTAATCTGACGCCAAATAAAAGACTGAAACTGTGGACAGAAAGTAACACTGTCTAAACTGAAGAAAGCAACAACTAGACTGAACCTGACTGAATAAACGGGGTTTATGCCAACAAGCATCGTTTCCTCACATCTTAAAACAGAAATAGCAGTATAACTTGGACAGATAGCCAGATTCCGTGAGTTCCAGCTCAAAGAGGTCAAGGAGCAAGCTTGGCAACCAGCTCCTCTAGAACAGATGGGCAGCTCTTCTTCAGGTGCTCAAACTCATCAGACGCCATGACTGCCTTGAGGTTACCAGGAGATGTCAGGAACTTGAAGCACGCCTTCTTCAGAGCAGCGCAGCCATGCTGCTCAGCCAGCGCCATGGTGGTCGCCACGGTGCCTCTGCAGACAGTGTCGCAGAGCTTCCCCTCGCAGATCAGCTTCAGCCTCTCCATGTTATACCTGTCTGCCGCGACGAGCAAGTGCTGCACCATCGCCTCCCCTGCGTCACCCTCGTCCATCGAGCTGGGTAGTGAGTCGGTGTATATGAAGTGCAGCAATGCCCTGAACACGCTGGCTTCCATGTCTTTGATTGGCACGAGAGTCGCGGTCTTCTCCTTCATTGGACCGAGGAGCTCCGCCTTGAAGACCGACGACCGAGCAGCGAGGACGCACCTGTGCGCGGCGAATGTCTCGCCGCCGACCTCGAAAGTGACGTCGGCCGCCTCGCCGACGAGTAGTAGCTGCCCAAGATGCTGGTGCATGTCGGACGGTGGCACCACCACAAATGGCGGCGTCGACTCGGTGAAGATCTCCTTTGACACGGTGACGTCGCACCTGATGCTGAAAGCGTCGTCCCTAAGGTAGAGGGATTCTTCCAAGTCCTTCCTTTTGATGAACTGATGGTAGCCCCAAGATGGATTTTTGCTGGAGAAGGCGCGTATCTGGCTGCTGCACATGCTGTACAATGGCACTGGTTGACTATATTGGTCAAGCAGACTTATTTTGTATTCTGCTTTGACTTCACTAGCATTTGTTCTATCAGAGCATTGAAGATAGATGGATATCCAATCGGCGTTAGCAGAGTCATGGCCGTCCGGATAGTACTGTATACACCAGTCATGGCCTCCAGCGGTGAATGTTTCAGAGTCGATGTGCTTGCCGTTGCCAAGCCCCTTGGTGCGGGAGTAGCCGTCTATCTTGACGACATGCGACCCTGTAACGGCCTGCGCGACGATGGCGGACGCCGTCAGCGTGGAACCGTCGCCGATGTTGCCCGCCCGAGACGCTGGAGAAGAGGTGGACATTGTCAGCGGTGTGAGTGAGCAGTGAAGAAGCGTGAGTATGCAGGAAGGATCGTGCAGTGGTTATTTATGTACCGTGATGCATGCTGGTCGCCGTGCATTGGTGGCGCGCGCACGACGCCCAAGCAGTCGGCCTTTACTCTGCCGCGAGCGACGAGGAGACGCACGCATGCGTGCAGTGTGTGTATTGCGTGACCGATGCACCCGTACGGCTAGCCAGTGTGCCTTTCATTTACCGGAATTATACGTACCACATAAATACATAATCCCGTCCGATACGTGTAAAATGGTGCAACGGCCTGTGAGGATGTGCATAGTAAAATTGAAATGGGCCGTGATGATCTTTGTCGTACGGGTCGTATAAATTGCATATGCTACAGCAGTGTTTCGCAAAAAAAGAAAAAAAGAGAGCGCATATATATGCTACAGCCTACACGAGGCACCTCGTCCATCCATCTAGCTTGGGTGATTATCTTTTTAAAATTTAACTTTTTCTTTAAAATAAGGACATGCACATATCATTAATCTATAAGTCAAAACTCAAGTCGAAGCTTGAAAAAAACTGAGAAAAACACATGGTGTATAATGGTGTGCTACTACTCCCTCTGTTTTTTTTTTTACTTTGCGTTCTGAGCAAATAGCAGGTACCAAGGCAAGCCTCGGATGATCTAATTTAGTGCTAGGTTAGACTAATTTGCCCACACTGTCATAAATACATGCATACACAACTCTGGCACGCATACTTTTGTGGCATGGCCTCCGATGACATTGAATGCATGCATGGTGCTAAGGCCTGTCCCAATGGGGGTTTCTTAGGGCATGTTTAATGGGTTGTAAGATAAACTCGTATGATAGCATGCCAACTCATCAACCAACAATGTATCAAACAACTAACTCAATGGTTTGTTGGTAGAGTTGTTGGCAAAATAGTACAATCTATCCAATCATATAGCCAATTTAGTGGGACCAAAGAAAAAAGTATCTTGGCATACGTGCTACCTTGTTGGTTGCATATCATACAACTGATATTCTCTCACCTCGTTATTACTATGCCATGTAGGATTTTAGCTGAGTTGGTATACTATCTTACGATGACATGTACACTGTTGGAGATGCCCTTAGCGTTGTATCCTAGGCAAAATGCTTATGTGGCATATGAATTAATGAAGAAAGAGAGTGAGGTTGTATCTTAGCTAAGATACAACCCTTGCACGTGGCCATTGGTAAAAAGTGGTGCTAGTCCAATCATATCCATGCATGAGCTTTAAAACATTAATTTAGATATAACAAATAAGAAACAATGCATTGGAGTAGTTGTCTCTTAGAATTTTAAGACTCCTATGATTACGTGCTAAGAGACAATGCATTGGGACAGGCCTAACACGATTGCTCTACGCGGGGGGTAGATACGAGGAATCAGGAAGAAAGGCCAGAGATTTATGGATATTCTTTAATGCATGGAAGGCAAACGTGGGGCATAGTAAATGGGAAATTTTGGAAAAAGCCAGAACGCAAACTAAAAGTGAACGGAGGGAGTATTTGTTACCAGTTGTGATGTTGGGCCAAATGCAGTTCCTAGCCGGGTAAGGGTCAAATTTGTCTACTTTGCTCCTTCGCATGAGTACATATTTTTATTTAAAATGTTACAGACTTGCAACAACACTTGCGGTGATGCTGATTATAACCCTACCGCGGACGAGGAAAGGGAGGATGCCGAGGAGCAAGGTGGTAGAGGAGAAGAACCCACTGATAATGGCGCGGGTGGTGGCTCCGAGACCAGTAACCAAGCTAGGAAACGACGTCGGGAGCGGCGCCCAAACCAGGTCGGTGCCACCCGAGAACCATTCACGCTGGTTGACAGCGATGGTGTGCCTAGGGAGCCTAAAACTCGCGCGAGGGGTTACGGCCTCCAATTGGCAGCAATCCTTCGGGACGTCGTCAACCTCAACGAAACTAACCTCCAACACAAGGACAAGAAGCATTTGCGCGCTCAGCTTATTTCGAGGTTGCGCGCCCGGTACGAGTTTCCTGACGATCGAGTACAACAACCAGATTCTCGAAAGTCATGTGGTGAACACCCATGCCATGACAAAGTTCACCAAAGAACTGAGCGGTTATAAATATATGGTGAGGGATATGCGTGCCGCGGGTGCCGATTTTGAGAAGATCCACAGCCACTTTCCGAAGATTACGCAAGAGGACTATGATGCTTTCGTGGCCAGTGAAGATCTGGAGCAAACCAAGGCTAACACCAAGTAGGGAGAGGACATGAGAAAAAAGAACATCGGAGTCCACCGCCTGGGATGCATTGGTTACGCCGGCAAGGAGGAGATATGGGCGAAGGAGGATCAGGCCTATATTGAAGCCGGCATCGAGAACTCGTGGCTCAAGTACACCCACCCGGAGACGCGGAGATTTCTGAGGTCCCGGTACCATAAAGAAAGCGATACTGGGGATGTCGTCACGGACCCCAGGAAGGTGGTCGGTCTCAAGTTGGCCACGGACGAGAAGGTGCTTGCACTTGAGAAAGAACTGGTAAGCAAATTTACCGGTTTCAGCTTCGTTAGATCCTACTCTCGATTAAATTCTAGTATTGGCATTTTCTTAATGCTTCACGTTACTTCTGCAGATAGCAGAACAAACGGCAGAAGAAGCCGCCTCCTCGTCTCAGGCGTCGACGGATAAGCTTCTGTGGGACATACCCCTTGTCAGGGTGTTGAACAAGGTGAAGGAACTGCCACCGTTGACAAGGCCGCATCAGGGCCGTACGATCGCACACGTAGGAGGTCACAAGCATGTTAACCATGGCTTCGCCGTGGCAACTACCAAAGAGGAGCGAATGGCGGCTCGAGCGCAGAAGAGGCAGCATGAGACTAACCAGACTAGCCAACTACTGGAGGAGACGGCGGAGCTAAGGGAAGAGACGAGGGTGCTAAGGCACAAGTTGACTGAATTGGAATCCAGGATGGAAGAGAAGGTTAATGAAAGGGTGGCTACCACGTTAAATGAAATCATGCCGGACAAACTATTTCAAAGCCGGCGGGCAAGGGCCGCTCCCGTTGATAAGCTTAGGCGGAAGCAACTATCACAACAGGGCGCCGCAGGATCAAGCTCGATCTGTTATATTTTGTCAGACCCCGGACCCAGAGATATACATACTGTTATGTGCTCCTAGCCATGGACTCACAAGGGCTTCAGGGTTACCAGCCCCGGCCACAACAAACAACGGCAGACAGACCGGATTCATCGGCACGTAGTCCGGATCCCCGGTCTACTACTTCTTGTATCCATGCTAGTCATAACCAATTATGTATACCCAAGCGTCCACGAGTCGGATGAAACTGAAAGAACGGGATCAAGGTTATACAGAGCTGCTACATGTCCAGAAAGTGCAACAACAATCGAGGGTTACTGGGGTTACCTCGCCCCAGGCCGAATCACCTCGGCAGGCGGGCTCGGTCATGGATCATCGGCTCCACAACACCTCGACTGCGACAACTATGCAGGCATAGCCAAAACTGTATAACAACGGGCTCGAAACCAACAACCGGTCAAAGCAACACTCTAGACATGAAAGTTGTATTAAACACATGTTACTAGAGTATAGCTTACAAGCAGAGGTCACACGACCCAACATTACATCAGACAACGGAAAGCAAATTATGTTGCTAATCAACAAGAACCAAAAAGGCCTAAGAGGCCGCAACATAAGGCGACATCCCAGTCCATAGATTCCAGGCTGCTACCTGGGAACCCCAAACTACTCGTCGATGTCCACGTCGAAACACCACCGAACTGAGGAACTCCACCTGAACCAAGTTGAAGCAAACATGAGTACGGGAGGTACTCAACAAGACTTAGTTAACCTATTATATATCTGCTTCTTTTAGAAAGAGTTATGAAGGTTATTTTGCGTAAAGCCATCTTTGTTTTCCAAGTTGAGGGAGGAATAGCACGTCTCATGGAGTATTTTAAAAACAGATAAGAAAGCTACTCAACTACTGATATCATCATCTTTTTAAACCACCAACTCATATCAGCACCTCGTGCTCCAAAGATCACCACCTCAAGTTGTTCCGGTAACTCATGCTACAAGGTAACCCCTCTCGGCATCTCCGAGGAGGCATCCTTCATTCGTTATCAGCAATTTTTAGTCATTCCATTCAAGTTGTCTATGATCACAGAATCCGTCACCAAGTCGTCCTTAACCGCGGACACGGCTTTTCGAAAAGATTTAACCCTGCGGGGGTGTACAACTTTAACCACACGTACCAACCAACTCTTAATGCCAGACGTTAGCACTATTCCGGGAAGTGCCGGCAGATGGAGGTTGACCACGACCTTTCCCTAGCTTCGCCTATTCCATGAGTCGCTCCGGGTAGAGATGGTCCGCCAATAGGGAGTGGCCATCTCCTGCCGGGTCTTTATCGTTGTGAGCGGTGCTTCAACTACTGTCTCGCCACAGGCTGTTACACCGCCACATCCTAGTTTTGCAAACGTTTTTAATATCCCCGCAAATCCAAATGGAACTCCCGAACTAGGCAACTCATGGAACAAACTAGGCAAGTTGAGACCGAGGGGAATCTAAGCCCCATGTGGATGCACGCTCAGTCTTGGCTCGAAGACGAGAACTCGCTCCTAGGGGCATGAACGAGACAACCACCACAGACCCTCTGTGGTCTCGTCATCCACACCTTTAAGTCATGTTAAACAAGGTATCTTAACTTTCCACAACATCCTACCATACTAGATTCATTCGCAACTCTGATTCATCAACCGGATGGAGCAGAGATAACAAGCATGTATGACTAAGCACAGCATATTTAAGGCTTTGGCGATGAACACAATCAAACCTATGGCTGCTAGGAGTAGTGGATCAGGATAAGTAGGCTATGCATGGTATAGGAGAACTCTAACTACTGACACAAAATACATTGGAATCGAATGCAATGTACGTGAACCAAAAGTCTTTCGAAATCATATATGAGCAGATAAGAGGTTATGCTTGCCTTGGTTATAAGAAAACCAATAGAAATGTCTTCTCGGATAAGTGCTTGACTTGTCGGTTAGGATTAAGTATTCGTCATGGAGTCATGAGCAAGTTAATGCACTGAAATAAATCCCTAAGCATGAAGATAGGGTTGCTAGAGTTCGTATGTCAGATATGCAATTTTACTGAAATTGACCCGAAATAGACCCCGAAGGGGGTTTCGGGCGATTATGAAGGTGAATATCATTTTAGTTGCTCGAATGGGTTTGGAAACATCATAGATAGATTGCATTTGTCATTTTGAGCATTTTGGTATATAACTTTTAATTTTCTAATTTTATTGAATAAAAACTTATTTTTCTACTTTTAAATGATTAAACAATATTAAAATAAAGGCCAAAATTCAACTTTGTCAAATATATGTGGAAATGACATATTTGGATAGAGCATATTTTTCTGATCAAAAACATATTTTTACTTTATTTTTATGGTTAATATCTTAATAGTTATTCAATTTACAAAATTAGCTATTTTCTGGAATATAATAAAAACTGGATTATGACGTCAGTGTGACGCAAGCCTTACGTCACCTGCCCTGTTCTTCACAGAAGAACCTCCAATCCGCGGATTTCGCGCGCGATTCGCGAATTGAAACGTAGCACAAGAGAGAGGAGCTCGTGAGGAGTATAGGGGTGGCGCCGGTTGACCAAATGGTCACCGGAAACCTCACCGGCGTGAAGAGCCGCGGCGGCGGACGGCGGACTTTGGCGAGGAGAGGAACCAGAGGGTTAGGGAGAAAAAGGGGAGCACCGGGAAACTCACCACGGAGCGTTGATGCTCGTGGAAGGATCGAGGGCGCCCGGGAGGGACGGACGGCGGCGAATCGGCCGCGGCGGGTGACGGCCGGAGGCGGGGAAGACGGCGTCAATTCCGGCTATTTGCGGCTTCCCGGGAAGCGTGAGTGCTTGGGGAGGCAGAGAAGAGGACGACGGAGCTGAAGGTGACAACCGCAGGGCTCGGCGTGGCCTGTACCGGCGGTGCCATGGAGGTTAACCGGAGCTAGGGTCTCGGTAGGGCTTGGTTTTCTTCCGGACGCGATACAGAGCGAGAGGGAGGGCGGGCGAGAGAGAGGAGTGCTAGAGGTCATATCCTCGCCCTAATCAACGCGAGAGGAGGCAAGCAGGTCGTGGCGCGAGGCGCCGTCGACGAGTTGTTGTCTACTGGCCGGAGGAGGAAGATGACAAAGCACATTTTGCGAAAACCCCCAGAAATTTCTGGTTTTTGCGAAGAGGTCCCTCTGAAGTTTAAAATTGAACAGAAAACATTATTTTGAGGACCTTTTTGCAAACAGAAAATTTGGCAAAAATGGTTTTTGGAAACCTCATAAAATTTCCAACAAAACCATGTTTTGTTTTTCCCAAATTGAATTTGTTTTTAAAACAAATTTTGGGGAACCACTTTAAGTGATTTTTGGTCAAATCTTATTAATTTCAAATTCAAATTTGTTTTAAATTTTACATGCATGCTATGCCATGAACACAACACCACTACCCTTTGTTAGCAAAATAGGGATGTTACAAATCTACCCCCCTTACAAGAATCTCGTCCCGAGATTCCTGAAGGAGAGAGAAAGAAGGAACACCGGTTTTGAATGATCTTCTTGAACCTTACGGTTCTTTTCTCGAAGTGGTTGATCCGTAGCATCTTGAAGTATTGAACGGATACACCTTAGGTAAGAGGGAAAACTCTTAGGAAATGATCTTCACGAAGATCGAGTATCCCATGGTTAACTCATGACAAGAATGTCCGTAAATAGCTTTTCAGTTAACACACATGAAACACATCAAGATAACGGAGGGAACTGAGAGAAGGTTTCAAGTTTATGGATGATTGGTCTTGAAAGGATTTAGAATATGAGCTTTGCACAAGACTTTAAATCCTTTTGGAAAAAAATAAAGTGTGAACAACTTGTGGCACCGAGGTTTCTTCCAACAGGATACCAAGATGGATAGGGTGGTCTTGGATACCATAACGTAACATCCGTAGACGAGGGAGAACACGAGAAAACACTGTAATTCGTGCGTCAAAGAGAATTGGATACATGATCATGTTCACTCCTCGGAGTGGACACAAAGCTAACAGAACTTCCATTCCGTTAAAGTTTGTCGAAAACCTAGTCAAGGATCGGGATGTTACTTCACTGCAGAAGATGAGTAACCAAAGGATGTTAGAACACCGTAAGTAGGGAGGAATTCTTGGTCACACCATAAGGATGGATAACCAACGGGGATTGAAACACCAGAAGGAATAGGGAATCTCTTTCCTATGGTGGATTTGACGTAGCAGTACGTTTACCACATGGTTAAGATCCCATGGCTAAAGTAACTGACAAATTCACACAATGTGCGAGATGAACAGAACTTCAAGTACAACCAACTTGAAAAAGGAAACTGATCAAAGGCGGTTACAAAGCACCACGAGATGGTTCTCATGATGAACTTGTTTTCACGAGAACAAAGATTTGGGAGATTCAACGGAAAGATATTTGAAAGATCAACTTCCAACTTATCCTTGATGTTCTAGATACCGACAGCAGGCTCACGACAAGCCTTCTATAGGTCATCAAGTGAAGGTAAAACTCCGGTTTTGGGAGAACGGTGAGGAAAACTTGTTAAGAATAACCACACAAGAATTTCTCACGGAGAGTGGTTGTTCTTATGGATACAAGGATATATGACATTAGGCCTTCCGGCTAATTTTGTCAACCACCACATCAACCATGCAGGATTTTAAACCGGACCTAACTCAATACCCTTGAGGAAACACCAACCATCGTTGCTGCTTCAGATTCAGCTCTGGTTAGTGGGTAGATAACTCAGAATCGGTATGTTTGAGCGAAGAGATTGCACCGGTTACTAACGAGATACAAATGCTGGATTCTCAAGATATGGACTATGATGCCACGCTCAAGAAAATGAGCGAGATGCAGAAGTCATGTATTAGCAACTTGCGAAGGACGGTTGCACCTACATGAACTACTTTCCATGATACACATCGAAGTCCTTGTTGGGAAGACAATACAAAAATAGCGAAGTTCTTAAACTTCTTCTCTTTCACGAACGATCAGTCAGTGGCTTGGTGTGGATGCAAACTTATGGAAGAAACGGAGGCAACAACCTACCATCTCAGGAATGGTCCACACAAGCATGACTGCCTTTGGATTATTCCCGAGGGAACAAGAAAACTTTACTCGGATCCATGGCGTCAACCTTCACCATAAGCACATGAACCGGGGTAGGTTACTTCGAACATCCAGAACACAACTTCGTGATAACACAAAGATGGTTCTCCAAAAGTTTCCAACATTAATGCCAACTGTTCAACATGAACCTCTTGCAATTTGGATGATTAGAAATGTCACCGATGGGCTCGACAACACACTTATCAAAACTCTCCAAGAAGGAGTATTCATATAACACATGAACAAGGCAAAATGTCGGTTAGGCTAAAGGACATGAAGGTGTACCTAGGAAAAACACCATGAGTGAAAACACCATCAAAATAGCCCTTGGATCTGATCCTGGTTTGACGATAGCCCAAATCAAATCAAGTGTTTGTTAGGTAGCATATCCACGAGGGAGAGACTATCCTTCTTCAACACAAAAGAAACTAGACATCCCTTAACGAAGGATCCAGTTAGGCGGAGCTCTGGTCTTTCAACTCTCCAAGTTGTTGTTTAAGCTCAACCAACTAGTCCAGGATATCCAACAAAGTTTCTTGGAAAAACGAGCAATTTCAAATTACCCTTTGTCCACACATCACGGTCAGGTAACCACCTGGTGATACTTCTAGAAAGACAACCAGAATATCACAACCCACCGGTATGCTTTAGAATTCGAGAGGAGGTTTGCTTTTCAAAGCAACTGATAGGGTCTTGAGAGCTTTGGTATGAACCTAACTCTCTAACCAAGAATGTGCACCGGAATGAACGAATTTGATAACACGGTCAACTTAAAGTGGAGACCAGGTGACCAATAGTGCTAAGAAGGATACAAATGTTTCTTAGATTTTTTTCAAAGCAATAGGAATTGCTAAGATTGTCTGATGCACACATCGGTACACACCCAACCTTCTCAAGCATTTCAGGCTTGGAGGAAGGGTGAGTGAAAACGTGTAAGAGCATCACTTCATCAATAAGACCATGAAGTTAAACATAGCCTCTTGATATGTAAGAGTGTGATACTCGAAGGTGGAACAGAGCAGAAGCTATTGAAACTTCTTTAATCTGTGAATTACAAAACTTTGACCTGTACTAGAGATGAACAAGGTACTGGAGTTTGTTTCTCCTGACATTCCAAGGTGGAATGTTCTGACGGAACACCAGAGCAAATGTATTGGAAGAATCCAACACACCTGAGAAAATTGGTTTCCAATCAATGGACGAAGTTCGGAAAGCAACCAAAGAGTAGAGACGTGCTCAGAAGAATCCTGAGATCATGTTAGATGCACATGTATTACTCAGTTGTAGAACCCATGCCGAAAGATTGGTATAGCTGAATCAAACCAAAGATATGAGAATCATGAAGAACACTCTTGTTGTGACTCCTTTTGATTCCAAAGAAAAGCCTACGGCTATGAGAGTTGGAATTTCCTAGCCATCCTGAGGTAGAAGATATTCCTCAGGATTCAAAGAAACAGAACTTGGGTTAAAGGTCAGCATCATGTACTGATAGAGTGAGCATCACATGGTTATGAAACCACATGGTTCAACCCACCACCATTCAACACATTCTGGGACCTTCGGTTCAAGTCCAAGAGTTAAAAACCCAGGGTGAGGACTAAATACTATCTAAGTGTCTTAAAGGACACTATGAATAGCAATCACGAAGTATCTTTCAAAAGAAAACATAACTCCGGAAGAATTGAGTAGAGGATAACGGACACATTCGAGATGGAAAGGAAATCTCGAGGTTCAGGATTTAAAACTTTGGAACATGTAAGAATGTGGAATCCGCACAACTCTGAGAGACTAGGATGGAAAGGAAATCTCCCAGTTTAAGAAATAACGGACTTTGGAACACACACGACTCAAGAAACCGAACACTAGGTCAACTTGGATAACAACGTCCTTGCCAAAGAAGGCACCTAAGTTTTGAATAACTGGAACCTTTTCAAATCCAAAACAGGTAAGGAGACCCAGAGTTAGAGCGATACCAGAGAAGGAGTAAAAAGAACCCTAAAGAGATTTTCACAACTCATTTGAAGTTTCAAAATAGTTTTCACAAACACTACACTCAACATCGACCAAGCAGTAAGGTTTTCCTACAGGCAGTCCTGCTCTGATACCAACTTTTTTCAGACCCCGGACCCAGAGATATACATACTGTTATGTGCTCCTAGCCATGGACTCACAAGGGCTTCAGCGTTACCAGCCCCGTCCGCAACAAACAACGGCAGGCAGACCGGATTCATCGGCACGTAGTCCGGATCCCCGGTCTACTACTCCTTGTATCCATGCAAGTCATAACCAATTATGCATACCCAAGCGTCCACGAGCCGGATGAAACTAAAGGAACGGGATCAAGGTTATACAGAGCTGCTATGTGTCCAGAAAGTGCAACAACAATCGAGGGTTACTGGGGTTACCTCACCCCAGGCCGAATCACATCGGCAGGCGGGCTCGGTCATGGATCATCGGCTCCACAACCCCTCGACTGCGACAACTATGTAGGTATAGCCAAAACTGTATAACAACGGGCTCGAAACCAACAACCGGTCAAAGCAACACTCTAGACATGAAAGTTGTATTAAACAGATGTTACTAGAGTATAGCTTACAAGCAGGGGTCACATGACCCAACATTACATCAGACAACGGAAAGAAAATTATGTTGCTAATCAACAAGAACCAAAAAGGCCTAAGAGGCCGCAACATAAGGCGACGTCCCAGCCCATAGATTCCAGGCTGCTACCTGGAAATCCCAAACTACTCGTCGATGTCCACGTCGAAACACCACTGAACTAAGGAACTCCACCTGAACCAAGTTGAAGCAAACATGAGTACGGGAGGTACTCAACAATACTTAGTTAAACTATTATATATCTGCTTCTTTTAGAAAGAGTTATGAAGGTTATTTTGTGTAAAGCCATCTTTGTTTTCCAAGTTGAGGGAGGAATTGCACGTCTCATGGAGTATTTTGAAAACAGATAAGAAAGCTACTCAACTACTGATATCATCATCTTTTTAAACCACCAACTCATATCAGCACCTCGTGCTCCAAAGATCACCACCTCAAGTTGTTCCGGTAACTCATGCTACAAGGTAACCCCTCTCGGCATCTCCGAGGAGGCATCCTTCGTTCGTTATCAGCAAGTTTTAGTCATTCCATTCAAGTTGTCTATGATCACAGAATCCGTCACCAAGTCGTCCTTAACTGCGGACACGGCTTTTAGAAAAGATTTTACCCTGTAGGGGTGTACAACTTTAACCACACGTACCAACCAAATCTTAATGCCAGACGTTAGCACTTTTCCGGGAAGTGCCGACAGATGGAGGTTGACCACAACCTTTCCCTTGCTTCGCCTATTCCATGAGTCGCTCCGAGTAGAGATGGTCCGCCAATAGGGAGTGGTCATCTCCTGCTGGGTCTCTATCGTTGTGAGCGGTGCTTCAACTACTGTCTCGCCACAGGTTGTTACACCGCCACATCCTAGTTTTGCAAACATTTTTAATATCCCCGCAAATCCAAATGGAACTCCCGAACTAGGCAACTCATGGAACAAACGAGGCAAGTTGAGACTGAGGGGAATCTAAGCCCCGTGTGGATGCACGCTCAGTCTTGGCTCGAAGATGAGAACTCGCTCCTAGGGGCATGAACGAGACAACCACCACAGACCCTCTGTGGTCTCG
This sequence comes from Alopecurus myosuroides, assembly GCA_028641055.1. Classification (NCBI taxonomy): domain Eukaryota; kingdom Viridiplantae; phylum Streptophyta; class Magnoliopsida; order Poales; family Poaceae; genus Alopecurus; species Alopecurus myosuroides. Next base: position 49,044,550 of record CM054057.1, on the reverse strand, counting down.
TCATCCACACCTTTAAATCATGTTAAACAAGGTATCTTAACTTTCCACAACATCCGACCATACTAGATTCATTCGCAACTCTGATTCATCAACCGGATGGAGCAGAGATAACAAGCATGTATGACTAAGCACAGCATATTTAAGGCTTTGGCGATGAACACAATCAAACCTATGGCTGCTAGGAGTAGTGGATCAGGATAAGTAGGCTATGCATGGTATAGGAGAACTTTAACTACTGACATAAAATACATTGGAATCGAATGCAATGTACGAGAACCAAAAGTCTTTCGAAATCATATATGAGAAGATAAGAGGTTATGCTTGCCTTAGTTATAAGAAAACCAATAGAAATGTCTTCTCGGATAAGTTCTTGACTTGTCGGTTAGGATCAAGTATTCGTCATGGAGTTGTTGATCTTCTCTTCGGAGTCACGTTCTACCGATCAGAAGCAAAACACCGAAAGAGAAACAACAATCAAACATGGCATCGATGCAATGCGCAATATGTATGCACGAGCAAGTTAATGCACTGAAATAAAGCCCTAAGCATGAAGATAGGGTTGCTTGAGTTCGTATGTCAGATATGCAATTTTACTGAAATTAACCCGAAATAGACCACCGAGGGGGTTTCGGGCGATTGTGAAGGTGAATACCATTTTTAGTTGCTCGAATGGGTTTGGAAACATCATAGATAGATACTTTTAAATGATGAAACAATACTAAAATAAAGGCCAAAATTCAACTTTGTCAAATATATGTGGAAATGACATATTTGGATAGAGCATCTTTTTATGATCAAAACCATATTTTTACTTTATTTTTATGGTTAATATCTTGATAGTTATTCAATTTACAAAATTAGCTATTTTCTGGAATATAATAAAAACTGGATTATGACGTCAGCGTGACGCAAGCCTTACGTCACCTGCCCTGTTCTTCACAAAAGAACCTCCAATCCGCGGATTTCGCGCGCGATTCGCGAATTGAAACGTAGCACAAGGGAGAGGAGCTCGTGGGGAGTCTAGGGGTGGCGCCGGTTGACCAAATGGTCACCGGAAACCTCACCGGCGTGAAGAGCCGTGGCGGCGGACGGCGGACTTTGGCGAGGAGAGGAACCAGAGGGTTAGGGAGAAAACGGGGAGCACCGGGAGACTCACCACGGAGCGTTGGTGCTCGTGGAAGGGTCGAGGGCGCCCGAGAGGGACGGACGGCGGCGAATCGGCCGCGGCCGGCGACGGCCGGAGGCGGGGAAGACGGCATCGATTCCGGCTATTTGCGGCTTCGCGGGAAGCGTGAGTGCTTGGGGAGGCAGAGAAGAGGACGACGGAGCTGAAGGTGACAACCGCAGGGCTCGGCGTGGCCTGTACCGGCGGCGCCATGGAGGTTAACCGGAGCTAGGGTTTCGGTAGGGCTCGGTTTTCTTCCGGACGCGATACAGAGAGAGAGGGAGGGCGCGAGTGAGGAGGCGAGAGAGAGGAGTGCTAGAGGGGATCTCCTCGCCCTTATCCCCGCGAGAGGAGGCAAGCAGGTCGTGGTGCGAGGCGCCGTCGGCGAGTTGCTGTCTACTGGCCGGAGGAGGAAGATGACAAAGCACTTTTTGCGAAAACCCCCAGAAGTTTCTGGTTTTTGCGAAGAGGTCCCTCTGAAGTTTAAAACTGAACAGAAAACATTATTTTGAGGACCTTTTTGCAAACAGAAAATTTGGCAAAAATAGTTTTTGGAAACCTAATAAAAGTTCCAACAAAACCATGTTTTGTTTTTCCCAAATTGAATTTGTTTCTAAAACATATTTTGGGGAACCACTTTAAGTGATGTTTGGTCAAATCTTATTAATTTCAAATTCAAATTTGATTTAAATTTTACATGCATGCTATGCCATGAACACAACACCACTTCCCTTTGTTTGCAAAATAGGGATGTTACAAATTTGTGACTCCTGGCGCGGCAAACGAAGGTGATAATAGGCGGGAGTCGCCGTCAATGCCGGCTAGCAGCCCCTCTGTCACCTGCACGGCCGATCTCGCACCCGGTCCTTCGACACGCGCTGAGCTCCCCGCAGTCACTCCAGTGCCCCCCACCGGTCCGTCGACACGCGCCGAGATCCCCTCTGTCACTCCCAAGCCCGCCCTCGGTCCGTCGACACGCGCCGAGCTTGACGCCCTCACGGTAATTAATCTTAAAGCGTGAACCTGTTACTTGACTGCTTCATCACCGCCCCCCTCTAACCTACATATTTTCTTATAGGACCCCGAAGTTCCTTGCACCTTGCTATTGGACGTGGAGAATGAGTTGAAGGATGTGGCGAAGGGAATAATCCTTTGGCCACAAAACCGCAGGTTCCATTGCCAGTCAATGTCTGAGGACGTCCATCGGGTTCGCGTGGATCGGGCTTTAGCGGGATGCGGAGAGATGTATCCTCCTTATCAGCCCCCGGAAGCCGACGGCGAGCTGACGATATCAGGACTGAGGAATGAAATATTGGTATGGCTGAAGCGACTGATCCGATTGAACGCCAAATCAGGGACGGCGGCAAGCCAAGACAAGGCCACTCCAACGGCTGCGCCGGCGGCTCCAACTCCTCCACATGTCGTTGATCCTTCTGAGCCCACGACACAACGCCGAAGCGAGGATCCCATTGATGAATTCATCGCTGATCTCGATATGGACCGTCATTATGACGATCTCGAGCCTGTTGCTGACCTCGATCTGGATCAGCTCGATGATATGGATAACCAGCAGCCTCGTGATTCACCCGACCACCGTGATCTCCCAGCGGGGAAAGCGGAATGCTTGAAGAAGAAGCTATTTGGTTCTCAAGAAACCCCCGAGGAAGATGTCGGCTTCAGCGCTCCAGCGCTCGGTGACCACCGTGATCTGCCGGCGAAAGCTTTGCTAAGCCCAAACACTTGTCGTGGTGCGACACTCGACGCGATAAGAGCAGGCGACGTCACTCCCCCGTGCTTAAAGACGAGGAAGACCATCAGGAAAAGGCCTCAGAAGAAAAAAGCGGCCGCCGCCTCCGCCAGCCAGCCAGCACCTCGGGTTCTGGACAAGTTACCCGACAAGTGGCGCCAACACCATGTTCTGGGCCAGCCGATGCTACCGCCAGACCTTGTCAAACTCTTGGCCGGGGACATGAGGAGCTGTCATGATGGTGTTCTGCAGAAGGAGAGGGAACTTATGCAGTCGAGTTCCCCCTCGGACCCGCTCCACGTGGTCAAGGTGCCCCTCGGCGTGGGCTTTGTGGAGAAATACCCCGCAGAGCTGTTCTTTCTCAGGTTTGATGACCTGTTCAACGTCTTTCATCTGAAACGGCTCTTCCCACCCTTCGTGCGTCTCGTGGCTTTCAAAATGGCGCACAATATCATGTAAGAGAGAACACCGGACGTAGCGATAATGGACCCCTACTACATGCGTGAAAGCGTCTTGGCCAACCCACGGGACCGAGTGATTGCAGCGAAGCATATGGAGGATTTCTTGGTGGCGAATCATACTAAGGAAACCTTCCTCATGCCATATTTCCCCGAGTAAGTTCACGATCGACCGCTAGCCATCTTTACATTCTTTAGTATATTTCCATCACTCTTTCGCGTGTGTGAGAATATTAATCTGAGGATGGCGCATGGATTGTTTTGTGCAGATACATGTATTGCGTCCTCTTGGCCATGCACCCGCGGCAGTCGCACGTTACTTATCTCGACTCAGGGGAGTGCCAAGCCAAAGAACTACACCAACCTCAAGTCTGTTCTCGATGCAGCTCTCACCGGATTCACCGCCAGGGCAGGTCCCCTCAAGGTAAGGAAAGAAACCAGCTGAGGATGCCTCCGGTGCGTCCACACAACCACGTTTGCCTGCATGAAGCAGTTGCACCCAGAGAGTGGGATGGACACCTGGTACACCATCCTTCATATGAGGGAGTTCGTGAAGGATGCAAACGACCTCTTGTTGCCATCTAGTCTCCAAAGACGGGGCATCGACATGGCGAATGCCCCTAGCGATACGGTGAGAAATGAGTTTCGTCACATCCAACGACAGATTTCCACAATAATCCATCACGATGTCGTCACTAAGGGTGGCCTCTTCTTCGCGGGTCACATACCACCGATGAATGACGAGATAGAAGCCCTACTAGAGGCATACGGTGACAAGTAGCCATTCAACTCGCTAGACGGCATCCGCCCCTTCCCGCCAAAGCCGAATACTTAGAGTAAGAAAACTTATTTCTCGATCAGCCCATATACTTGTTGTGGCAGCCGAATCCTTGTTGCATATACTTAGCTGAATCCTTGTTGCATATACTTGTTTCATATTTGAATTTGCTACGTTGTTGCATATACTTGTTGCATATATGATTTGGCTACTGATGTCTATTTTGCCTTGTCCAAATAATAGATGAAGTTCTATGTCGTGTACCGGGGACATGTTCCCGGAGTATACGACGACTGAGAGGCTTGCCGGAGACAGGTGCACCGGTTCAGCGGCAATAGCTACAAGGGGTACACCACTATGGCGAAGGCACAAGCTCGATATGCGAGCTATCTAGCGGGAGAGACATATCTAGCGGGCGAGATGAGAAGGAAGCGGATGAAGACCATCTTCGTCACGATGATGCTCATCGTTTCCGCGCTTCTATTCTATCTTCTAGTTTAGATCGATCTCGATGTCTCTATCTTCCGACACTTTGTATCCATCACTTTGTATCGCGGGTGATCGATGTCTTAGCTACTTCGTGTTTGATACATTGCATTTATGTTCGAGACTTTGTATATTCGTGTTCGAATCCTTTTATATTAGTCTTTTCTAGTATATATTCGTGTTCGATACCTTCTATATTATTTTCTTATTACTTTATGCAATTAATATGGATATTTTCCTGTATAAACCTATATATATTCCTGTATAAACCTGTATACGTTCTGTTTTATTTATTTTTTGTTCCAGCAAAACTTAGCGCCGGCGCTCTGGGTGGGCCTATCACCGGCGCGGTGCTAGCGCCGGTGCTAAGCCAGCAATACCGCCGGCGCGCTTCCCCGAAGCACCGGCGCTAACTTTACCCTCGGCGCGTTGGACTGGGGCGCCGGCGCTAAGTTAGTTACCCCCGGCGCATCAGACAGGAGCGCCGGCGGTAATATATTACCACCGTCGTGGTCATCGCCGGCGCGTCCCGGGGCGCCGGCGGTAGGGGTTTCCCTAGTAGTGTGCTGAGCGTAAACATCGTCATCTTATTGAGACAGCTCGTGCGATGATGATCGCTTCTTCTCTCCCGCCTCATTTTTGGGCCGAGGCTGTCTCTACCTCGGCCTATCTCATTAACATTCAGCCTTCTGCCGCCCTTCAGGGTGGCATTCCTCTTCAACGACTTTGTGATCGCTCTCCTGACTATTCTGTGTTGCGTTTGTTTGGTTGTGTTTGCTACGTTCTTCTCGCTCCTCGTGAACGCACCAAACTAACCGCTCAGTCTGTTGAGTGTGTTTTTCTCGGATATAGTGATGAGCATAAGGGCTATCGTTGTTGGATCCCGTGGCTTGTCGGATGCGTATTTCTCAGGATGTGACTTTTGACGAGTCTCGACCTTTCTATCCGCGATCGTCCTCCTCGACCTCCACTATGGAGGATCTCTCTTTTTTTACTCTTCCCGATTCTCCTCCTTCTCCTATTTCTTATCCTCCTTCTCATCCTGTTACCCCGGATCCATCTACACCGACACTATCCTCTTCTCCTTCGTCGCCACGTTCTTCACCCTCTTCAGTGGTGTCTTCTCCCTCTCCATCTCCTCCTACCATTCCCTCTCATCCTACTTTTCCCTTTTACTCTGATGCACCATCTACTTCTGGTGCATCGTCTCAGCCGACTTATTCTCTTCGCAGTCGGCCTTGTACTACACCCGATTTCTATAATCCCGCCAGTTACAGTGTTACTGCTATTCCGGAGCCGACTACGTATCGTGAGGCTGTTGTTCATCCTGAATGGCAGCTTGCGATGGCCCAGGAGATCGCTGCACTCGAGCGCACCGGTACATGGGAGATTGTTCCTCTCCCTCCTTCTATTCGTCCTATCACCTGTAAATGGGTCTATAAGGTGAAGACTCGCTCTGATGGGTCCCTTGAGCGTTATAAAGCTCGTCTAGTCGCTCGTGGCTTTCAGCAGGAGCATGGCCGCGATTATGATGAGACTTTCGCTCCTGTCGTTCACATGACCACTGTTCGTACTCTTCTTGCCGTTGCATCTGTTCGTCATTGGTCTGCGTCTCAGCTTGATGTTAAGAATGCCTTTCTTAATGGTGAGTTGCGTGAGGAGGTCTACATGCGACCACCACCTGGGTATTCTGTTGATGAGGGCATGGTCTGCCGTCTTCGTCGCTCTCTCTATGGCCTTAAGCAAGCCCCTCATGCATGGTTTGAGCGCTTTGCTTCTGTGGTCATGGCTGCTGGTTTTTCTCCGAGTGCTCATGATCCTGCGCTGTTTGTTCACTGCTCTCCTCGTGGTCGCACTCTCCTTCTTCTATATGTCGATGACATGATCATCACCGGTGACGACCCTGAGTATATTGCCTTTGTTAAGGCCCGTCTGAGTGAGCAGTTTCTTATGTAGGATCTTGGTCTGCTTCGTTACTTTCTTGGGATTGAGGTTTCTTCTACCTCTGATGGTTTCTTTATCTCCCAAGAACGGTATATTCATGATCTTCTTACCCGTGCCGCTCTTACTAATGAGCGTACTGCTGAGACTCCCATGGATCTCCATCTATCTCTTCGTGCTTCAGATGGTGATTCCCTCTCTGATCCGACTCGTTATCGACACCTTGTCGGGAGTCTCGTCTATCTAGCTGTTACTCGTCCAGATATTTCTTATCCTGTTCATATCTTGAGTCAGTTTGTTTCTGCTCCTACCTCGGTTCACTATCGTCACCTTCTTCGTGTTCTACGCTATCTTCGTGGGACGATCTCTCTTTGTCTATTCTTTCCTCGTTCTAGCTCGTTACAGCTCCAGTCCTACTCTGATGCTACGTGGGCTAGTGATCCTATGGATCGCCGGTCACTGTCTGTTTACTGTGTTTTTCTTGGTGGTTCTCTCATTGCCTGGAAGACGAAGAAGCAGATCGCAGTTTCCCGTTCGAGTACAGAGGCTGAGTTGCGAGCGATGGCTCTTTTGACTGCTGAGGTGACTTGGTTACGGTTGTTACATGCAGATTTTGGTGTCTCCGTTACGACACCCACCGATCTATTGTCCGACAGTACATGTGCTATCAGTATTGCACGTGACCCGGTGAAGCATGAGCTTACCAAGCATATTGGTGTTGATGCTTCTTTTGTCCGTGCTAGTGTGCAGGATCAGATTATTGCGCTCCAGTATGTGCCTTCAGAGTTACAGTTGGCGGACTTGTTTACGAAGGCCCAGACTAGAGCACAACATAGTTTCTTTCTCTCCAAACTCAGTGTTGTCCAACCACCATGAGTTTGAGGGGGGTGTTAGAGAGATCATGTGTATATTTATAGTTTCCCTATCACATAGGGGGTTTCATGCATATTTGCCATGTACATGTAATATATATTGTGGCCTTTGGTCCCGTGGAATAGAAGTTGCACATTCCTCTATTCATAACAGCTGACAAGTCTCGAGTGACACTTTCTCTACGGACTCGAGCGCATCAAGTAAGTGTGGTGATTGGGTCTTGCCACGCTGCTTTTTGCAATATACATGGAGCCTTGTTTCCACAAAACAAAATGCTAGAGAGGCTCTTCAATTGGATGCGGAAATTCAGCAGCTATGACCATGCCAAGGCACTCGTTCGCCCTCAGCTGTTTGGTTGTGCGAAGGTTGCTCTGGCAGCCGCAAAGACTCATTATTCCCGTATAAATTTGAGTAGAATTGATGGCGGTCCTTTCGCTCCTCCACGTCGACAACGTGTCAATATGAATTCCTGATATGAGGAGGCCACACTTGCTGCTGTTGCACTCATGCGTCTGGCAGAGGAGGAGACAGATGTGCAACTATCGAGTGGGTGGACCCCCCAGTTGTAGAAAATTTTGTAATCTCTAGTCGTTGAACCTTCTTGTAAACAACTTTGTATATAATATATTTTCAGCTTCTTCCTGTAATGCTGCTTGAATATCCTTTTCCTTGAGCTTCTCCCTTTATTCCTTTGTCATGTTTGTACCGTTAGACTTTTTGCTGGGAGTCACCCCTTTTTCTATTTAGACATTGTCCTACGCAGCCCCAAATATTTCGAGTGCGACCACAGCTGGGAGTGACACCTTTTTCTGGTTGAACTTTTTGCTGCTCAGCCCCTGAGTGTCTCGAGTGCGACCATGGCTGGGAGTCACCCCTTTTTCTATTTGAACCTTTTGCTACGCATCCCCCGAGTGTTTAGAACGTGACCACGGCTGGGAGTCACACCTTTTTTTAGTTTGAAAATTTTGCTGCGCAATCCCCGAGTGTTTCGAGTGAGAGCATGGCCGGGAGTCACCCGTTTCTCTGTTTGAACTTTTTGCTGCGTAGGTCCCGAGTGTTTAGAGTGCGACCACGGCTGGGAGTCATCCTTTTTTTGTTTAAACTTGTTCATGTGCAGCCCTCGAGTGTTTTCAATGCACTCGAGTGGGGCTATGGTTAGCTTGCTGTTGTTTTAGCTATAAAAAGACAAAGAGAAAATCTCATAGTGGGGAGATAATATTGCTTGATTTGTTCATGCAAAGTACATAAATGGCCAGAGTAGCCTTATTCGAATTGCAAACAAAACTAAGCGTAAAAGCGACGTGGCCGCTAGATGTTCCACGGGTTCTTGTAGAAGACCCCAATATATTTATCCTTTAGCTTGTACGCGCCTTTTCCGAGCACTTCCCCTATCATATAGGGGCCTTCTTATGGAATGTCACTCGTGGTGGCTTCCCTTCTTTAGTCACAGCACCATGTCCCCAACATTAAATGTTCGATTGCGCACCCGACGGGCATGACACTTGCATAGGTCCTGCTGATATGCTGTTGTCCGCGCATGTGCTATATCCCGAGCCTCTTCGGCTAGATCTGCAACATCTTCAAGTGTTCTATTCGAGTCCTCCTTCTTGTAAGAAGTGAATCGAGGAGCTCTATGGCATACATGAGCTAGCAACACTGCATCTACAATGCACACCATGAAAAATGGAGTTTTGTTGGTTGATCTATTTGGTGTGGTTCTCAGACTCCATAGTACTAAGGGTAGCTCTTTTTCCCAAACTCCCGCAGCTCGCCTGAGTGGCATAAGCAGGCCTTTTTTGAATCCAGCTATGATTAGTCCATTGGATTTTATCACCTTTCCGTTGGTTTGGTGGTGTGACACCGATGCGTAGGTAACGCTGATTCCCAGTTCTTTGCAGTAGTCCTGGACCTCAACTGCTGTGAAGTTGGTCCATTATCTTTGATGATGTTGTGGGGGACTCCAAAACTGTGGACAATTGACCTTATGAATTTTACTGTCGTTTCTACGGCTTCAGACGTCACGGGCATAACTTGTATCCACTTGGTGAATTTGTCGACTGCGACCAACGGTCTGGTGTATCCTCCGTTTGACGATAGAAAGATGGGTCCAACCATACCAAGCCCCCATTGCACAAAGGGTCATGAGAGTGGTATCATGTGAAGCTCAGTAGAAGGAACATTGGGTCTTGTTGCGAAAATCTGACACACCTCGTAGTGCTATACGATGGATTTGGCGTCGAGTTCTGCTGTTGGCCAATAAAATCCTTCTCTAAATGCTTTACGGACAAGATTCCTACTTCCCACATGGTGTCCACATGTTCCTTGGTGAATGTCGAGTAGTATCCCTCTTCCGTCTTCTGGGATCACACACCCCTGTAATATATCTGAGATGTTGCGCTTAAGGAGCTGGCCTGCGTATATTGTGTATGATTTTGCACGGCGCATCACTCGCCGTGCTTCTGCTTGATCATCTGAAAGTTATTTCGTGTCATATAATTTATCAAAGGTTGCATGCAATTTGACTCTACTTGGAGAACCTGTTCTACCACATCCATGGGTACGGGTCTGTCTTCGGCTTCTGTTGACCCTTGAAAACTTTCTTCACACCAAACTCGAAGTAATTCTCATTAGAGGGTTAGTGCACAATAAAAAACTCACATGTTCACCATGGACACAAGAATTATTAATACTTTTTAAATACTAGCCACAGCCATTGATGTTTTATGGACCAAAGAAATCCGCTCAACATAGTAAAATAGAGAATGCAAGTAAAAAAGGCAGAATGTGTTAAAACCGGTACAGTCTGTAAAGACGAATTCTTTCGAGGCACTTACATTGCTCAAATCGAAAAACATAAAACTAGAAAAAGTTTCGGAAATATCTGAGGATTAAGCGCAAAAGTTTTCAGGTCATTTGATCTTTTTGTGAATTTATACGATTTTAACAGTGGACAGAAAAAATCCGCTTCTGCGTAGAAATCCAAATCTAACTTCAACTTTTCACTAGAGACTTTACTTGGCACAAAAATACAAGAAAACAAAGATACGAAGGAGTTGCTAAAGAAGTAAACAATACCTTGAATCAAAGAAAACAGAAGAAAACATTGCAAAAAATAAAAACATGAGTTATCTCCAAAGAAGTGCTTTTCTTTAACACCTTTCAGCTAGGCCCATAAAACAAGAATAAAGTATTTTCAAGTGAAGAAACATCCAATTTGAGACAAAAAACCTTTTAAAAAATTTCCTTGTATTTTATCTATATAAGTTTCAGATGTCCCTTCCTCAACACTTTTAGGTTTACTACTAAAATAAGAATCAAGTATTTTCAAGTGAAGAAACATCCAATTTGAGACAAAAAAAACCTTTTAAAAATTTCCTTGTATTTTATCTATATAAGTTTCAGATGTCCCTTCCTCAACACTTTTAGGTTTACTACTTTCATCAAATGGGTTTCCAGGAACAATCCAATCAATATTATTCTACAGGGCTTCATGCATTGTACTAATTTAAAAGGTATTGGTATTTTGATTTCCTCCCCGTTTTAAGTTCAATTTTGTCTAGTATTCAAAGAGAACCAATAACATCTACACATGAGCCTAGCATCTTAAAACGATCAAAGACTTTTCTAACTTCTATAGCAACATTACCAAATTCTTTAAGCGAAGTTTCCAGAATAAAATCTCTCCTTTCAGTATCCTCAACATCATTTAGGTTAAGAAACATTTGCTGTATTATGGGGTTAAGGTTAACAAACCTAGCCTCTAACATGTGAAGTAAAGAAGTTGTAGTAGTTTCATATTTTGGAGCAAGTTGTACTATGGATCTATCCTCAAAATCTTTATTCTTGCTAACATGATTAAATAATTCTTCAATATTATCCTTTCCAATTATAGAACCACTGCCTATTGATAAGTATTTTAGGGTGAACTTAGGGAGCAACATGACGAACAATAAAAAGTAGGGTAACAAAAATAACAACTATAATAAGAAGTATTTTTGTGTGTTTTATATATAGAGAAGCAAACAAGATAAAATAAAATAAATAAGGAAAAATAAAACAAAGTAAGGGGATTGGAGCTGAGAGAATCCCCTTGTAGAAATCCTCTTCCTCCCCGGCAACGGCGCTAGAAAACAGGCTTGATGCGTGTAGATGTACGCTCATTGGGAGACCCCAAGATGAAGGTATGAAGAGTGCAGTAGCAAGTTTTCCCTCAGAACAAAACCAAGGTTTAATCGACCAGTAGGAGAAAGAAATCACTTCGGCAGGTTGATGACACCTGATGTTGGCAGGACGCACTACCAGGCACATCAACAACGTGGAATCTGCACACAACACAACCAAGATATTTTTCCCCAACGAAACAGTGAAGTTGTCAATCTCACCGGTTTTGCTAACACAAAGGATTAGATGGATAATATGGAAAAGAATACTTGTTTGCAGTAAATGAAAAGAGAGCAATAATGGTAGTGAATGAAAAGAAAACAGTGTTTGTAGGGGATGTATTATCAGTGTAAAAGAATGGACCAGGGTCCACAATTCACTAATGGTGTCTCTCCATAAAATATAGATAACATGTTGGGTAAACAAATTACAACTGGGAAATTGATAGATATAAAGGCTGCACCGTAGTGCATATGTATGACATGATGATTACTATGTGATCCATGCGGGTATTACAACATAATTCATAGAGCGTTATCCAACTGGTTCTATGACTAATAATCCACCCTCAGAGCGTCATCCAATCAAACCTCGGGTATTAAGTTGCAAGCAACATATTATTGCCTTAAGTAAAGTGTGTAAGGTAAACAATGAAACCATTGTATTTTTCTCCCTAATGACAACAACACATCCCTCATCCGTCACGTTTCTGTCACTCGACCATGGATGAAAAGGAGGCATGAACCCACTATCGAGCATAAATACTCCCTCTTGGAGTTAAAAGTATCAACTTGGCCAGAGCATCTACTAGTAACAGAGAGCATGCAAGATCATAAATAACATAAACATGATAGATTCATAATCACTTGACATAGCATTCAATATTCATCTGATCCCAGCAAACACACCATGTAGCATTACAAACAGATGACCTTGATCATGTTAGGCAGCTCACAAGATCTAAACATAAGGCATAAAGAGGATAAGACAACCATCTAGCTACTTCTATGAACCCGTAGTCCAAGGATGAACTACTCACGCATCACTCCGGAGGCAGGCATGGTGATGTAGGGCCCTCCGGTGATGAATTCCTCTCCCGGCAGGGTGCCGGGGAGAGCTTCAAAACCCTTCCAAACAAAGGTTGACGATGACGGTGGCTACGAAACTTTTCGTAGATGGAGGCTAGGGTATTTAGGGTTAACCCCAGGAGGAGTTTAAATAGGCGAAAGGGCAACGTCCGTGTGTGTCCTGTGGGCCCACACCAGCTGGTGGCACGACCGGGTGGGGGGGGCGCCGCCATAGGGTGTGGCCACCCTGTGGCCCCCCTTCGGGTCTCCTCCAGACAACATGTACATGACATATTTCTAAGACCCTGAAATTTTGTTTTGTCCAATTCCGAGAATATTTTCATAACAATTTTTCTGAAACCAAAAACAGCAGAAAATCGGAACTAGCTCTGTGGCATCTTGTTAATAGCCTAGTCCCAGGAAATCCATAAAAATAACATAAAGTGTATAGAAAACATGTAGCATATGGCACGAAAATAACATGGAACATCAGAAATTATAGATATGTTTGAGACGTATCAGTCCGATGCAGGCTCGAGTCCAACTCGGTTGCACTATTTCAGTCGGAATTTTTAGGCTGGCTCCAACCTTCTTAAGTGTGTGACCCTGCATGTTTATGTTCAACCGGGGACATAGCGAGGGCTAATCCTTCGACCCCTCACCCCCCATGGCTCGGAGTCGCCAAACTCTTTTGGTTGCGTCCCTTCCATGCACATTCGGTCTCAAGCCATTAGTCGGCAGCAGATTCAACAAATCATGCCGACTCCCGTATTCCCTAGCGGGGTGAGAGGTTTCTTCGGTCACTACAATAATTACAAAACCGGCCTCGCAAGGGCAATAATTACAAATATCACTGGACTTTCATACAATATCATAAAGAACATTGCCACAAATTATATGGCATATACAAAATACAACCTTGGCTGCTAAGATTTCTTCATATCCCCGAAAATTAAATAAACAAATTAGAGATGGAGACACAAGACCTCATCAATATGGTTGTACTAGTTATGGATGAATTATTGAAGTAACACACATATGAATCCAAACAAGAGATTCGGATTACATCGAGATGAATGGATGAGTCGGTATGACAAGGGGTGTAGATGAATGGATGACTCGGATTACAGTAAGTTGAAATCAGAACTGAGAAATCACAGATACCATTATGAGGGGCTATCTATCTATCTATCTATCTATCTATCTATCTATCTATATGAAGCAAGTGTCGCTTGGCAGGAGTCAATCCAACAGGTGGCCATGGTAGTTGGAAAGGGAAAACCGCTACCCCACATCTAACATCTGAAAAAATGGCCTTGATTCGGAAGTTCCTTAGGTCAATGGCATAATGATGATACTGGTTGCTCGCACCGCAACTGTACCCCCAAATCATGACTAGTCCGGCGACCACCTTCCCGACGAAATGCCGGTCGCAGTAATGTTCGGCAAGCAACACAATCAAGGGCTTCTCCTTGTGGAACTCCCAATGACGACCGCCATCGCCAGCACCATTCTCCTTGAGTAGCCACACCTGCAGCAGGCGGTCGTCAGTCAGGCACACGAGGCAGCACTGGCCGTCCTCGGTCTCCCCGATGGAGTACCTCTGAAGCATCCAGCGTGCGGCCGCCACCGCATCCGGGAGGCGGAGCATAGAGAACTCCATGGTGCGGGTGTCGAGCATGAGCGACGAGGCCCCGTCGTGGTTCCAGAATAGGAGCCCGGCCGCGTACATGATCTGATGTGCGGGAGGCGGCGTGATGGCAGCCCATGGGTGGAAGTGCCACGCCTGCACTCTGGAGTTGTACTCGACAGCGCGCAGCCTCTGGCAACCGTCGTCTACCTGCAAGGAAAAAATACGGAAAGAGGCGTCGCCGTTGTGGATCAAGCATTTGGTGGCGGGGATGTAGCCGTTCGGAACGGTATCATCTCGTGGGGCACTTATCTCTCTACGGCGGAAGGAGATGGGGTCGTAGACAGTTAGGGTTGTGCCTTTAGAGAGCAGAAGGAGGCCGTTGCGGCAGTCCAGAGTGCGCCACGCCGGGTCCTCCTCGATGCCGGCGAGAAGGAAGTCGCCGGTGCGCGCGACGGCGACGAGGCCAGGGTCGGACCGTGCTGCTTGGCCTGCGAGGTGGAAGACGGGGAGGTCGAAGGGTCGCCTTTGGCTTTTGGCAAAGATACCGAGGAAGCTGTGGGGCGACGAGGAGGCGTGGCGTGCGCGGAAGCGACGGAGGAAGCCTTGGTTGGACGCGATGTGCCGGAAGCGGTCGGAAGCGCGCACGGCGTGTCCCAGGGAGGCCCAAGAAGGGAGGCGGAGCAGGATCTCCTCCACGTTGTCGTCCTTGAGGGAGTCCATGGTGGTCGTCGACGGTGGCATACTATTGCCGGCGGCCCAGGGCAATGACGACCGTCCGCAGGCTAGCTAGGAGAACAAAGATCGGATTGCCACAATTCGGTGATCTCGTTTGTACTGCATCATCTGGCGATCACAAGATTGTTCAGATCGGGTTAATTAATTGCCGCCATCCTGGACCCCTCTTTCCTTTTTTTTCCACGAAGAGTCCTCTGTTTGTACGCCGTATTTACTTAGAATTGCTCTGAATGCATGGCGGTTACATGGTGGATGTCTCAGTACTTTTTGAGGAGGAACTGAGCGGGACACCCATCTCGATCGGTAACGACTTGCAGTACGACTTCGGACCGGATTCTAGAAAGAGTAAAATACATGCTGGGTAACTAAACTTGTAACGAAAAATCACGTAGGTCACTGTACTCCCCATAGTTGCAACTACGGTCATCGAAGACGCACGCGTGTGACACGTACGGTTACTGTGGACGCTGTGGGTACGTATTCGTAGACCTGGAGATGTGGGGCCCACTAGTCAGAGGTGGAGAACCAGCGGCGGGTCAATCTTACACGAAAGCGCACCTGAATTAATTGCAAATCATAAATATGCCCTCGCTCCAGACGTGGGGAGTTATAAAAATAGAAATTTCTTGTCCCCCGAATCCCTAATCTTCTAACTTTCCCCAAATCGCTCGGGTTCCCCTTCTGCGAGCTCGTCGCCGACGATCCTCGGAAGCACTGCCGTGCGGCTCGTCGGAATGTCGTTCAGCAGCTCCTCCAGGTCTACTCGTCGTCGTGCCCCCCCCCAATGTCGTGATTCCACTGGTGTGTTGCCCTGATTGTGGCCGCAAGGTGAAGTGCTGGACTTCGAACACGATGGAGCACACCGGCTGGGTCTTCTAGAGATGCGTCGATCATGGGGTTAGATCTGTGCTTACCCTGCTCTCCCCTACTCTGCATTGCTTGATTTGATCTATCTTAGTACTGTATTTGACTCTGAAATCCACCATTTTCTGAACCGCCTGTTTTCGTCAGATAACCTGCAACTTCTGGCACTGGGAGCGTGAGTACGTTGGTTTCCTCGTTGAGACCAATGTGCTTGAAGGTAATGATGCTGTTGAAGCCATTGGATGGGCAGATGAGCGTAGGCAGTACCTGCAGCTTCTGATGGGCAGGAGGAAGTTTGCAGAAGAGTGGGGAAGAGGATTTGGAGGTGCCAGCTACAGCAATAGTGCTCCACCAGCCACAACACAGGGTGCTGTCACAGATGAGCAGGTGCTTAGGACTCTGAATGAATTGGTACTCATGGGGAGGGACATGATGCTGATGGTGAAGATTGATGTGGGTATTCTGTGCTGCTGTGTTGCAATGGCTGTTGTGTTCATCGTCAAGAAATGAAGCAGAAGAAGATAGCACCTGAAGAACTAGTGTGTGTAGCACTGTAGTGCAAGAAGTGGTCTGTAGTATGAAATAGTAGATGAATGTGTAGGTGTGTATGAGGAGTGTGTGTGCAAGAACTTGTGTGTGTGTGAACTGCCTGCTATTTTTATGTAATGCTGATGTGTTGATCTACCATGTGAACCTATGTTGTGGCAATGTGATTTGTGATTAGCTATGTAATGATGTTCTGTGTTGATATTTGTGAATTATCTTCTCAATTTGCATATATTTGATATCAGAGTTGATATCTGTGTTGTTATTGCAAGATAAACATTGGCATGTTGCATGATTTAGCAAGGATAAAACAAATTGACAGTAATCCATAGTTGGCATTCAAAAGGCATAGCTTCCAGGTCAATTACATGCCCAAAACATGATACTTCTCAGGTCAATTACATGCCCAAAACTGGGAACTTCCCAGGTCAATTACATGCCCAAAACATGATAAGCAACCTAATATTCTATCTTAATTCATCAAACATGTTTACTTTCTTGCACTTGTTTGACAGCACACCTGCTGATGGTTCAACATCAACTGGATACTTCCTCTTCTGCTCCTTTTTCTTGTCTGCAGCCTCCTTTTTCTTGTCTGCAGCCTCCTTTTTCTTCTGCTCTTCAAGTTGTTGCTTTCTTGCTTTTTCTTCATTTCTCTTCTCTTGTAGCTGTTTCTTCTTCTTTTCTGCCTCTTCCTTCTTCTTCATGTCTGCCTCCTCCTTCTTCTTGGCAGCTGCAGCTTTCTCTAGCTCAGCACAGAACCTCCTAGCTTCTGCTTTGGCTTGCTTGGCTACTTCCTTCTCTGCTCTCTTCAATTCCCTTTTTTCTGCTGCTTCTGCTCTTTTTGTTATTGCTTCCAAAGCCTTTCTATCCTCCATCTCTTTCCTTCTTGCTTCAGCTTCCTCTGCTGTCTTCAACTCTGCTTCATATCTTGCCTCAAGTATTGCAGTCTTTCTGTCCTCATATTCCAGTGCTTTGGCTTGCTTCAATTGTTGTAGTTTCCTTGCTAGCTCACCTTGCCTTATAGTGGAACTGCTAGGGGGAGCTTCAGCTGCAAGCCTCTGTGCTGCAGTGATGAAAGAAGACTCAGGCAAGGGCATTGGCCTCCTAACCCTTGTAGTTGGCATCTGTGACATATAGTACAGTAAGTATAAGATGAAAAACATTGATTCAAGCACATGAGCAAAGCAGTACACAATTAAATTTTACCTGTTGAAGTAGTGTATCAACAAGAGGCTGAACAATTGGTTGTTGCATATACTTGTTGCATATATGATTTGGCTACTGATGTCTATTTTGCCTTGTCCAAATAATAGATGAAGTTCTATGTCGTGTACCGGGGACATGTTCCCGGAGTATACGACGACTGAGAGGCTTGCCGGAGACAGGTGCACCGGTTCAGCGGCAATAGCTACAAGGGGTACACCACTATGGCGAAGGCACAAGCTCGATATGCGAGCTATCTAGCGGGAGAGACATATCTAGCGGGCGAGATGAGAAGGAAGCGGATGAAGACCATCTTCGTCACGATGATGCTCATCGTTTCCGCGCTTCTATTCTATCTTCTAGTTTAGATCGATCTCGATGTCTCTATCTTCCGACACTTTGTATCCATCACTTTGTATCGCGGGTGATCGATGTCTTAGCTACTTCGTGTTTGATACATTGCATTTATGTTCGAGACTTTGTATATTCGTGTTCGAATCCTTTTATATTAGTCTTTTCTAGTATATATTCGTGTTCGATACCTTCTATATTATTTTCTTATTACTTTATGCAATTAATATGGATATTTTCCTGTATAAACCTATATATATTCCTGTATAAACCTGTATACGTTCTGTTTTATTTATTTTTTTGTTCCAGCAAAACTTAGCGCCGGCGCTCTGGGTGGGCCTATCACCGGCGCGGTGCTAGCGCCGGTGCTAAGCCAGCAATACCGCCGGCGCGCTTCCCCGAAGCACCGGCGCTAACTTTACCCTCGGCGCGTTGGACTGGGGCGCCGGCGCTAAGTTAGTTACCCCCGGCGCGTCAGACAGGAGCGCCGGCGGTAATATATTACCACCGTCGTGGTCATCGCCGGCGCGTCCCGGGGCGCCGGCGGTAGGGGTTTCCCTAGTAGTGTGCTGAGCGTAAACATCGTCATCTTATTGAGACAGCTCGTGCGATGATGATCGCTTCTTCTCTCCCGCCTCATTTTTGGGCCGAGGCTGTCTCTACCTCGGCCTATCTCATTAACATTCAGCCTTCTGCCGCCCTTCAGGGTGGCATTCCTCTTCAACGACTTTGTGATCGCTCTCCTGACTATTCTGTGTTGCGTTTGTTTGGTTGTGTTTGCTACGTTCTTCTCGCTCCTCGTGAACGCACCAAACTAACCGCTCAGTCTGTTGAGTGTGTTTTTCTCGGATATAGTGATGAGCATAAGGGCTATCGTTGTTGGATCCCGTGGCTTGTCGGATGCGTATTTCTCAGGATGTGACTTTTGACGAGTCTCGACCTTTCTATCCGCGATCGTCCTCCTCGACCTCCACTATGGAGGATCTCTCTTTTTTTACTCTTCCCGATTCTCCTCCTTCTCCTATTTCTTATCCTCCTTCTCATCCTGTTACCCCGGATCCATCTACACCGACACTATCCTCTTCTCCTTCGTCGCCACGTTCTTCACCCTCTTCAGTGGTGTCTTCTCCCTCTCCATCTCCTCCTACCATTCCCTCTCATCCTACTTTTCCCTTTTACTCCGATGCACCATCTACTTCTGGTGCATCGTCTCAGCCGACTTATTCTCTTCGCAGTCGGCCTTGTATTTCTATAATCCCGCCAGTTACAGTGTTACTGCTATTCCGGAGCCGACTACGTATCGTGAGGCTGTTGTTCATCCTGAATGGCAGCTTGCGATGGCCCAGGAGATCGCTGCACTCGAGCGCACCGGTACATGGGAGATTGTTCCTCTCCCTCCTTCTATTCGTCCTATCACCTGTAAATGGGTCTATAAGGTGAAGACTCGCTCTGATGGGTCCCTTGAGCGTTATAAAGCTCGTCTAGTCGCTCGTGGCTTTCAGCAGGAGCATGGCCGCGATTATGATGAGACTTTCGCTCCTGTCGTTCACATGACCACTGTTCGTACTCTTCTTGCCGTTGCATCTGTTCGTCATTGGTCTGCGTCTCAGCTTGATGTTAAGAATGCCTTTCTTAATGGTGAGTTGCGTGAGGAGGTCTATATGCGACCACCACCTGGGTATTCTGTTGATGAGGGCATGGTCTGCCGTCTTCGTCGCTCTCTCTATGGCCTTAAGCAAGCCCCTCATGCATGGTTTGAGCGCTTTGCTTCTGTGGTCATGGCTGCTGGTTTTTCTCCGAGTGCTCATGATCCTGCGCTGTTTGTTCACTGCTCTCCTCGTGGTCGCACTCTCCTTCTTCTATATGTCGATGACATGATCATCACCGGTGACGACCCTGAGTATATTGCCTTTGTTAAGGCCCGTCTGAGTGAGCAGTTTCTTATGTAGGATCTTGGTCTGCTTCGTTACTTTCTTGGGATTGAGGTTTCTTCTACCTCTGATGGTTTCTTTATCTCCCAAGAACGGTATATTCATGATCTTCTTACCCGTGCCGCTCTTACTAATGAGCGTACTGCTGAGACTCCCATGGATCTCCATCTATCTCTTCGTGCTTCAGATGGTGATTCCCTCTCTGATCCGACTCGTTATCGACACCTTGTCGGGAGTCTCGTCTATCTAGCTGTTACTCGTCCAGATATTTCTTATCCTGTTCATATCTTGAGTCAGTTTGTTTCTGCTCCTACCTCGGTTCACTATCGTCACCTTCTTCGTGTTCTACGCTATCTTCGTGGGACGATCTCTCTTTGTCTATTCTTTCCTCGTTCTAGCTCGTTACAGCTCCAGTCCTACTCTGATGCTACGTGGGCTAGTGATCCTATGGATCGCCGGTCACTGTCTGTTTACTGTGTTTTTCTTGGTGGTTCTCTCATTGCCTGGAAGACGAAGAAGCAGATCGCAGTTTCCCGTTCGAGTACAGAGGCTGAGTTGCGAGCGATGGCTCTTTTGACTGCTGAGGTGACTTGGTTACGGTTGTTACATGCAGATTTTGGTGTCTCCGTTACGACACCCACCGATCTATTGTCCGACAGTACATGTGCTATCAGTATTGCACGTGACCCGGTGAAGCATGAGCTTACCAAGCATATTGGTGTTGATGCTTCTTTTGTCCGTGCTAGTGTGCAGGATCAGATTATTGCGCTCCAGTATGTGCCTTCAGAGTTACAGTTGGCGGACTTGTTTACGAAGGCCCAGACTAGAGCACAACATAGTTTCTTTCTCTCCAAACTCAGTGTTGTCCAACCACCATGAGTTTGAGGGGGGTGTTAGAGAGATCATGTGTATATTTATAGTTTCCCTATCACATAGGGGGTTTCATGCATATTTGCCATGTACATGTAATATATATTGTGGCCTTTGGTCCCGTGGAATAGAAGTTGCACATTCCTCTATTCATAACAGCTGACAAGTCTCGAGTGACACTTTCTCTACGGACTCGAGCGCATCAAGTAAGTGTGGTGATTGGGTCTTGCCACGCTGCTTTTTGCAATATACATGGAGCCTTGTTTCCACAAAACAAAATGCTAGAGAGGCTCTTCAATTGGATGCGGAAATTCAGCAGCTATGACCATGCCAAGGCACTCGTTCGCCCTCAGCTGTTTGGTTGTGCGAAGGTTGCTCTGGCAGCCGCAAAGACTCATTATTCCCGTATAAATTTGAGTAGAATTGATGGCGGTCCTTTCGCTCCTCCACGTCGACAACGTGTCAATATGAATTCCTGATATGAGGAGGCCACACTTGCTGCTGTTGCACTCATGCGTCTGGCAGAGGAGGAGACAGATGTGCAACTATCGAGTGGGTGGACCCCCCAGTTGTAGAAAATTTTGTAATCTCTAGTCGTTGAACCTTCTTGTAAACAACTTTGTATATAATATATTTTCAGCTTCTTCCTGTAATGCTGCTTGAATATCCTTTTCCTTGAGCTTCTCCCTTTATTCCTTTGTCATGTTTGTACCGTTAGACTTTTTGCTGGGAGTCACCCCTTTTTCTATTTAGACATTGTCCTACGCAGCCCCAAATATTTCGAGTGCGACCACAGCTGGGAGTGACACCTTTTTCTGGTTGAACTTTTTGCTGCTCAGCCCCTGAGTGTCTCGAGTGCGACCATGGCTGGGAGTCACCCCTTTTTCTATTTGAACCTTTTGCTACGCATCCCCCGAGTGTTTAGAACGTGACCACGGCTGGGAGTCACATCTTTTTTTAGTTTGAAAATTTTGCTGCGCAATCCCCGAGTGTTTCGAGTGAGAGCATGGCCGGGAGTCACCCGTTTCTCTGTTTGAACTTTTTGCTGCGTAGGTCCCGAGTGTTTAGAGTGCGACCACGGCTGGGAGTCATCCTTTTTTTGTTTAAACTTGTTCATGTGCAGCCCTCGAGTGTTTTCAATGCACTCGAGTGGGGCTATGGTTAGCTTGCTGTTGTTTTAGCTATAAAAAGACAAAGAGAAAATCTCATAGTGGGGAGATAATATTGCTTGATTTGTTCATGAAAAGTACATAAATGGCCAGAGTAGCCTTATTCGAATTGCAAACAAAACTAAGCGTAAAAGCGACGTGGCCGCTAGATGTTCCACGGGTTCTTGTAGAAGACCCCAATATATTTATCCTTTAGCTTGTACGCGCCTTTTCCGAGCACTTCCCCTATCATATAGGGGCCTTCTTATGGAATGTCACTCGTGGTGGCTTCCCTTCTTTAGTCACAGCACCATGTCCCCAACATTAAATGTTCGATTGCGCACCCGACGGGCATGACACTTGCATAGGTCCTGCTGATATGCTGTTGTCCGCGCATGTGCTATATCCCGAGCCTCTTCGGCTAGATCTGCAACATCTTCAAGTGTTCTATTCGAGTCCTCCTTCTTGTAAGAAGTGAATCGAGGAGCTCTATGGCATACATGAGCTAGCAACACTGCATCTACAACGCACACCATGAAAAATGGAGTTTTGTTGGTTGATCTATTTGGTGTGGTTCTCAGACTCCATAGTACTAAGGGTAGCTCTTTTTCCCAAACTCCCGCAGCTCGCCTGAGTGGCATAAGCAGGCCTTTTTTGAATCCAGCTATGATTAGTCCATTGGATTTTATCACCTTTCCGTTGGTTTGGTGGTGTGACACCGATGCGTAGGTAACGCTGATTCCCAGTTCTTTGCAGTAGTCCTGGACCTCAACTGCTGTGAAGTTGGTCCATTATCTTTGATGATGTTGTGGGGGACTCCAAAACTGTGGACAATTGACCTTATGAATTTTACTGTCGTTTCTACGGCTTCAGACGTCACGGGCATAACTTGTATCCACTTGGTGAATTTGTCGACTGCGACCAACGGTCTGGTGTATCCTCCGTTTGACGATAGAAAGATGGGTCCAACCATACCAAGCCCCCATTGCACAAAGGGTCATGAGAGTGGTATCATGTGAAGCTCAGTAGAAGGAACATTGGGTCTTGTTGCGAAAATCTGACACACCTCGTAGTGCTATACGATGGATTTGGCGTCGAGTTCTGCTGTTGGCCAATAAAATCCTTCTCTAAATGCTTTACGGACAAGATTCCTACTTCCCACATGGTGTCCACATGTTCCTTGGTGAATGTCGAGTAGTATCCCTCTTCCGTCTTCTGGGATCACACACCCCTGTAATATATCTGAGATGTTGCGCTTAAGGAGCTGGCCTGCGTATATTGTGTATGATTTTGCACGGCGCATCACTCGCCGTGCTTCTGCTTGATCATCTGAAAGTTATTTTCGTGTCATATAATTTATCAAAGGTTGCATGCAATTTGACTCTACTTGGAGAACCTGTTCTACCACATCCATGGGTACGGGTCTGTCTTCGGCTTCTGTTGACCCTTGAAAACTTTCTTCACACCAAACTCGAAGTAATTCTCATTAGAGGGTTAGTGCACAATAAAAAACTCACATGTTCACCATGGACACAAGAATTATTAATACTTTTTAAATACTAGCCACAGCCATTGATGTTTTATGGACCAAAGAAATCCGCTCAACATAGTAAAATAGAGAATGCAAGTAAAAAAGGCAGAATGTGTTAAAACCGGTACAGTCTGTAAAGACGAATTCTTTCGAGGCACTTACATTGCTCAAATCGAAAAACATAAAACTAGAAAAAGTTTCGGAAATATCTGAGGATTAAGCGCAAAAGTTTTCAGGTCATTTTGATCTTTTTGTGAATTTATACGATTTTAACAGTGGACAGAAAAAATCCGCTTCTGCGTAGAAATCCAAATCTAACTTCAACTTTTCACTAGAGACTTTACTTGGCACAAAAAATACAAGAAAACAAAGATACGAAGGAGTTGCTAAAGAAGTAAACAATACCTTGAATCAAAGAAAACAGAAGAAAACATTGCAAAAAATAAAAACATGAGTTATCTCCAAAGAAGTGCTTTTCTTTAACACCTTTCAGCTAGGCCCATAAAACAAGAATAAAGTATTTTCAAGTGAAGAAACATCCAATTTGAGACAAAAAAACCTTTAAAAAATTTCCTTGTATTTTATCTATATAAGTTTCAGATGTCCCTTCCTCAACACTTTTAGGTTTACTACTAAAATAAGAATCAAGTATTTTCAAGTGAAGAAACATCCAATTTGAGACAAAAAAAACCTTTTAAAAATTTCCTTGTATTTTATCTATATAAGTTTCAGATGTCCCTTCCTCAACACTTTTAGGTTTACTACTTTCATCAAATGGGTTTCCAGGAACAATCCAATCAATATTATTCTACAGGGCTTCATGCATTGTACTAATTTAAAAGGTATTGGTATTTTGATTTCCTCCCCGTTTTAAGTTCAATTTTGTCTAGTATTCAAAGAGAACCAATAACATCTACACATGAGCCTAGCATCTTAAAACGATCAAAGACTTTTCTAACTTCTATAGCAACATTACCAAATTCTTTAAGCGAAGTTTCCAGAATAAAATCTCTCCTTTCAGTATCCTCAACATCATTTAGGTTAAGAAACATTTGCTGTATTATGGGGTTAAGGTTAACAAACCTAGCCTCTAACATGTGAAGTAAAGAAGTTGTAGTAGTTTCATATTTTGGAGCAAGTTGTACTATGGATCTATCCTCAAAATCTTTATTCTTGCTAACATGATTAAATAATTCTTCAATATTATCCTTTCCAATTATAGAACCACTGCCTATTGATAAGTATTTTAGGGTGAACTTAGGGAGCAACATGACGAACAATAAAAGTAGGGTAACAAAAATAACAACTATAATAAGAAGTATTTTTGTGTGTTTTATATATAGAGAAGCAAACAAGATAAAATAAAATAAATAAGGAAAAATAAAACAAAGTAAGGGGATTGGAGCTGAGAGAATCCCCTTGTAGAAATCCTCTTCCTCCCCGGCAACGGCGCTAGAAAACAGGCTTGATGCGTGTAGATGTACGCTCATTGGGAGACCCCAAGATGAAGGTATGAAGAGTGCAGTAGCAAGTTTTCCCTCAGAACAAAACCAAGGTTTAATCGACCAGTAGGAGAAAGAAATCACTTCGGCAGGTTGATGACACCTGATGTTGGCAGGACGCACTACCAGGCACATCAACAACGTGGAATCTGCACACAACACAACAAGATATTTTTCCCCAACGAAACAGTGAAGTTGTCAATCTCACCGGTTTTGCTAACACAAAGGATTAGATGGATAATATGGAAAAGAATACTTGTTTGCAGTAAATGAAAAGAGAGCAATAATGGTAGTGAATGAAAAGAAAACAGTGTTTGTAGGGGATGTATTATCAGTGTAAAAAGAATGGACCAGGGTCCACAATTCACTAATGTGTCTCTCCATAAAATATAGATAACATGTTGGGTAAACAAATTACAACTGGGAAATTGATAGATATAAATGGCTGCACCGTAGTGCATATGTATGACATGATGATTACTATGTGATCCATGCGGGTATTACAACATAATTCATAGAGCGTTATCCAACTGGTTCTATGACTAATAATCACCCTCAGAGCGTCATCCATCAAACCTCGGGTATTAAGTTGCAAGCAACATATTATTGCCTTAAGTAAAGTTGTGTAAGGTAAACA
Organism: Alopecurus myosuroides; assembly: GCA_028641055.1. NCBI lineage: Eukaryota > Viridiplantae > Streptophyta > Magnoliopsida > Poales > Poaceae > Alopecurus > Alopecurus myosuroides. The sequence continues at coordinate 49,018,920 of CM054057.1, read as the reverse complement.
ATGAAACCATTGTATTTTTTCTCCCTAATGACAACAACACATCCCTCATCCGTCACGTTTCTGTCACTCGACCATTGATGAAAAGGAGGCATGAACCCACTATCGAGCATAAATACTCCCTCTTGGAGTTAAAAGTATCAACTTGGGCCAGAGCATCTACTAGTAACAAGAGCATGCAAGATCATAAATAACATAAACATGATAGATTCATAATCACTTGACATAGCATTCAATATTCATCTGATCCCAGCAAACACACCATGTAGCATTACAAACAGATGACCTTGATCATGTTAGGCAGCTCACAAGATCTAAACATAAGGCATAAAGAGGATAAGACAACCATCTAGCTACTTCTATAACCTAAGTCCAAGGATGAACTACTCACGGCATCACTCCGGAGGCAGGCATGGTGATGTAGGGGCCCTCCGGTGATGAATTCCTCTCCCGGCAGGGTGCCGGGGAGAGCTTCAAAACCCTTCCCAAACAAAGTTGACGATGACGTGCTACGAAACTTTTCGTAGATGGAGGCTAGGGTATTAGGGTAACCCAGGCCGGTTAGAGTTTTAAATTAGGCCGAAAGAGGCATCGTCCGTGAGTGTCCTGTGGGCCCACACCATGCTGTGGCACGACCGGTGGGGGGCGCCGCCATAGGGTGTGGCCACCCCTGTGGCCCCCCCTTCGGGTCTCCTCCAGACAACATGTACATGAACAAATTTCTAAGACCCTGAAATTTTGTTTTTGTCCAATTCCGAGAATATTTTCATAACAATTTTTCTGAAACCAAAAACAGCAGAAAAATCGGAACTAGCTCTGTGGCATCTTGTTAATAGGCCTAGTCCCAGGAAATCCATAAAAATAACATAAAGTGTATAGAAAACATGTAGCATATGGCACGAAAAATAACATGGTACATCAGAAATTATAGATATGTTTGAGACGTATCAGTCCGATGCAGGCTCGAGTCCAGACTCGGGTTGCACTATTTCAGTCGGAATTTTATAGGCTGGCTCCAACTTCTTAGTGTGTGACCCTGCATGTTTATGTTCAAACCGGGGACATAGCGAGGGCTAATCCTTCGACCCCTCACCCCCCCATGGCTCGAGTCGCCAAGACTCTTTTGGGTTGCGTCCCTTCCATGCACATGTGTGTGCTTCGTCTCAAGCCATTAGTCGCAGCAGATTCAACAAATCATGCCGACTCCCGTATTCCCTAGCGGGGTGAGAGGTTTCTTCGGTCACTACAATAATTACAAAACCGGCCTCGCAAGGGCAATAATTACAAATATCACTGGACTTTCATACAATATCATAAAGAACATTGCCACAAATTATATGGCATATACAAAATACAACCTTGGCTGCTAAGATTTCTTCATATCCCCGAAAATTAAATAAACAAATTAGAGATGGAGACACAAGACCTCATCAATATGGTTGTACTAGTTATGGATGAATTATTGAAGTAACACACATATGAATCCAAACAAGAGATTCGGATTACATCGAGATGAATGGATGAGTCGGTATGACAAGGGGTGTAGATGAATGGATGACTCGGATTACAGTAAGTTGAAATCAGAACTGAGAAATCACAGATACCATTATGAGGGGCTATCTATCTATCTATCTATCTATCTATCTATCTATCTATATGAAGCAAGTGTCGCTTGGCAGGAGTCAATCCAACAGGTGGCCATGGTAGTTGGAAAGGGAAAACCGCTACCCCACATCTAACATCTGAAAAAATGGCCTTGATTCGGAAGTTCCTTAGGTCAATGGCATAATGATGATACTGGTTGCTCGCACCGCAACTGTACCCCCAAATCATGACTAGTCCGGCGACCACCTTCCCGACGAAATGCCGGTCGCAGTAATGTTCGGCAAGCAACACAATCAAGGGCTTCTCCTTGTGGAACTCCCAATGACGACCGCCATCGCCAGCACCATTCTCCTTGAGTAGCCACACCTGCAGCAGGCGGTCGTCAGTCAGGCACACGAGGCAGCACTGGCCGTCCTCGGTCTCCCCGATGGAGTACCTCTGAAGCATCCAGCGTGCGGCCGCCACCGCATCCGGGAGGCGGAGCATAGAGAACTCCATGGTGCGGGTGTCGAGCATGAGCGACGAGGCCCCGTCGTGGTTCCAGAATAGGAGCCCGGCCGCGTACATGATCTGATGTGCGGGAGGCGGCGTGATGGCAGCCCATGGGTGGAAGTGCCACGCCTGCACTCTGGAGTTGTACTCGACAGCGCGCAGCCTCTGGCAACCGTCGTCTACCTGCAAGGAAAAAATACGGAAAGAGGCGTCGCCGTTGTGGATCAAGCATTTGGTGGCGGGGATGTAGCCGTTCGGAACGGTATCATCTCGTGGGGCACTTATCTCTCTACGGCGGAAGGAGATGGGGTCGTAGACAGTTAGGGTTGTGCCTTTAGAGAGCAGAAGGAGGCCGTTGCGGCAGTCCAGAGTGCGCCACGCCGGGTCCTCCTCGATGCCGGCGAGAAGGAAGTCGCCGGTGCGCGCGACGGCGACGAGGCCAGGGTCGGACCGTGCTGCTTGGCCTGCGAGGTGGAAGACGGGGAGGTCGAAGGGTCGCCTTTGGCTTTTGGCAAAGATACCGAGGAAGCTGTGGGGCGACGAGGAGGCGTGGCGTGCGCGGAAGCGACGGAGGAAGCCTTGGTTGGACGCGATGTGCCGGAAGCGGTCGGAAGCGCGCACGGCGTGTCCCAGGGAGGCCCAAGAAGGGAGGCGGAGCAGGATCTCCTCCACGTTGTCGTCCTTGAGGGAGTCCATGGTGGTCGTCGACGGTGGCATACTATTGCCGGCGGCCCAGGGCAATGACGACCGTCCGCAGGCTAGCTAGGAGAACAAAGATCGGATTGCCACAATTCGGTGATCTCGTTTGTACTGCATCATCTGGCGATCACAAGATTGTTCAGATCGGGTTAATTAATTGCCGCCATCCTGGACCCCTCTTTCCTTTTTTTTCCACGAAGAGTCCTCTGTTTGTACGCCGTATTTACTTAGAATTGCTCTGAATGCATGGCGGTTACATGGTGGATGTCTCAGTACTTTTTGAGGAGGAACTGAGCGGGACACCCATCTCGATCGGTAACGACTTGCAGTACGACTTCGGACCGGATTCTAGAAAGAGTAAAATACATGCTGGGTAACTAAACTTGTAACGAAAAATCACGTAGGTCACTGTACTCCCCATAGTTGCAACTACGGTCATCGAAGACGCACGCGTGTGACACGTACGGTTACTGTGGACGCTGTGGGTACGTATTCGTAGACCTGGAGATGTGGGGCCCACTAGTCAGAGGTGGAGAACCAGCGGCGGGTCAATCTTACACGAAAGCGCACCTGAATTAATTGCAAATCATAAATATGCCCTCGCTCCAGACGTGGGGAGTTATAAAAATAGAAATTTCTTGTCCCCCGAATCCCTAATCTTCTAACTTTCCCCAAATCGCTCGGGTTCCCCTTCTGCGAGCTCGTCGCCGACGATCCTCGGAAGCACTGCCGTGCGGCTCGTCGGAATGTCGTTCAGCAGCTCCTCCAGGTCTACTCGTCGTCGTGCCCCCCCCCAATGTCGTGATTCCACTGGTGTGTTGCCCTGATTGTGGCCGCAAGGTGAAGTGCTGGACTTCGAACACGATGGAGCACACCGGCTGGGTCTTCTAGAGATGCGTCGATCATGGGGTTAGATCTGTGCTTACCCTGCTCTCCCCTACTCTGCATTGCTTGATTTGATCTATCTTAGTACTGTATTTGACTCTGAAATCCACCATTTTCTGAACCGCCTGTTTTCGTCAGATAACCTGCAACTTCTGGCACTGGGAGCGTGAGTACGTTGGTTTCCTCGTTGAGACCAATGTGCTTGAAGGTAATGATGCTGTTGAAGCCATTGGATGGGCAGATGAGCGTAGGCAGTACCTGCAGCTTCTGATGGGCAGGAGGAAGTTTGCAGAAGAGTGGGGAAGAGGATTTGGAGGTGCCAGCTACAGCAATAGTGCTCCACCAGCCACAACACAGGGTGCTGTCACAGATGAGCAGGTGCTTAGGACTCTGAATGAATTGGTACTCATGGGGAGGGACATGATGCTGATGGTGAAGATTGATGTGGGTATTCTGTGCTGCTGTGTTGCAATGGCTGTTGTGTTCATCGTCAAGAAATGAAGCAGAAGAAGATAGCACCTGAAGAACTAGTGTGTGTAGCACTGTAGTGCAAGAAGTGGTCTGTAGTATGAAATAGTAGATGAATGTGTAGGTGTGTATGAGGAGTGTGTGTGCAAGAACTTGTGTGTGTGTGAACTGCCTGCTATTTTTATGTAATGCTGATGTGTTGATCTACCATGTGAACCTATGTTGTGGCAATGTGATTTGTGATTAGCTATGTAATGATGTTCTGTGTTGATATTTGTGAATTATCTTCTCAATTTGCATATATTTGATATCAGAGTTGATATCTGTGTTGTTATTGCAAGATAAACATTGGCATGTTGCATGATTTAGCAAGGATAAAACAAATTGACAGTAATCCATAGTTGGCATTCAAAAGGCATAGCTTCCAGGTCAATTACATGCCCAAAACATGATACTTCTCAGGTCAATTACATGCCCAAAACTGGGAACTTCCCAGGTCAATTACATGCCCAAAACATGATAAGCAACCTAATATTCTATCTTAATTCATCAAACATGTTTACTTTCTTGCACTTGTTTGACAGCACACCTGCTGATGGTTCAACATCAACTGGATACTTCCTCTTCTGCTCCTTTTTCTTGTCTGCAGCCTCCTTTTTCTTGTCTGCAGCCTCCTTTTTCTTCTGCTCTTCAAGTTGTTGCTTTCTTGCTTTTTCTTCATTTCTCTTCTCTTGTGGCTGTTTCTTCTTCTTTTCTGCCTCTTCCTTCTTCTTCATGTCTGCCTCCTCCTTCTTCTTGGCAGCTGCAGCTTTCTCTAGCTCAGCACAGAACCTCCTAGCTTCTGCTTTGGCTTGCTTGGCTACTTCCTTCTCTGCTCTCTTCAATTCCCTTTTTTCTGCTGCTTCTGCTCTTTTTGTTATTGCTTCCAAAGCCTTTCTATCCTCCATCTCTTTCCTTCTTGCTTCAGCTTCCTCTGCTGTCTTCAACTCTGCTTCATATCTTGCCTCAAGTATTGCAGTCTTTCTGTCCTCATATTCCAGTGCTTTGGCTTGCTTCAATTGTTGTAGTTTCCTTGCTAGCTCACCTTGCCTTATAGTGGAACTGCTAGGGGGAGCTTCAGCTGCAAGCCTCTGTGCTGCAGTGATGAAAGAAGACTCAGGCAAGGGCATTGGCCTCCTAACCCTTGTAGTTGGCATCTGTGACATATAGTACAGTAAGTATAAGATGAAAAACATTGATTCAAGCACATGAGCAAAGCAGTACACAATTAAATTTTACCTGTTGAAGTAGTGTATCAACAAGAGGCTGAACAATTGGTTGTCCTCCCTGTCCTGGAGTGGTGTTGGCCTACAATTAAAATACCAGACTTAGGACTACATTGAGCATCATATGTGACAGATAAAAATGCAGTAATAAATAGATACAGGTCAAGTACCTGAGTTTGATTTGGTGCTTCAGTTTCCTCAGCTTGAACTGGTGCCTCATTTGGTTGAGCTGAATTTGGTGGTGGTAAGCCAGCCTTAAGGTACCTGCACCCTTTTCTGTTGTGATCTGGCTCACCACAGTAGCCACAATGCATGATAACTCCATGTCTATACATAGTTTTTCCTCCTCCTCTATGTTCCATTTCATGTGGAGCTTTCCTTCTGTTCTTTGTTGGCCTTCCTACCTTCTTCACATAGAAAGGTGGCTTCACATCAGGGCCATGGACCTTCTCCCACTCTGTTTTATCCTTGCAGGGATATATTATATGTGCATAAGCTCTCTTGAACATTTCCACACTATAGCAGTCATTCACCATGGAGTATGCATCCATTCTTTCAGCCCTAGCTACAGCACAAGCATGAGGGCAAGGAATGCCACTGATATCCCATCTTCTGCATGAACAAGACTTCTTACCAATGTCTATTATGACATCAGTGCCATTGTCATCAACTACAAAGATCCCTTGACCAGCTGCATTCACAAATATGTTGGCTGCCCATTCTATATTCTTGTCAACCTTCTTCTTGATTTTGGGGCATATAGGACCTTGCCAACTGTTGGACTCCTTCTGCTTGGTGTAATGTCTGCTCATAAGCTGGCCCTTCACTCTGTCTATCATTTCTAGCACTGGTAACTCTCTTGCATCCAACACATACCTGCAAGTAGACAAACAGAAATCATTAGCCTATTGAAGCAGAAACCACTGTGGTACTACAAATCATTCAGTAGCTTACTTGTTGAACACCTCTGAGTTGTTATTCAGAAGGACATCACACTTTGGTAGTTCACTTTGGAAAGCCCTGATCCAGGTGTTGGGTGGCAGTTCAAATAGCCATGCATGATCCTCTGGACTGATAGCTTTCATAGCCTCCATGTTGGCTTCATACTTGGCCACAGTGCTGCTCCTAGCAATCTTCCAAAGCTGATTTTTCAACACATCACCTCTGAATGTCTGCTGGAAATTTTGCCAAAGGTGTCTCACACGGAATCTATGCTCAGAATCTCTAAAGTGTTCTTGTACAACATTGATCAGTCCCTGAATTTAAATAAATGTGATGTGAAACAGTTAAATACATGTGCAACACATGAATGACAAGTTAAAAAACATGTGCAGTTAAATTACTTGTGAGGTAAAACTGTTAAATTACTAACCTTTTGCTTGTCTGACATGATTGTCCAATGACAAGTGTTTTCAATGTGTAGGTCCTGTTTCAGTGTCTCCAGAAACCATTTCCAGTTTTTGGTGTCTTCTACCTCAACCACTGCAAATGCTATTGGAAATATGCAGTCATTTGGGTCCATTCCTACTGCAGTCAGGAGCTGACCTCTGTACCTAGTTTTAATGTGACAGCCATCAAGGAACAACACAGGTCTGCAACCCTCAAGAAATCCCCTCTTGCAAGCATCCAAACTAACATAGCAGTGCTTAAACCTTGACATCTCATCTAATGCTAGATAGAATGTGCTTCTAGGGTTACTCCTTCTAATCTCAGCAGCATAGTCCCAGAGGAGCTTGTACTGACCTACTTCATCACCATAGATCACTTTCATTGCTGTTCTTTTGGCCCTCTGCAATTTACTTGTGCTAGGTTCCATATTCCAGTCCTTCACAACTACCCTTTTGAAGTTCCTAATGCTCATGTTCTCATCAGCCCTGAAATTCTCAACATACTTCTCAGCTACAAATTTAGCACTAAATGCCTTTGGTTTCCAAGTCTTGGTGCACTTGTGCTCTCCTGTAAATCTCTTGACCATGAAACACTTGGTTCTGCTATCTTTGGATGCCCATAAGTACCAAGGGCATCCATCAACACACTTGGCTGATAGCCTGGCTTGATTATTAACCCCATATCTGATGTCATTCCTGTTTTTGCAAATGTACTCACTTAAAGCCTTCCTCAACAACTCCACAGACTCAAATATCTGCCCTACATGGAAGGCTGGATCATGCAAATCTTCTTTTCTGAAAGATTTAAACCTCAACTCTACTTTATCTTCATCTGAGTCAGCAGCCCATAGATCTTCATCTTCTGATATTTCATCACCAACTGGTTTGTTTCCTTTGCCCTTATCATGTACCACCTCTTCCTCAACAAGATCAGCGTCACCATCAAATATTTCATTCTCACTGTCTTCTATCTCACCTCCATTATATTCTGAATCATCCTCTGAATCATTCTCAGCATCATTCTCTGAAGAATCTTCACATATCACTTGAGCTCTCTTTGGATTTCTCCTTAACCTGCTTGCGTTTGCCATGTTAACATCAGTGGGATCAGCTGCAATAACCTGAATAGGTACAGGTTCTGCTTCTTCAACTTGCACTTGCACATTGCCTCTAGCCTTCACAGGACTGATCACTTTAGGAAGATGAGCTGCAGGGTGATCAACAACATCATCCAAGTCCTCCTTCCATAAGCTTTCATCATGATCTAAATAGACATGCACCAGATCATAGCCAATGGACACAAACTCAAGCATTCTGTCAGTGTCTTCAGAAGTAGTTAATTTCCTCAAACCATTGTTGGCAAGTGTCAGAAGAGGAATGCAGTAATACAACTTTATTCTACCTCCCATCTCATATCCAATTTCCTCTACAAAGTTCTCAGCTTCTGAAAGTGACCAATTGCCACTGTCGATATGATCATAGATAATTGATGAACCATTAACATACGACCTGTTGCATCCAGTACCAAGAAAGTACCCACCATGGTGAAATTCCACTGAGAATTGGCCACTATCTGAGCCTGTAATACACAAACACATGAAACAAATTCACAACCTGCTCTGTTTAAAACATGCAATGCCACATTTAACTGAAATATCATGCTTAAAACCCTGTCCAAGCAGAGTGCAATTCAAATTTTCAGACTTTGACAGAAAAATACCCAAACCCCCACCAATCAGTCAACAATCCAGTACTACAGAACTAACCAAACCCCTAGCCAAACCACAGTTGTAACGCGCAAAATCCTACAGAAAACCCTACCCAAACCCCTACCCAAACCCCTGCCCAAACCCCTACCCAAACCAGTAGACAAAGCAACGCACAAACCTAACATAAATAGATGAGTCAACATCTAAAAACCCTAAATAAACATAAAAGACCAGCCTTTATCGACGAATCCTGAAGAAATTCGACGAAATCCATGGATTCAGAGCAGATAAGAGAACTCACCGTAGTCAGCGGGTGGAGCTCCTTCGAGGCGACGCGAAGGAGGCATCTCAGCCGCCTCCTGCCGCCGGAGATGGCCTGCCGCCGGAGATGTCCCGCCGCCGTAGATGGAAGGCGCGGAGATTTCGCTATCGCCTCCGCCTGGGCCGCGTCCTTCCCTCTCCCTGCTGGCGATATGATCGGCGTGGACGAAAGGACAGTGCCTAAAGTGAACGAGTGGAGCGAGGGCATATTTATGATTTGCAGTTAATTCAGGTGCGCTTTCGTGTAAGATTGACCCGCCGTTGTTCTCCACCTCTGACTAGTGGGCCCCACATCTCCAGGTCTACGAATCCGTAGCCACAACGTCCACAGTGACCGTACGTGTCACACGCGCGCGTCTTTGATGACCGTAATTGCAACTACGGGGAGTACGGTAACTACGTGATTATTCAATACAAGTTTAGTTACCCAGCATGTAAACGCGTGGCATCGCGCCCTAGGCACAACACAGGAAAGCACACACGAACGTTCAACACATACGCGTGCATGTCGACTAGCCATAGTGGTGGTATCATAGCTAGTATCATGCAACTTGGACCCACTAAAAAACTGATGTGGCAGGTAATTAATGAGAAGAGAGATTGTTAGAGTAAGATAGGTAGATACCGTATCATAACACGTAAAACTAGAAAATTAAGTTGCATGTAAATCTTGTACATATATTTGCATTGAGATTCTACAAAATAATAAATAGAATGATATTATGATACTACTATAAGATAGTACTATGCATTATAGAGGTAGTATCATATGTACTAGTATGATGTGCATGATACTTGTGTATTATATTCCCCACTATGACTAGTTTGAGTTTTAGTAGTACTCGAATTAGAATAATCCAGAAGGGGAACACAAGGGTTGTGCGGTCATCTAGATTTCTAATTGACTTGTCAATTTGGGTCTATGTGCGTGCAAAAAGTAGTCTTGGGGGGTGCAACACTGAGCGGGACACCGATCGGTAACAACTTGCAGTACGAGTTCGGTTCGGTTTCTAAAAACGGCCCATATATCGCCGCAGGCACAGGACAGGAGATCACAGTACGTACAATACATGCATGCGTGTCATTGCGGACGTCGGGAACCCCGACGACGGCAGCGCGCTAGAGGCGGAGCCCGCCGAGTGCAGCCGGTGCGTGTTGACGTGCATCTTCAGCGGCGTCGCTGCCACTCTCTTATGCATCTCCGCGCTCGCGTCTAAGGATCTTCCGGGGATGCCGGTGGTGCTGGACATCGCCCGAGCCGCCGTGATATTGCTCGTCTCGTGCTCTGGGGTCGTCTTTCTAATATTTTTCATGCTATTTGTGGTGGATGGGTGTCTTGGCTATCGACATAGGATGGCAGATATCTTCCTTCAGGCCGACTGGCCTTTGCTGCAGGAAACCATCCATCAGTTTTTGTTATATTGTGATGAGGCTCGTGGCTAGCTAGGGTTAGGATCAGATATAGCATATATATACTCCTACTCCCTCCGTTCTATAGTAGGTGCCGTGGATCAGATATAGCATATATATACTCCTACTCCCTCCGTTCTATAGTACTCCTCTGTCTCAAATTAATTGTTATAAAGATGGACAAAAGTGGATGCGTTTGCACATAATTTGTGTTCCTCTATGTGAGCTAATAATTGTTCCTCTATGTGAGAGCTAAATTTTTTGTTCCAATCAATATACAATATTGTTCCTCTATCAATGTGAGCTAAATTTTTTTTGTTCACGTAGACTATAAACTTTTCTTCCCATGCTAATTTATTCTCCGTAGTTAGAGTTAAGTGTTAACTAGAAAATCAAGTTTAGTCTCGTGTCCCCCACCCCCCATAACCAGCATGGGGGTGGGTCTCGAGGAGGAGTACGAAGAGGATGAGTTTACGACAGAGCCAGCGGCATGTCGCCTTGGCCAACATTGTCAACCCCCACCCCCTTGCGTGGGAGGTCGACCGGCAAAAGTTCCTATACCGAGCGTGAGGCTGGCTGGTGTCACCGTTCGTGGAAAGGAAAGGGATGTGGTGATGTTCTATTCTTCAATTCTTATCGGGATCATGTCCCTAACAATAACTCCACATTGACTTGTAAACTTAGTTGCGGTACTAATGGGCCAAGCAGATTCGCCGGATCAATAGACTTGCTCGATTACCAGATGCTCTTTAGAGCTCATCTCTTGAGTCGGGTCTCGTTTCGACTTCTTGGTAGACAACACCGATGCAGTAGGTTCCATAGCCTTCACTATAATGCTTGTTCATCGCTGCTCTTATCCGCTTCCACATCCAGTCCTTGCAATTGCTCTTCTTTCTCTATTCCCTGACCTGAATCGTTCAAATACTCTGAGTCGTCGTCTTGACCTCCACCGTCATTGGATCCAACGGGGAGTGTACTTTTTTCTATTATCACGAACACCTGTTCTTCACCCTCTCTGACATCCATAGCTCAACTAATACAAATGAAGGCTAAAATAGTTTAGTAAGTCAAATATTTGAACAAGTCAATCACTTTAATATTTAATAAGTTCACATGCAATCAAGTTTCACATATGTCAAATTACCACTGAGTCAATCACCGGTAAATAAGAAGAATTACAACTAAGTAAATCTACTAAGTAATAATTACTACTAAATTATCACACTAAGATATTCCTAAGTAAAAAAACCTAAGCACTAAAAAACACCGTCAAACTACTAATATTTGCTAAGTCCCATTACTACTTATAATTCTAATTACTAATATTTGGTAAGTCTCATTACTACTACTAATTATAATAAAACTAATATTAACTACTAATTCTAATTACTAACCCTAAAGAAATATTCCTAACCCTAAATATATATTCCTAAGTTAATAAATTGACTAAGTAAAAAAATGTAAAATGTCTACTAAGTAAAAAGTACTAATTCTAATAAATACTAAGTACTAATGTTAATTCCTAAGTAAAAAAGTACTAATTTTAATAAGTAAAAAGTACTAAGTAAAAAAGTACTAATTCTAAAAAATACTAAGTAAAAAGTACTAAGTAAGAAGTACTAATTCTAATAAATACAAAGCAAAAAGTACTAATTCTAATAAATACTAAGTACTGAGTAAAAAAGTTTAAACTCACTTTTATGTCTATGTAAAAATTTATACTAAGTACTAACAAATACTTATTTGGAACTTTGTCAACTATGGTTGAAAATAACATAAACAGGTAGAGTTCATTTTTCTGAACATTTTGGTTATTTTTCCATAATTTTTGGACTTGCAGATTAAAAGTTATTTAATTTTTAAGATTAAATCAATTTCTATAATTAAATTAAAGTGGGCCCATGTGTCATTTAATTTCCCTTTTCTTTTATTTAACAAAATAAGCAGACACATGGGCAGGTGACGTCACGCTGTCGTCACCCCCACGTAAGCAGTGGTCGGCCCGGCTCGGTTGAGCTCGTCGACGGCGAATCCGGCCGAGGGAAGGGGTGTGCGGGTGCGTGTGAGGTGCGGGGGACGGAGTTAGCTCACCAGGAGGTCTCGTAGGCGAGGAGGCCTGGCGGCGAGGGCGCGGGGGCGGCACGACGGCGAGGTCGAGGGCGCGATGGCAGGCACGGCTACGAGAAGGCCCGCGGCGGCGTGGAGGAGCACGGCGGCGCGCGGCGGTGTGGAGGAGGGCTCTCCGGCGGCGGCAAAAATCCAGCAGCCTGGCGGCACTGCTGTGGCTTTCGTCATCGTCGGGGACTTAGTCTTCTGCGGGTTTGCCCGAGCGGTGGCTCTGCCCGGGGTTATATACGAACGACCCTTTTGCCCCGGTTGGTGGCACAAACCGGGTAAAAGGGGGTATTTTACCCCGGTTGGTGCCACCAACTGGGGCAAAAGGGAGGGAGGTGGGAGGTGGGTTCCGCGCGCCCCACCAATCCTTTTGCCCGAGTTGGTGGCACCAACCGGGGTAAAAGGCCCTATTTTCGCCAGTGTGCCGCCATTTTTTTCCTGCCACGTTTCAAATAATTTTTCAAATACATTTGAAATGATTTTGAATTTGGAGAAACTTTTAATATGAAAAGGGTTTAAAATTGCATGAACATTTCAAATACATTTTCTGTTTTAAAAAATAATTATTCTAACTATTTAAACTAGTAACAATTTTTGAATTAACAAACATTCTTTAAAACCTAGTTTATGAATTGTTTTGAATTTGGAGAAACTTTCATATGAAGTGTTTAAAATTGCATGAACACCTCAAATACATTTTCTGTTTAAAAAAATAATTAATCTAACTATTTTAAACTAGTAACAATTTTTGAATTTTCAAACATTTCTTCCCGCCATCTTTCTTCCCGTCATCTTTCTTCCCGCCATCTTTATTTCCGCCATATTTCTTCCCGCGCTTTCTCTTCCCGTCATATTTGTTCCCGCGCTTTCCACCCCATATATATATATAGGCTTGTCCGGCATTGCCATATCACATATAAAATCATATATGCAACCTCATCACTCTCCCATGGCTTCCACCGTACCCACTCTAACCTACCCGCAGGCGGAGGAGCTGTGCGCCTCGAACTACCCCTGCCCGCCCGGCTACACCGTCCCCGTTGGCTGGTACCTGAGCGCCGGAGGCGTGCCGGTCCCTCCTGTCCCCCAATGTATGGCGCGTCGGGCGGTCATCACGAACCACTACTACCTCGAGCTCACACCGGAGCTGCGTCGGGATCCCCGCTGGAATCCCGTCTACCGCCCGACTTGAGACGCCTTCTTCATCAATCTGCGTGAGAGGGCGCTCGCCAGCCACGAGGAGGATGAGACGCCTCCTTCAAACTTCAATGAGGCCGGCCGTTGGCTCTGGTTGCGAGGCCGGGCTCTCCAGAACGTCATGAACTACAGCACTGCCGGCGATAACCGCCACCTTTGATACCCTCACTTGCAGTCCAGGCGTGCTCACCCGCGGAAATTCAATCCCGAACCGCCGTCCGACGACAACAATGATGACGACAACGACTTCAACGACTACGGGTACATGTATTAGGGACACTTCTTTTGGAGCTTTAGACTTGCCTCTAGGTTCCAAACCGGAGAAGCCCAAAAGAAGTGTTTTGCTTATAGCCAGCTTCTTCCAACCGGTTTGTGGTTTGTAGTGTAAATTCGGTGGGCTGGAGAAACTGCGAGAGGGCAGTTTCCCGAGCTTCTATGCTGCCAAACGAAACGGCGATTTCCAATACACCCAATATTCTTGTTAATTACTTCAAATATGCCACCGCTTCGCCTAGTTTGCACTTTGTCGCATGCTCGCTTGGTCGTGTACGTCTGTCGCCGCTTGGTCGCGTATCACGAGCAGGTAGGCACACAGCAGAGATACGTGCGTGCTCAGCACATGCCACGCTAACAGTAAAAGAACAAAACGCTCAAACTTACATGCCGTATTCATATCGGCAAACGCATGACGCATATGCACAACTTAACCTTGCCCATTCTAAAGTGTGACTCATACTCCCTCCGTTCCATATTAGATGACTCCCACATAGATGTATCTAGACATATTTTAGTACTATATATATATATATTTGAGAGTCTTCTAATATGGAACGGAGTGAGTAGACAATATCTATCTATTCAGGAAAGTACCGGAATCAGGATTATAACTGACCATGCACAACTCAACGCACAAATTATGCCAAAAATCAGGCCTAACACAATGTTTTTTCTATCATCCGCCTTTTCATTTTTTTAATCTTATTTTATACTAAAAACTAGCATTCTAAGATATTATCGTTTTATTTCATTTAGTGTACATAGAAAATTCAGGGACATAACAAACATCTCACAACTCATCCTAACAAACAAGGAAAAACAATATATCCCAAAAGAAGTCTCCCGAGCAGTTTCTGCGAGCTTCTGTCCATCACAGTTTCTCCCCATTAAAATTTAGAAACTTGCTTATGCATAAGCAGAAGATTAATTAAAGAAGTCACCCTTATACTCCTAGGCAGGAGTATGACTAAACCTTGCATCGGTCGAAGTTAGTTTGATGTATTAGGGTTAGTTTGAATAATTCCGCTATTTTGCTTGAATTGTTTTAGACTTTGTTTCAAACTATCCAACCAAACAACACAGCGTACGAGCACACGGATCGTGTGTTTCCGTCGAGCGCTTATGAACCGTTCGATCAGAGGTGTGTTTCTTTTCGAGGGCTTCTGAACCGTTGGATCATCGTTGTTTTTCTTTCAGGAAGAAGCACACGAATCGTGTGTTTCCTTTGAGCGTTTGTGAGCCGTTGATCAGCGTTGTGTTTCTTTCGATTGCTTCTGAGCCATTCGATCGGCACGCTATCACGACCACTTCGTAAGCCACACGACCCTATATAGCCCACCTCTCATACATGTTCGGCACTCAGTGGGTACTCATCTGCCATACAAAACATTCAGATTCCCCTTCATACGCCCGACGATGCATTTGATATGCGGGCACTTGATCAGGAGCCACAGTCGGGCTGTATGAAGCAGAAATCATCTGTTTTGTTCTATATATCTACAAATCCTCCAGTTCATCGACCGTATACAAAGCATTCGGATTCCCCTTCATATGCCCGACGGTGTATTTGATATGCGGGCCCTTGATCAGGAGCCACAATAGGGCTATATGAAGGAGAAACCGTGTGCTTTGTTCTATATATCTACAAATCCTCCAGTTCATCGACCGTATACAAATCATTCAGATTTCCCTTCATACGTCTGGCGGTGCATTTGATATGCGAGCACTTGATCAGGAGCCACAGTCGGGCTGTATGAAGGAGAAACCGTGTGTTTTGTTCTATATATATCTACAAATCCTCCAGTTCATCGACCGTATACAAAGCATTCAGATTCTCCTGCATACGCCCGACAGTTCATTTGATATACGGGCACTCAGGAGCCATAGTCGGGCCGTATGCAGGAGAAACCGTGTGTTTTGATCTATATATCTACAAATCCCCCAGTTCATCGACCGTATACAAAGCATTCAGATTCCCATGCATACCCCCGACGGTGCATTTGATACAAAACATGTGGAAAACAGAGATGGACTAATCCAAATACATGAACCATGAAGGTTTAATACATTCTTCCACAGTAGTCGAGCAATATTACATGAACCATGAAGGTTTAATACGTTATCCCCAATTAGTGCCGCCATTGTTTACTTTTCTGTCGTAGCCACATCTATCTGTAACGCTAATAGACTTTTTGGATTAATTACCTTCTAAGAATTTGCATTGAGGAATGCACATAGCTTCACAATGGGTAGTCGAACATTTTCCGGTAGAATCCCCCTCAACGCAATCGAAAGCAATTGCGTCATCAGCACGTGGCAGTCATGAGACTTCGGTTTTGGAATTTTTTCTCCGCCACATTTATTATTCCCTTTATATTCGACGAGAATGTAGACGGGAAGTTGATACTACTTAGTGCTTCAAAAAATATTTCCTTGTCTTCCTTGGTAAGAGCATAGCTCGCAGGACCACCTTGAATCCGCTCAGGAATTTTGTCGTCTCGCCCTTTCTTGTGTTGCTGGTTCTGCCATGCTTCGGATGTATCTTTTGACTTCCCATACAAGCCAAAGAAGCCTAGAAGATTCACGCACAGATTCTTCGTCAGGTGCATCACGTCGATCGCAGAGCGGACATCTAGATATTTCCATTAGGGTAGATGCCAAAATATAGATTTTTTCTTCCACATGGGTGCGTGTGCGTCAACGTCATTCGGAACAGGTTGTCTGCCAGGACCCTTTCGGAAGATTACTTTCAAATCCTTCACCATTTCAAATACATCATCACCAGGTCGGAGGATAGGCGTCTCTCGGGTATCTGCCTCGCCATTGAAATGCTTGCCTGATTTTATTAAGGGATGGTTGCACGGAAGAAAACGACGATACCTGAGGTACACAACCTTCTTACATTTATCCAGATATATACTTTCGGCGTCATCTAAATAGTGTGTGCATACATTGTATCCCTTGTTTGTATGTCCAAAAATGTTACTAAGAGCAGGTCAATCGTTGATTGTTACAAACAACAACGCTCATAGGTTAAATTCTTTTTGTTCGTTTTCGTCCCACACAGGTACACCTTCTTCACGCCACAACCGTAAAAGTTCATCGACTAATGGCCTTAGGTACACATCAATATCGTTGCCCGGTTGCCTCGGGCATTGGATCAGCACTAGCATCATAATCAACTTCCTCTTCATGCACAACCAAGGAGGAAGGTTATAAATACATAGAGTCACAGGCCAGGTGCTATGACTGCAGCTCTGCTCACTAAATGGATTCATGCCATCTGTAATTAGAACAAACCATAAGTTCCTTGAATCACCTGCATAGCGCGGAAACTTTCTCTCGATTTTTCTCCATTGTGACCCATCAGCGGGGTGTCTCCACATCTCATCTTTCTGACGGTCTTCCATGTACCATCGCAACAGCTTTGCATGCTCTTTGTTTCTGAACAAATATTTCAACCGTGGTATTATAGGAGCATACCATATCACCATTGCAGGACCCCTCTTCCCGAGACAGAATGATCAAAATGACCTGAAACTTTTTGTGCTTATTTGTCAGCTAATTTTGAAACTGTTCCATTCTTTACATTTTTCTATTTGAGCAACTTAAGTGCCCCCAAAAAATTCGTCATTACAAACGGTTCTGATTTCGGCAGATTCTGTCATTTTTCTTGCATTTGCTCTTTTACTATGTCAAGTGGATTTATTTGCTTCACGAAACATCAGTGGCTGTAGGTAATGTTTAAAAGTATCAATAGCACATGTCCCCATGCAGAACCCATGATTTTTTTTATTGTTGCACTAACTCTCTAATGCGAACTACTTTGAGTGTGGTGTGAAGGAAGTTTTTAACGGTCAAGAGAAGAGGGTGATATAATGTGATCAAGAAGAGTGCAAAGCCAAAGATTGGGGATGCCCCCGTGGTCCATCCCAGAAAATTCTAAGAATACTCAAGCGTCTATGAAATTTACTTGGAGTGCAAAGCCAAGGCATTCCCTTCCTCTTCAACAAGTTATCAGGTCACTTCTAGTGAAACTATATTTTTATTCGGTCACATCATATGAAATTTACTTGGAGCGTCTTTTATTTTTTGTTTTGTTTTCTTTGGTTTTCCTTGCCACAATAAATATCATTGGAACCTAGCATTCTTGTCTGGGAGAGAGACACGTTCCATTTTTTCATTTGAAAACTCGTTATGCTCGTATTCTTAGTTTTTCTTCTAGTTGTTGCCATTCTTTTAGCTCCTGTTTGTTTTCATGCATATCTTATTCAGAGATGTTAGTATTAGTAGAGTTATGTGAGTACTCTCTTGCTTCATTGTTGTATTTTTTGAAGATTTTTTGTTAAAACATATATTGAATTGTGCTTGTTGGAAAAAAATTTGCTACATGTGGTAGAATTTATAAACGGTGCAAAACAAAGATTGTATAGACCGTGGCTAGACTTTTTCATCTCATGTTAGATGTTATTTTAATTCTAAGTCTAGTAGTTATTTTTGTAGCATGACTTGTCTGAAATAGCTAGAGTGTTTAATGTGTCATTGAAAGAATCATGAGTTGTTTTTATCTCATTAAAGCATAAATTTGTGGTGTTCTCCTTTGAATGTTTTATTTGGTTGACTTGGCGCATGCTTAGACCATGTTTCTGACTACAAACTAGTCACCTATAGCCTCTATAATCATTTAGTTTTGGACTTGTAATACACACTTATGCTTTGATTAATAATGTTTTTTTCGCTATGCCTGATTATGGCCATTATGCTCTCTTGATTTGTCGCTCCCCGTCTTTGCTAGCCTACACCTGTAATGAGTATGAGCTTTACTCGTGCATCCAACTCCTAAAAACCAAAGTTTGCCAAATGTGTCCACCATATCTACCTACATGTCGTATTTAATCGCCACTCTCATGTTTTACCTTTAAAACCTTCCAATTTATTCCTGTTTTAGCTCATGAGAACGTGAATAGAGAATCTTTATCTCACTTGTTGATTGGATTTCACACCCTGAACTAGTGTCTTCATCCACTTATCCAATTGCGATGCCTGCGATGGTGTGTTGTTAACCCCAAGAGGAGGGTTCGATGAGAAAGTGGTAAGAATTTCCCTCAGTTAAGAACCAAGGTTATCAATTCAGTAGGAGGAAGAGGATCTTGGGAAGGTTGTTGCCACTGACGGTGGTGATGGCGCCTCACCGGTGTCAGCAACAACCCAGAACCTGCAGACAAAACAACCAAAATACTTTGTCCCAACGGTACAGTGAGGTTGTCAATCTCACCGGTCTTGCTGAAAATAAAGATTATACGTATAGTGTGGAAAATGGTGTATGCTTGCAGTAAGTAAAGAAATCAGAAAATTGTAGTGGTTTCTTTTAAAGTGTAAGAAAATAGACCGGGATTCATAGGTTCACTAGTGTTGTCTCTCCATAAAAGATAGCATGCTGGATGACCAAATTACAGTTGGGCAATTGACAAATAAAGGTTGCACCGTAGTGCACATTCAAGACATGATGACTACTATGATATTTAGTGCGGGCATTATAACAATATACATAGACTATAATCCACCTGCATCTATGACTAATAATCCACCCTCAGGTTATCATCCGAACCCCCTTAGGTATTAAGTTGTAAGCAACAGATAATTGCATTGAACAATGTGTGTAAATTAAGCAATGATTATACACGCGGGCACTCACATCGCTGTTTTCTCCCTATTGGCAACAACACATCCTCCCCCGTCACTCACGCGGGCACTCAATAACCACAAGGCTTTAAAACTAAAATAAAATTTAGCATGGCATGAAAAAGTTCTATCCACAGTCTATACAAACTTCCACTTGCACTGTTATAAATTCTACTTCAAGCAGCAATTTCTTTTCCCAACAAGCACCATACAAGATATGTTTTAGCAAAAATACTCTATATGAGACAGGAAGCAAACATGAGAGTACTGACATAAAACTACTAAAACTAACAGCTCTGATAAGAGATGCATGCAATACAGGAGCTAAATAAATGGAGCAGCCAGACAAAGATTAAGAATACAAAGTATTCTCATGAAAAAACGGAGTGTGTCACTCTCCAATAAAAGAATGCTGGGGTCCAACCAAGCTTATTGCAAAATTAAAATAAAACTGAAAACAAAATAAAACACGCT
This sequence comes from Alopecurus myosuroides, assembly GCA_028641055.1. Lineage (NCBI taxonomy): Eukaryota > Viridiplantae > Streptophyta > Magnoliopsida > Poales > Poaceae > Alopecurus > Alopecurus myosuroides. The sequence goes on along the minus strand of CM054057.1, from coordinate 48,998,937 downwards.
CCAAGTAAAGCACATAAGATGTGATCGAATAAAAAAATAGTTTCACCAAAAGTGACCTGATAATTTGTTGATGAAGAAGGGGATGTGTTAGGCATCCCCAATCTTAGACGCTTGAATCTTCTTGAAATTTGCTGGGATGTACCAACGGGGCATCCCCAAGCTTAGGCTCTTCACTCTTCTTGATCACGTCATATCATCCTCTTCTTTTGACCCTTGAAAACTTTCTTCACACCAAATTTCTCACAATCTTCATTAGCAACGTTAGTGCAATCGAAATAATAAATTCACATGGTTCAGTTTCAACACAATACTAACACTCAAAAAAACATTAGCTACTGTCACAACTTCTTTTAAAACTCTTTTTCTCAAAAGAACACCAAAAGAAAGAGGTTAAGATGCAAATGCAATTATTGGCAGAAATCTGACAAAACAGGACAGCAGGTAAAGATGATTTTTTCGAAAATATTCTGTTGCTCAAATCAAAAAGTGGTAAATTAAGAAAAGTTGCATATACAGCTCAGGATTACGCACAAAAAAGTTCAGGTCATTTCGAATTTTCTGTGATTTTATACGAATTTAACAGTATACAGCAGAAATCTGTTTCCTGTGCAGAAATCCGAAATATAGTCTCAACTTTCCACTAGAGGCTTTACTTGGCTCAACAAAAACACAAAAGAAAAAGATACTGCGGAGTTTCTAAGAAAATATACAACACCCAGGTGCAAAGCACACAAAAGTAAACAATGTAAAACTGGTTGGAAACAGAGAAATAAAACGGGTTGTCTCCCGGTAGCGCTTTTCTTTAACGCCTTTCAGCTAGGCATAGAAAGCAACTCAAGTATTTTCAAGTGAAGAAGGATAAACATCATAACTTGCTCTAATAATATAGTCAAAAGGTATCTTCATCCTCTTTCTAGGAAAATTTTCCATACCTTTCTTGAGGGGGAATTGATATTTAATACTCCCCTCTTTAATATCAATAACAACACCAACGGTTCTAAGAAAAGGTCTACCCTAAACAATAGGAAAAGAAGCATTGCATTCAATATTCATAACAAAAAAATCAACAGGGACAAGGTTATTGTTAACCATAATAATAACATCATCAATTCTACCAAGAGGTTTCTTCTTAGCATTATCAGCAAGATGAACATCCAAATAATAGTGTTCCAACGGTGGTAGATCAAGCATATCATAAAGATTTTGAGGCATAACATAGATACTAGCACCAATATCACACAAATCATTGACATCAAAATCATTTACTTTTATCTTAATGATAGGCTCCCAACCATCATCTAATTTCCTAGGGATAGATGTTTCAAGTTTCAGCTTTTTTTCCCTAACTTTCATGAGAGCATTGGTAATATGTTTAGTGAAGACCATATTCATGGAACTAGCATTGGGACTTCTAGCAAGATTTTGTAAAAACATAATAACTTAAGAGATATTTCAATCATCAAAATCAAAATTATTACCATCAAAATTAATGGGACCATTATCTCCTACATCTCTAAAATTTTCAGCACTTTTATTAGAAGCTGATTCAGAAATTTGAGGCAATTTAGCACGTTTCACCAAAGGGGTAGGGACTTTGTTAACACCAACTACTTTACCATTGATAGTAGGAGGTTTACTAGCACTTGGAGCTTCAATTTTACTAGGCTTTGTGATAGCGAAAACTCTAGAAATATTATTCTTTCTAGCCAATTCATCTTCTCTTTCCCACCTAGAACGTAATTCAGCCATCAACCTAGCATTATCATCAATTCGAACTTGAATAGCATTGGTTGCAGCAAAAGGATTATCTTTAATGGTTTCAGTTTTAGCAGCCATTTTATTGATCAAAGAAAATTGTGCCTCTGACAGGGCCGAGATACTAACCTCAGCACTTGAAATTTTACCTTCCAAACCAGAGATTTCTCTATTTAAATTCCCAATTTGTTGGATAATAGTTCTTAACATAGCAGATTGCTCTTCCATAGTTTTGGTAAACAGCTTGTTTTGTTCATATTGCATTTGCATAAAGTTCTTAGTGGAATTTTCAATTTCTACAATCCTTTCCTCACTAGGCATTCCAAATCTACCATAAGAATAACCACTCCTGGTTCAAAAAGCGCTCAAAAGCGTACGCTTAGGCGCGCGGAAGCGAGAAGCGTAGGGGCTCCGCCTCGCTTAGCCCCAAAGCGGCTCCTTAAGCGCCAGGCGCGATTAAGCGTAGCGCTCTTTTCTTAAGCGCGATTCGGCGCGCGGCAGCAGAAAAAAAGCGCCGCAGAAGCGCTGGATAGGTGCGGGCGGGGATAAGAAAGAAAACGCGGGAACTATGCCCGCCAACGCAAGGAAAAATCACGGGAGCGCTGGCTAAAGCGGTGGACCCTCGTCCTTCTAGGGCTGGAAGCAAATCGATCCCCTCTTTGTCCCCCTCCTCTGCTCAAGGTGCTGGCGGCGGCTCCCTCTGCCCCCATCCTCCGCCTCTGCGCCCATCCTCCGCCTCTCCCCCGTCCCTGCTGTTGTGCTGCAAGCGACGCCCTCCCCATCCTCCGCCTCTGCCCCGTCCCTGCTGCAACAACGACGCCCTCCCCATCCTCCGCCTCTGCCTGCCCCGTCCCCTGCTGCTGCTCCACCCCCGACCTCGAGCTGTCTTCACCGTCACCGTGCTGCAGTACAGGTATGATTCATGGCTCCTCTGGTTCTTCACTTCTTCTTCTTCCTTTCTTCCAGCCTAGAGTAGTCAGAACAGGCAAGTAATACATCAGGCTCCTCTATTATCTTCCAGCCTAGAGTAGTGAGAACATGCAAGTAATACATCAGGCTCCTCTAGTATCTTCCAGCCTAGTGATTGTGAATGATTTCAGAACCAATTCTCTATGGACTGTACTGAATTATACATACTGAATTTTGCAGGTATGTAGGATGGCAGATGTAGAGATGGAAGGAGGAGAAGGGACAGCAGTGCAGCGTAACCCACACAAGAGGAGCTCTGATGACATGGGATAGGAGTGGGGATTCATTCCAGAAGACAAGACGAAAGTGAAATGCATACTTTGTGGACATGAGAGCAGTGGAGGTATCAATCGACTGAAGCATCATCTTGCTCACATTGGTACTGGTGTGGCGAAGTGCAAGAATGTCACCGAGGAAATCAAGGCAAAGTGCAAGGCAAATATCGAAGGAACCAATATGAAGAAGAAGGAGAAGGTAATGCAAGACAAAGAGATCAGATCTGCTGTGTTGATTTCAGCAGGGTACACGGAGGGAGCAGAAGCACAATTACAATCAAGGGCTGGGAGCACTGCTGAGCCTAATAGGTTAGGCCCCATGGATAGATTCACACGCCCCATTGATCCAAACGCAACCAGGGCTGAAGCTTTGAAGCAACAAAATATCAATGACGCACTTTGGAAAGAGAGAACACAACAAACTCAGAGATATGTTGCAAGGTGAATGTATACACATGCTATTCCTTTCAATTATATCGATAATGATGAATTTGTCGAAATGGTTGAGGCAATTGGCTGCTTTGGTCCTGGTTTCAGACCTCCTTCACAGTATGATCTGCGAGAGACATTGCTAAAATCAGAATATGCAAGAACTCAGAGTATGTTAAAGGACCGTGAAGAAGATAAACTAAAGAATGGTTGTTCCATTATGACTGATGCCTGGACAGACATGAAGAGCAAGAGTATAATGAACCTGTGCACAAATACAAGTGAAGGGACAACTTTCATGAAGTCAAAGGAGTTTTCAGATTTGTCACATACAAGTGATGTGATATTTGAATTGGTTGACAGGGCCATAGAGGAGGTAGGAGCAGATCATGTAATGCAGATTGTGACTGATAATGCATCCAACAACATGGGAGCAAGGACAATGTTGAAGGATAAGAGGCCTAAATTTTTCTGGACCTCTTGTGGAACCCATACAATCAACTTGATGCTGCAGGGCATTGACAGCATGACAAAGTTCAAGAAGACACTTGAGCTTGCCAAGGCCTTCACCATATTTGTGTATGGACACCACCGCACATTGTCTTGTATGCGCTCCTTGACAAAGAAGAAGGAGATCATAAGGCCAGGAGTGACCAGATTTTCATCATCCTTCCTCACTTTGCAAAGTATGCTAGAGAAGAGAGATCAACTAAGGAGGATGGTGGTTGATCAAAAGTGGGAATCACTAGCAGATGTGAGGTCAAAAAAAGGCAAGGAAGCAACAGCTACAATCCTAAGTCAACACTTTTGGAATAGTGTTCTCCTTAGCTTGAAGGTTTATGAGCCTTTGGTCAGGCTCCTTCGTTTGACTGATGGTGATATCAAACCAGCAATGGCTTTCCTATATGGAGAACTACTCAAGTCGAAGCAACTAGTTAGAGATGCATTTGGCGGTATCGAGAAGAACTACAAAGATGCGCTGGCAATTATTGATAAGAAGTTGAAGGGTAGACTGGACTCTCCATTGCATGTTACTGCATACTTGCTGAATCCATACTATTCTTATCAAAATACCACAATCTTTGATGATCAGAGAGTCTTAGAGAAGTTCATCGGTTGTGCTGAAATCTTTTACCATGATGATGATGATAAGGCATATAATGCTGCCAATGTTGATTTCGACAATTTCTCGAAGAAACGTGATTCCTTTTCTAAGAAGATGGCGAGAAGCTATGAGAAATTCGAATTCAATCCAGGTGATATAATAAACCAGCAGCTTGTTTGATTGCATTTGTTCTTGATTCCATTAGCTTACCTTGTTGTTTTTACCATTTTCCTTTTTGTAGCATCTTGGTGGAGGCTGTATGGAGGTGGAGCACCAGATTTGCAAAGGATGGCAATTAGAATCCTTTCACTAACTACAAGTTCAAGTGGTTGTGAAAGAAATTGGAGCACATTTGAAGGAGTTAGTCTATTTACTTTACCATTTTCTTGTTTCTAGCATGCAACAGTGAACAGCCTTTAGTCTTGTTTTTGCTAACTATCTAACACTTGGCAATCTGATTTGTAGATCCATACTAAGAAAAGGAATAGGCTAACAGTAGAAAGGATGGACATGCTAGCCAACATTCAGTTCAACAACAGAATGTTGTCCAAGCGGGAGAGAATTAGCCGGAATAAGTCATATGAAGTCCTCTTAGCTAATGATGCGTCTGAAGCTCAAGGATTCCTCTCTAAGGGAGGAGATGCTCATGCATTGGTGGTGTTTAATGATCCGGATGATGGCGTAGTTCCTGGTACGAACATACCATGGCGTGTGGTTGGAGAGGCTGTTGGAGCTGATGAACAACTTCAGCCTCGTAGGAGTGCTAGGGGGCGAGAGAGCTACATGAAGATGAGTGGGAGTCTGCACATGAAGATTCCGAGGAAGAGGAAGATGACATTGATTTTGATGAAGATGAAGAAAATGAAATCATGGAAGTGGCTGGCATTGTGTGAGTAGTGAGCACTAAGAAGTGCGCCAAGTCAATGGCATGGTGTCATCATGCATCAATGCTATTTGATATATTTATTTTGTTGGATTCTAATCTTGTAGTGAACTATTGGCTATTGTGCTCTTGTTATGTAATATTGGTACTACTGCTAGTCTGCTACTTCAATTGTTGGCTGCTATGGTGTGTTGTGTCTTGTTTATTCCTGATGTGTAGATGTAGTGAAGAGCTCAAATGCAACAATTTTGCTGCTATTATAAAGTTAAGGTCCCTACTTTATTGCTCAAACTAACCTCTGTTTTATTGATTTTCAGGAAGTCTTCAAGAAAATTCAGCTTGATAAGAAGAAGAGAGCAATATGAAGTTATTTTGCTCCACTTTTTTGTCCAGGTATTGCTAGTTTTTTCCTAGAAATGCCAGTTTATTCTTGGTTTTTGTCCTTCCGTTGACTAAAGTCAATAACGCTTAAGCTCGCCTAGAACGCCTAAGCTCTACATCGAAGGCCATCGCCCCGCCTGCGCTTTACGCTTTTTTGAACTAGGTAACCACTACCACTATTAGGAGGATAGGGCTTATATTTGTTTCCACCAAAATTATTTCTATAAGAATTGTTGTTAAATATATTATTTCTAATAAAGTTCACATCAACATGCTCTTCATGAGAAACCAAAGAGGCTAAAGGAACATTATTTGGATCAAATTGAGCTTTACCATTAACAAGCATAGACATAATAGCATCAAGCCTTTCACTCAAAGAAGAGGTTTCCTCACCAGAATTTACCTTCTTACCTTGTGGAGCTCTCTCAGTGTGCCACTCTGAATAATTTATCATCATATCAGCAAGAAGATTTGTTTCATTGCCCAAAGTGATGGACATAAAGGTACCTCCAGCAGCTTAATCCAATAGGTTCCTTGAGGAGAAATTCAGTCATGCAAAAAAGTTTTGTATAATCATCCAAGTAGTCAGTCCATGAATGGGACAATTCTTCACCATAGTTTTCATTCTTTTCCAAGCTTTAGCAACATGTTCATTATCAAATTTTTTAAAATTCATTATGTCACTTCTCAGGGATATAATCTTAGCAGGAGGATAATATTTTCCAATGAAAGCATCTTTACACTTAGTCCATGAATCAATACTATTTCTAGGCAAAGATAGCAACCATTCTTTAGCTCTTCCTCTCAAAGAGAAAGGGAATAATTTCAGTTTAATAATATCTCCATCCACATCTTTATATTTTTGCGTCTCACATAGTTCAACAAAATTATTAAGGTGAGCAGCATCATCATCAGTACTAACACCAGAAAATTGCTCTTTCATAACAAGATTTAATAAAGAAGGTTTAATTTCATAGAAAGCAGCAGTAGGAGCAGGTGGAGCAATAGGTGTGCAAATAAAATCATTGCTGTTTTTGCTAGTGAAGTCACACAACTTAGTATTCTCAGAAGAACTCATTTTAGCAAAATAACAGCAAGCAAATAAATAACAGCTATAAAGTAAACTAATTTTTTTTTTGTGTTTTTATATAAAGAAGCAAAACAAGACAATAAACAAAATAAAGAGGTTGATAGTGAGAGACTCCCCTTGCTAGAAGACTTGTTCCTCCCCGGCAACGGCGCTAGAAATTCCTTGATGCCTGCGATGGTGTGTTGGAAACCCCAAAAGGAGGGTTTGATGAGCAAGCGGTAATAATTTCCCTCAGTTAAGAACCAAGGTTATCAATCCAGTAGGAGGAAGAGGATCTTGGGAAGGTCGATACCAGTGACGGTGGTGATGGCGCCTCACCGGTGTCACCAACAACGCGGAACCCGCACACAACACAACCAAAATACTTTGTCCCAACGGTATAGTGAGGTTGTCAATCTCACCGGTCTTGCTGAAAACAAAGATTAGACGTATAGTGTGGAAAATGGTGTATGCTTGCAGTAAGTAAAGAAAGCAGGAAATTGTAGTGGTTTGTTTAACAGTGTAAGAACATGGACCGGGGTCCATAGGTTAACTAGTGCTGTCTCTCCATAAAAGATAGCATGCTGGGTGAACAAATTACAGCTAGGCAATTCACAAATAAAGGTTGCACCATAGTGCACATTCATGACATGATGACTACTATGATATTTAGTGCGGGCATTACAAAAATATACATAGACCATAATCCAACTGCATCTATGAGTAATAATCCACCCTCAGGTTATCATCCGAACCCCCTTAGGTATTAAGTTGCAAGCAACAGATAATTGCATTACACAATGTGTGTAAAGTAAGCAATGATTGTACACGCGGGAACTCACACCGCTGTTTTCTCCCTAGTGGCAACAACACATCCTCCCCCGTCACGTTTCTGTCACTCGAGCACAGGCTAAAAGGAGGCATGAACCCACTATCTAGCATAAATACTCCCTCTTGGAGTCACTAGCAACTACTTGGCCAGAGCAACCACTAGCAACGGAAAGCATGCAAGATCACAAATAACATATGCAATAAAGACTATAATCAACTTGGCATAAGTTCAATATTCATCGGATCCTAGCAAACACAGCTTATAGAATTACATAAGATCAATCTCGATCATGATAGGCAACACACGAGATCTAAACATGGAGGCATATGAGGAGAAGACAACCATCTAGCTACTGCTATGGACCTGTAGTCCAAGGATGAACTACTCACGCATCACTCCGGAGGTAGGCATGGTGATGGAGAAGCCTCCGGTGATGATCTCCTCTCCTGCAGGGTGCCGGGAGACAGCTTTAGAACCCCCCTGATCTAGGGTTGACGACGACGGCGGCTGCGGAACTTTTCGGGGATATTTGATCAGGTGCCTAGGGTTTCCCATCGGAGGGGAATATATAGGCGAAAGGGCAAAGGCGGTGGAGCCCTAGGGGCCCCACACCACCAGCTGGCGCGGCCGGGGGGAGGTCGCGCCACCCCATGGTGTGGCCCCCCTGGTGCCCGTCTTCGACTCTTCTTCGTTCTTCTGGATGCTTCCGGGGAAAATAGGCACTTTGTGCTTGGTGGGGTCCAATTCCGAGAATGTTTCGAGAACAACTTTTCTGAAATAAAAAACAGAAGAAAAAAGGGAACTGGCACTTGCCATCTTGTTAATAGTTAGTCCCTGAAAACGTGTAAAAATGCTATAAAGAAGGGATAAAATATGTAGCAATTGGCATAATATTATCATGGAGCATCAGAAATTATACATACTTCGGAGACGTATCAGCAGCGGGGTGCCCAGCCCCAAACTTAATACAACAAATTCTCTTCACTATATTTGCCCCTGATTTATCAGTCAAAGTATAATTGTGCAAACAAAAGAGAAAGAGGGATGACCTTGTACCCAGATGTGTCCTTTTATGGGAGCCTCTAATGTGAAGTCTAGTTGGCTCGTGACGTACTGTATTTTGTGTTTATCATTTGTTGACATAAGCATACACACCTCTCAAAAAATTAGACACTCCTCCATGGTATGTGATTGTTGGCAGGCACCCGAGGATTCGGTTAGCCATGGTTTTTGTAAGAAAGGTTGGGAGGAGTGTCAAACATTTTATGGCTCTGTTTAATAAAATAAATATCTCTAGTACATGAGTGATACCTGCTTCCCTCTACGAAGGGATTTTATTTTACTTTTATGTGGAGTATCCATCTTCTAACTTTATGCACAGTTGAGAGAGCATAGTTGCCATTCTGAGTTTAATTTGCATTTGTCCCAAAAATATTATTGATTGATTCATACCTTGTTATTACTTGCTCTCAAATTATTTGTTCTAGTCATTCTTTTGAACTTTGAAGGTGTCCTGGCATTTATGTTTTCCCCCACTATTAAGGACAAGCGAAATATCACTTTGTCATGTTTTCTTGATGCTAGAAACAAACGTATAACTTTGAAATGCATTATTACTCATGATCTTGTATTTGTGTTACTTTTCATAATGCAAAATGATTGTTATGTTTCATTGTTAAGATTATATTTATCATCCTTGTGTTTAAAGTACTATGATCTCAGCTTACATATGCTTTTACAATTATGATGATCAAGTTTATGTTGGTAGCATGTCACCTCAGAAATCATTTGTTTTGTCGTTTACCTATTCGAGGACGAGTATGAACTAAACTTGGGGATGTTGATACGTCGTAAACGTATCTAAAATTTCTGATGTTCCATGTTGTTTTCTTGTTATTTTATACATGTTTGCTTTACACTTTATGTCATTTTTATCCATTTTCTAGGACTTACCTATTGACAAGATGTCATAGAGCCAGTTCCTGTTTTCTTCTGTTTTTAGTTTCAGAAAAGTTGTTCTGGAAATCTTCTCAGAATTGGAAAATCCGAATCCCATAAGTCTTAGAATTCCCGAAGGTTCCACGGAGTCCAGAAGAGACGCGCAAGGGGGCCACACAATAGGGTGGCGCGCCCCGTGGCCGCGCCATGGGGTGGTGTGGGCCCCTCGGGCGCCCACCACCATCGCCATTTCGCCCATTTAACCCCCTCGGATAGTTAACCCCAAATAGATCCCACTTTTCCGCTAAAAACACCCGAGGCCGTCGTCACCGTAAACCCGAGATCGGGAGGGTTCTAGAATTCTCCCCGGCACCCTGCCGGTAGGGGAAATCATCACCGGAGGGCTCTACACCATAATGTCCGCCTCCGGAACTATGCATGAGTTGTTCATCCTTGGACTACGGGTCCATTCAAGTAGCTAGATGTTTGTTCTCTCCTCTTTATGCCTCATGTTTAGATCTTGTGAGGTTCCCTACATGATCGAGATCATCTTATTGTAATGCTACATATTGTGTTTGTTGGGATCTGATGAATATTGAATGCTATGTCTCTTGATTATCAATCTATCATGTTATCTTCATGTGTATGTTATTTATGATCTTGCATGCTCTCCGTTTTTAGTAAATGCTCTGGCCAAGTAGATGCTAGTGACTCCAAGAGGGAGTACTTATGCTCGATAGTGGGTTCATGCCTCCTTTGCATCTGTGCTCGAGTGACATAAACATGACAGATGGAAGATGTGTTGTTGCCATTAGGGAGAAAACAACGATATTTATATTGTTTACATTACACACTTTGCTTAATGCGATTATCTGTTGCTTGCAACTTAATACCCAACGTTTGTTCGGATGATATTCGGAGGATGGATTATTAGTCATAGATGCAGTTGGATAACAGTCTATGATTCTTGTTGTAATGCGCGAATGAATCACATAGTAATCACCATGTCATGCATGTTTCAATATCTATCAATTCTCCAGCTGTAATTTGTTCACCATGCATGTTATCTATCTTTTATGAAGAGACACCATTAGTGAAATGTGGACCCCGGTCCATTTTCTCATACTGATAATACAACCACTACAATTACTGTTTTCACACTGCTACTATTGTTTTCATATCGTTCTCCTACTGTTTTCCACACCATCCATTTAACCTCTTTGTTATCAGCAAAACCGGCGATATTGACAACCTCACTGCTTCGTTGGGGGGTAAAGTGAATTGATTGTGTTGTGTAGGTTTCAGGTTGCTGCTGAACCTGTAGTGCGACCTACCACATCAACTACATTAACCTTCAGAAGTTGCTTGTCCTCCTACTGGTCGATTCAACCTTGGTTTCTTTTCTGAGGGAAACTTGCTGCTTTGCTCATCATACCTTCCTCTTGGGGTTTCCCAACGAGTGCAAGACATGCACCGTCGGTCATCAAGACTATTTTCTGCCACCATTGCCGGGGAGCATAGCTCTATCTATAAGTTCACTTGAGAAGTACACTCTTGCTTTATTATTCTTACTACTAATGGCTAACTTGTTAAAAAGTAAATCTTATTCGCAAGGTGGATTCAAGGAAGAATAACAATTAGGTTATATGCCACATTTAGGTTTAGATTGTATCTATGTAGGGATGAAAGCGGAGAAGATACAGAAGGAACTGAGTGGTGCCACATTTGTTTTCACATTATTGTGCGGAAGTAGAAACGAATATAGAAACACCGGAAAATATATGAAAACATATATTATCAGAAGCAGATACAGAACGAATACGACACGGAAATGGAACACCAAACAGATGTTTGCCGGAACCAAGAGACCCCTCAAATCATGTAGAAACCTCAAGAAAATTTATTATATTGTTAGTTTTCTAAGATTAAATCAAATATAAGGATATATCATGATTATATAATATAGTGCGTATAGCTTATCAACTTTGGCAACATCAAAATCCTACTACCGGCCGCAACCCTAGTGCAGCGGTGAACTGAGAAGCTGGGAGCATGTGGAGTGGGAGATGACATGCGAGTACGTAGGTACTAAGAATAGTCACTTCACATATTTTTTTAGACATGTTGCTGCATATCTTGAGTTGGGTCTAAATATCCGACTAGAACTTTTGGATATGCAAGGTTGCGCTAGCACAATCCAGTAAGAAAACGGAAAGTTCGATACTACCGGAAACGGAATTTCCGTTCCTTGGCCGTTCCACCGGAATACGCTGTGGCTTGCTTTAGGAAGGCAGTGATCGTTAGGCGGTCCAAATATCTTGATGTGATATTTATTATCATTGGGGCTGCTTTTTAGAAAATAACAAAAACTTACTCGCCAGCACATTTGTTAGATAGTCCTAACTAGCTATGGGAAGAGGTTGAGCCATCGTTTTCAGTCAAGTAATCAAGATGAGTGTAGCAGCACTGCCATTTGATGTTTTTGTGCCCTTTTTCAGTCTAGTCCGCAGTTGGTGGACAACTGTACGCTCGGTAGACTGTTATGTACTCAACTGTTTCTTGTAGCTAGAAGGTTCTGACCTATAACAGCTCAGAAATTATGGAACCAAGGCTCTCACCACTTTTGTTGCTGTTGTAAAAACCCATATTATCAAAGTGAATAGGCCGGTATCAGTTTCCTTAATTACCCTCTTTTGACGCAGCAAGTCGTGCAAAAATTTGTTCTGTCGTTGGGTAAGACTAGATAATAGTGTGGTAAGTAAATACTCCAAGTGGCGTGCCAGGTCACCCTTGCGTTGTGGATGGAGCCGGCTGTCACGGTCCTTTTTGGACAACAAAATATCTTTTCTTCCTTTTTCGAGAAAAGAAAATATCTTCAAGTCTCATCCCTAAAGGTCGTGTTTTGTAGAGTATATATCTTGCTAAATTCTAGAATGAAATTGTGAAACTCTGCCTTGTGTGCAGGGGACATCCGAAAAGCATGACTCATGGGAGGTCAGTTTCTGGTAGGTGTTGCTTCGAACAAAGCCTATCTCCACCTGTAATTTTTTGCTAATGTCAATACCAATTTCTTTGTGGATATCTGGAAGATAAGATAAGGTGGTGTGGAAAGCAAGCAAGGGGATTGGCCCACTCTGGTTTGGCATATCCTTGCAAGTGGGGAGCTTTTTTATTTCTTGTCTAGAATAGGATTCTCATGTCACTAGTTTACAGGAACAGAGGAATCCAATTCAATGTCTCCTTCCTTTTCTCTTCTGTTAATTGACCTGTGAAAGTGTGAATTATTGCCTCTAAATTAAGATTTGTGTATGTGTATGAGAGAGAGAGAGAGAGAGAGAGAGAGAGAACGAACTCCTTCGATCATCAGTCTTTCATGACCTTGATCCAGGCTGGTCTCCAACAACCTTTTCCAGATAAGGAGACGAGAAGAGAGAAATTGATTGTTCATAGAAACAACTTTGCACCAAAGCATGCTAAAAGTATCCTGAATCTGGTTTCTCTGCATATAGTGGACAGAAGCACAAGCATCGGAACAAAATCAACTCGGCAGAGGAGGAAGATATTAATTTACTAGCTCATACTTTTCACAGGGGCTTAATTTTTGGTACAAAGAACTAGCTCATATATAGCTTTTCACAGGCTCTTGGTACATACTTTCTGGAGAGAACAAAAAACAGGTCCATGACTACAAAGCTGCAGCTCCTGGGCTTCAACCCAGAACACATATGCATGAACTTGTCGAGATCTCCCCAACTGGCGGCAAAGAGAACATGAACTTTTCACATGGATCATGCCCATCTCGATCTAGTTTTTGATTAGTCCTTGATGCATGAGTTGATCATGTTCATGGTTCATACGGCCATATATATTACACACTCCATAATTTTCTTGTGTTCAGATGTGGTTGCAGATCTAACCGAGACGTGCACATGGCGACGCTTGCAAGCAGAGGCAAGCAGCCATACTTTGTACACGCTCGGCTCGGTTGTTTCTGTTCCATTTTTATGTGTGACCCCAGGGGGCCAAGAACATGACCCTCCTGATGGGGTCCTCGGCGGCGGCGGCCGAGCGCCGGCCGTCCTCGCCGTGGCTAGTTTGGGGCGCCGCTGCTGTGACGGGCAGCGAGGCGGTCGGCCTGGTGGCGCTGGCAACGCCGGCAGTGCCAGTAGCGGCGGCCGGCCACCGGAGCTTGTCCCGGAGGGTCTGCTTGACCTCGTGCGCCCAGGAGGCGCCGGCGGCTTCCCCGGTGAAGTGAGGGGGTTTCATGGCGCGCGGCCTAGCTCGTTAACAACGGCGAGAGAAAAAGAGGGAGAAAGAAGGCAGTGCAGGCCGGGAGAGAGAGCGGTGGTGGATTTCTCTTCTCACGGCTTCGCAGGGGTGCAGTATTTATAGGCGGGAATGGGCGCCAGTGCAACCCCCACTCACTTGCGAGCTGGTGCGCCCGGCATCGGGTTCTACTCTAATTGGCAACTGTATTGTAATTATAATTAAATTAAGAAGATGCAAATTCGAACTCGTTGGCTAGTGTATATATTGTATGGGAAGATTTGGTGTCAGTGATGATTGTTAAGTAGGGTTTGATTTCTCTCTAAAGGATTAATTAGGGCTTGATTAGTTTAGAGCGCGGCCGTGGTTGCTACTTGCTTTTGATAGCCTCTAAATAAAAGTGGTTCTTGGTAAGTGGACATTGTTTTCCTTGAGGTTATAAAATTGTCCGGGTCACTGTCTCCTCCCACTAATTTGTGAGATTTGATGGCACATGCTTCCTTCTTTTTTCGCCAAAAAGGGGCCAACTTTTTAGAGTGATCACTTTTTACTGTCTATCTCGTGACAAGTGGTGCATTGTTAGTGAGTCCTCTAACCGTAGTGTTTTGGGGGTTATTTTAGTCAATCTGAAACTTAAAAGTAAACTAACCTTTGAACCGATGGTTGGTTTAAGTTACGATAGGTTTTCACAGATTAATTTGTGGTGTTCAAATCATCAAAACTAGACACGCATTTTTCCGAATTACATGTCACGATATATGACTAACTCATTGTGATAATACGGTCTTGTATGGAAAGAATTATCAAGTTATTAGGTATGCAAACAAAAGTATATGAATTGATTGAAAGGACTAGACAATTTACATATACTCATTAGTCCACTTATTATAAGTAATTTTAAACATTTTTTTCGCGGAACGACGGCTTAGCCACAAAACGACATATTAGCCACGATAGATGGTATGACAAAGAAAAATTCATCTGCGGAAAAAATGATTTTGAACTTAGATACGTATACCTAGGTAAACCCTAGATACGGATGGCGCGACCCGATGACCATCATGGAGAACGACCGTCTGAAAGGGCGGCGCGGTGCGAAAACGGTCGACGGCTATGGTTTAAATCGGAATTAGACGGATACCACGTAGAAGAGTGAAATGACATATACGTTGGATGTATTATTGAGTCTCATGTACGAGTATATATAAACATACACGTATCATCATGAAGTACAAACTAAGTTAGACAAAGGATGAAAATCTATCCTAACTCATTTTTTTTAAGGATACATCCTAGGAGGTATATCTGTTCCATAGAAGAAGTGCCGAGAAGGCCGGTTACATTGCGGTTGGCAAAGACGCCAAGAACGCACAACTCCACCGCGGGTGCAAAAGGGTGGATTACTCGCGGCATCTTCATCTTTCCACCTGCGCTAACCTTCTTTTACTACCGTAAGGATCCCTGCCAGTTATCACGGTAGATCATTAACGTCGTCCGTTGTTATTGTGGAATAGACCAAGCACTTCTGGTATTTCGTATGATTTCCAGGCAACCCTACTTTGTATTTTCAGTCCGCCGATTAAATCGAAATAAATCATGCGTTTCAGAATGAAAAAAAAAAAGAACATTCGCGAATGGTGTAGGGAGAGCAGGCAAGGCAGGGAGCGTGGCGTGCAATTATTTGAGGAGCTTTGTGCTGTCCAGCATGCAGGTGGCCAGCTGCACATCTATGCCTATCATCCAGTCCCGGCCGGCCCAAAGATTCCAAAAGGTAACGACACCATTCGCAGAAAAAAAAAGGGGAACAATACATACACCTACACGCAATGGGGTACTGTTGGTGAACGGCGATGGTGGTCCCCCCATCGCATCACTCTCGTGGGTCCCCTGTCTTGTCCTAATCTCGTGGGACCCACCGGCCAGTACCTCTCACGAGGGCAGGTGCCTAATCTTGTTCACTGTTTTGTGTTTGATACTGGAGTCTAGAGATTTAGGCAGGTATATGTATCCATCACCAGTAGAAGCGGTGTGTTAATTTATAATACTGTAATTCGTTTCTCGATTTTATATTCCAAAAACGTACTCCCTTCGGTCCATATTAATAGGTGGTGAAGTGGATGTATCTAGACATGTTTTATTGCTAGATACATCCACTTCACCACCTATTAATATGGATCGGAGGGAGTACCTTAAAGGGAGTCCCCAAGCTATTTGTTCCACTAGCAATAATTTCCTCGCTAAATAAAATGGGGAAATGCCACGCATGGTTTGCTTAATGTGGTTCTTAGTTTAATTAGGAATTGTGTTTAGTTATTTAAAAGTCTGAGTCAATCCTATTGTCTTGAGAAACTGACCACAACACAACTCTCCTCCTAACCCGTGAGTCTCGTTGTCCATGAATAAGTCTAGTTTTAGATTTTTTTTTTCTTTAGTTTTGTTTAGTTAAGTTTGACTAACTTCATAGATTTTTTTTTTGATAAAGGGCCTCAAAATGTTCAAGCATTACACCCGGCCTCTGCATCGTGAGATGCACACAGCCGAAAACTGAAACTGAAAATAAACAGAGCGACAATGCTACAGAACATCCGCTGTCTGTCGATGCTATGGAGCCTCTATCCGTAGATCAAGCGGCCATCCATGTGGCGTAAAAATATCCCTCGCCACCTGCTCCAGTCGTGCACATGGCTCCGTAAAAAGGCCTCGTAACTCCCCCCGCTGTAATGTGGACCACGAACGGAGAATACCTGTGCTCCTGAATAGAATCTGCACACGAGAAAAAAATTTATCATTGAAAATCTTGTCATTTCTACATAGCCAGAGCGACCAAATAACGGCAAGCGCTACTACCCTAATAATAGTCTTAAATCGTTTATCAACCCCATTTAACCAATTGCCGAATATAATCGCAACGGAAGTAGGGGGATATAGATTCGAAGCCATTTGGATAGCGGACCATATAGAACGCGCAAATGTGCAATCAAAGAATAAGTGTTTAATTGTCTCATCTTGAGAACAAGAAACACACTTAGAGCTCCCATGCCAATTACGTTTGACAAGATTATCCTTTGTGAGTATGACCCCCTTACGAAGGTACCACGCGAAAATCTTAATCTTCAGCGGCACTTTCATACGCCATACATTTTTTAAGATATCGACTGGCATATCCGATTGGATCAGAGCCTTGTACATGGAATCCACCGAGAACATACCATTCTTAGTGATCTTCCAACGAAATTCATCAGCGCCTGGTGTAAGAGTAACCCTCGTTAATCTATCAACCAGGTTTTGCCAAGACGCAAGTCGAGGCCCGAGTAAATCTCGTCGGAACGTAACATTAGGAGGTGATGTTTGCATGACTGTAGCCAGCGTATCATCCTTATGTCGCGCTATCGTGTACAAGGCCGGATACTGTTCTCTGAGTGTGGTATTACCTAACCACTTATCCTCCCAGAACCGTATATGTGATCCATCCTTAATCTTAAATACCCCATAACGAAAAAACTTATTTTTATTCGCCATGAGTCCAGCCCAAAAGTGTGAATCACCTGGTTTCCACATAACCTGTGATATTGCTTTCGAACCTATGTATTTACGTTTCAGGATGGTCTGCCATACGCCATCTTCGGTAAATAGTTTAAAAATCCATTTACCAAGTAGGGCTGAATTCTTGACTTGCAGGTCATGAATACCAAGCCCTCCCTGATCTCGTGGACGACAAACTACATCCCATCTGGCCAATCGATATTTCTTTTTCTCGTTGTCACTCTGCCAAAAGAATCTTGATCGGAAGTAATCCAAAAATTTTAAGACTCCTTTAGGTAACTGGAGGAATGATATCATATACAGTACCATATTAGTAAGGACTGAATTAATGAGTACCAGTCGTCCACCCAGTGACAACAATTTTCCTTTCCAACTAACTAGCCGTTTCTGCAAACGCTCTTCGACTTGGGCCCATTCTGCATTAGTCAATCTCCTGTAATGTATTGGTATTCCCAAATACTTAATAGGAAACTGACCTTGCTCGCAACCAAATAGCTCGGTATACTGTGCAATTGCATCTTGTGCCTCGCCAAAGCAGAACAACTCACTTTTATGAAAATTGATTTTTAATCCGGATAATCGCTCGAATGCTGAAAGAATTAATTTTAGATTCGTCGCTTTCTCCAAATCGTGTTCCATAAAGAGAATTGTATCATCTGCGTATTGAAGGATAGACAATCCCCCATCGACTAGATGTGGAATTACTCCCTCAATTAGGCCATTTTCCTTGGCTCGATCGATCATGATTGCTAACATATCTGCCACAATATTAAACAATACGGGCGATAGCGGATCACCTTGTCTCAAGCCTTTCTTAGTTTGGAAGTATCGGCCAACATCATCATTGACTTTGATAGCCACGCTACCTCCAACTACGAAGCTGCGAACTAGAGTACACCACTCCTCTGAAAATCCTTTCATTCTCAGAGTCTGTTATAGAAACTCCCAATTCACTTTGTCATAGGCCTTTTCAAAGTCTATTTTAAGAATTACCCCATTAAGCTTTTTCGTGTGCAACTCATGTACGGTTTTGTGTAAGGTCACGACCCCATCTAGGATATTCCTACCCTGCATAAAAGCAGTATGTGTAGGTTTTACCACATGATCTGCCACTGAATTTAGCCTAATAGTTGCAACCTTTGTAAAGATTTTGAAACTAACGTTAAGAAGGCAGATTGGTCGGTACTGTTGTATCCTTTCTGCATTCAAAACCTTAGGTACCAAAACAATTTCCCCAAAATTAAGGCGATACAACTCCAGATGTCCACTCTGTAAGAAATCAAACATCTCGATGAGATCATGTTTAATGATTTCCCAGAAATGCTGATAGAACTCCGCCGGACAACCATCTGGACCAGGTGCCTTATTATGTTCCATCTGGAATATAGCCTTCTTTATCTCATCTTCAGAGAAGGGAGCATTAAGAAAAGCGTTTTCTTCCATTGAAACTTGGGGAATATCATCTGTGCGGCTCTCATCCATGGTAATACTACCTACTTCAGGAGCCCCAAACAGATCTTTATAGAACTTTGTGATATAGGCCTTGAGAAACTCTTGTCCCTCAATGATACCTTCATCCTGATGGAGTCATTGAATTCGTTTTTTTCTATGTCTGCCATTGGCAACATTATGAAATACCGAGTATTCGAGTCTCCTTCGAGAATGAATTGAGCTTTCGATCTCTGATACCATTTGAGTTCCTCTTCCCGCAACATTTGTGCTACTTTTGCATTGGATTGGCTTTTTAGTTTAATCTCTTGCGTAGATAGAAACCTAGTTTCAGCGAGACGATCTAACTCATCGATAATGGAACAGAGACGTTGTTTCTCCTTCTTTAACATCCCGGTCGTATGTCTCGCCCAACCACGGAGATGTTTACGCACATTGCGCATTTTATTATTCCATCTTTGTATCGGGTTATCACCTAAGACCGGTTTGCACCAGACATTCTTTACTAGTTCATCAAAACCGTCTCTCAAAAACCAACCTACTTCAAACTTGAACTGTGTCTGGCCTTTTGGTTTTGATGTGCCAGTTGAAAGTAGAAGGGGAGCATGGTCCGACAGAGCCTCAATGCGTTCTAGAGCGCGTACCGTGACCAAAGGGAAATGATCTTCCCAATCGGTACTCATTAATACGCGGTCTAGTTTCTCGTATATCGGCTCCGGCAGACTATTTGCCCAGGTGAACTGTCGTCCGGTCATGTACACCTCTCTCAAATCCAAGCTATCAATGACAGCGTTAAATAAGAAAGGCCAATGACCATCAAACCGTCCCCGACTTTTCTCGTGTGGGAACCTCAGCAAATTAAAATCTCCTCCAATTAAAATTGGATGTGGGTTATTATTTGCCAAGTTAACTAGCTCACGTAGAAAAGCCTCCTTAAACTCCTCCTGGGCAGCACCATACACAGCGACTAAACTCCATATGAAGTTGTCAGCACGGTTACGGAGGTGTAATTTAATATGAAAATCACCATCCGACCTTGCTAACACATCAAAGGAGTCAGTTTTAACGCCTAGTAGAATGCCACCCGATCTACCACGTGGAGGGATAGAGTGCCAAGTGAAGTCTAAACCCCCTGAGAGGCGGTTCAGAACACTCGCTTGGAAATCTCTCCTTCCGGATTTGGAGATCGCCACAAACTCCAAATTGTGATCCTTGACGTATTGTGCAAAATTCAAATGTTTAGCCAAGTCACCAAGACCTCTGCTATTACCGAATAAGCCATTCATCGGGAAACAATTGGGTTTTTAGGCGGTCTCTCGGAATATCGCGGTGAGTGTTTCCGTTTTTGTTTGGCGGTTTTGGATTTCCGGCCGGAAGCATATAGATCAAATAAAGATCCAAGCCCGTCCTCATCCAATCCCACCTCAGTCACCTCCCCCACTAGATGTGATAAAAGCTGTCCATCCGAAGAGGCATACGCTGAATCATCATCCATGTGAGGTATGTCCACCATGGGAGAAGCACTCGGATTGACCGATAAACGATCAAATTCCATATGCTTCAATACATTAGTGGACAACGTGATCTCTTTATCATTCTTCCCTAAAGAAACACCAACTACGCCTAGGCTAGAGGATAATTTGGTATTTGGAAAAGAAAGAAATGACTTTGTAGAGGATCCCGTACCTTTTGGCGAAGTTGAAAACATCGCCGCCTTCCGTCTCATGGCCTTGGACATGGCGTCCTCATCCGTCGATGAAGCCCCATCCGCGGCAACGAGATGGCGAGCACTGCGTCTCAGCCCACCATTAGGCTGCCCAGGAACCACGGAGGAGGGCGCCACGGCGGAGGGAGGTAATGACGAAGATACCCCCCAGACCACCATGTCCTTCCCTGCCCTGACAGGAACCGCCGCAACCGTGCCGCTACCCGCTAGTGATGGCGGGGTAGTTACCCGCGCTGAATCCGTCAATCCACCTCGCACCGGTGGGGGAGTGTGCATGCACGGTCCGTCGATGGCGTGCGCGGCAGCGTCCTGAATAACGCATCGCCCGGCCTGCGCGGCACTGCCAGCAGCTCCCGCCACTGGCCGTACAGGCGAAAGCCCGGTTCGCCCCAGCCGGCCACCTCCGCAAGCCGTCGCGCGGGCGAGCGTCACCTGCTCCCCGCTGCGCTCCACGGCAGCAGGACTGCTAGGTGGGCTGGGCCCCGTCCGCTGCTTACTGCAGCCAGCATGTGCAGTCTGGTCGGCGAGCAACGGCGCTCCGCCCGGCCCACCAGCCACGGCCTGAGGTGTAGGCCCATGGAGCCCCAGCCGGTCACCGGCGCTATCCGCCACGCGAGCGGGAGCCGCCTGCTCCCCACTCTGCTGCGCGGTCACTGGGCCGTCGCCAGGTGAGCGGGCCTCCGCCCGCTGTGTGCTGCCGCCTGTCACTGCCGCCAGGGCAATGGTTAGCGGTGCTCCACCCGGCCCAGCAGCCGGCGCACAAGAGCTGCTGTCCCCGGGCAGCACGTCGCTGGTCCGCCCCGCCTGGGCGGCGAATAGCCGGATGCCGCCTGCACCCTGCAGCCCACTCGATGATGCAGCAGACGACTGCGACTCTCCCGACGATGGCTTGGCGAGAAAACCACCTGAGGATAGCAATGAACGCACAATCTCCTTTCCCCTAGGTGTGGCTGGAGACATGTTGATTGGCGTTACTGCATAGTTCTTCAACAGCTCCAGCGCCTCGGTATGAGCCGCACCGCTACCATCCGCAGGGGGCTGATCAATAGCCATGCCCGTATCACCTCCCACCTCATCCTCTAAGCCAACACCCGTGCCGAGTAAATCCGAATCTCGGACACCCCTGGTAGAGGACTCAGAAGGCGTCTTCAAATCCCACACGTAAGGTACGAAGTCTGATTCTGGCACATAATCTTCGGGCTCCGGTCGGAAAGTGAAACCATACCCTTTAAGCCGTAACACACCATCTGTGTTTGTGTAAGGACCCACCTCATCCTCCTTGTTAAACACCTCGTCATCTGACAGCGCCATCCGCAACCGAACAATACCTCTACGACGTAGAGCCAAAAGGTCCACATCCAAGGTAACACCGATGAGGGAACCAACTGCCCACAGACCGAGGAAGTGTCGCAATGGATTTGGAACTCCTTCCACATGCACCCACGTATGGTAGAACTCTAGCTTAGTCTCAATATCTTCTGGCTTCCACTTGCTGAACAGTAGCCTAGTAGACTGAGACGGGACCCCAAAATCCATCCCATCGAACCTCTCCAACTCTGCCACCGACGGGAACACCAGCTTGAAACGGTTATCTCCACTAGGCATCGCTTCCCACTTCCACCGTGGTGTAGAACACATGCTGGCAACCGTCATCTCGACCTGTCTCGCCCTAGCAGGAGTGCCAACCACCGTGACCAGCGCAACCGGACCACCAAACGCAACCTCATCCTGAAACAGATCATCCGGGAACTGGGAAAACATAGTATGAAAACTACCAATCCCTCCAATGGAAACTGCCGGCTTTGGTAGTCTGAGAGTGGGACACTTCTTCATAGGGTGCTTCTTGCTATCACACACGTAACAATAGTGCTCCACCGGACAATCCCTTGTTGTGTGTGTATCGACCTCGCACTTCCAGCAACGGATCTTCCTCACCACCGTAGCTACGGCAACGTCAACCCCCACGGGTCCAGCGGCGGCTAGCACCTGCTGTTCAACCACGGGAGTTGGAAATGCTACAGCTGTCTCGAGAGTCCCAGGAGCCACTGCAACCGGTGCCAGTTTCTTTTTCTTGTTCTTACGGCTCCCCGCCCCTCCTGCTGCCACCGTGCCGACCGCGAACCCTCCGGCCGGCGTTGCCACAGCCGCGTGAGCCGGATCCACCGCGAGCGGCGCAGCGCCCACCGTTGGCGCTTGAGCCGCCACCGAAATCCCCGCCTGCGCCGCGCTAGGCCGCGCCACCGCCGCAGCTGCGTGAGCCGGCCCCGGAAGAGGAAGCGCCGGCCTAGGGTTAGCCGCCACCTGCGGCATTGGGGCGAAAGCCGGCGGCCCGACCATCGGTCTGGCCACGCACGCCGCCTGACCGCGCCCAGTACCAACCCCCGCCAGCGTGCCGCGTCCACGACCGCCCGCCACCGGCCCAGGTGGCCGAAGACCGGCCGGTCCGCCGGCACGCTGGGGAGCCGCCATCTCCGCGGGCGACAGAAGCACCTGAAGAAACGAACGCCGGCGCGTAGCAGACTTGGAGGAGTTGTCCGCGCGCAGAGGACGTAGAGTTGTCGAGGTTGTTGTCGTAGTAGGGAGCGGTGTCGGCGCAGCGTTCGTAGCTTTCAGAACCCTAGGCCGATCGGTTTTGGCCCAGAGGTAAGCAAACGCCTCCTGGAAGTGCCCCCAGGGCTTCACGTTGGATCCGCCGGTCCCACGCGACAGAGGCGCGGTTTGAACCGCACAGGACGTGGCCGTTTCCTCTAAACGCGGATCGCAGATCGCCACCTCGACTTCGCCGGCCGACGACGGCGAACTCACCGCCGCGCCCTTGAATTCCACAGGGAAAAAGTCCCCAAGGCAAGGCGCCGGTGTTATTCGCGGACGTGGGACTGGTCCCCTCCAACCGACACGCACGGCCGGCGTCCTTAACCGGTGCCCCATCGGGCTCCTACGGCCACCGATCGCCGCCGGGCATGACGTCGTTGGAGTAGAAACCGACGAAGACGACGCGGCAGAGCCCGCCTCCGACACCGCCCGCGTGCCCTCGCCCTTCTCCCACGTTCGAGACTTCCTCGTCGGAAAACCCGCACGCGCCCAAAACTCTGCCGCCCGCGCCTCATCAGACACCGTCGCCCGATCGATGTCGTCGCGAGAGACCTCCCAGTCCTCTCCTAGAACCTCCTCCGCCGCCGCAATAGCCACACCGGCAGCGCTCGCCGCATCATCCGTATCGACTTCAAGAAGACCGAAACGGGATCCCCCGCCCACCTCCGCCGGAGACGCGAAGAGGAGAGACCCCGCAGGGGCCAGAGTCAGCCACCGGCAGCGTGGTCGCTCGGCTCCCGGAGAGGGGTCGCCAGGAGGCGCCGCCATCGTGAGTCAACTTGTTGTCCGTCCACCCTCCAATGGGCGGGCAGGCCCAATCTCGCGCCCAGTCCGTCGAACGCCCACCTGAACGCCGCCGACGAGGGCCGAAATGCGCGAGTCGTCGCCACGGACAGCACGCCGCCGCGCCGCGGTAATGCGAGGGGCAGATCCGGTCGAATCCGAGGTGCTCGCAAGTCTCCTGGGGTTCCGTTGCCGCTTCTGCTCCGCGGCGACTTGGCTGTCTCGCAACATACCAAAAAATAACTTCATAGATGTAAATCAAAATATAGACAACAACAAATTAATATCGCTGGATGCATCTTGGAATGTAGTTTTGTAATATAAAATTTTAATATCATACATAATACTACAATACCTCTGCGACGTAGAGCCAAAAGGTCCACATCCAAGGTAACACCGATGAGGGAACCAACTGCCCACAGACCGAGGAAGTGTCGCAATGGATTTGGAACTCCTTCCACATGCACCCACGTCTGGTAGAACTCTAGCTTAGTCTCAATATCTTCTGGCTTCCACTTGCTGAACAGTAGCCTAGTAGACTGAGACGGGACCCCAAAATCCATCCCATCGAACCTCTCCAACTCTGCCACCGACGGGAACACCAGCTTGAAACGGTTATCTCCACTAGGCATCGCTTCCCACTTCCACCGTGGTGTAGAACACATGCGGGCAACCGTCATCTCGACCTGTCTCGCCCTAGCAGGAGTGCCAACCACCGTGACCAGCGCAACCGGACCACCAAACGCAACCTCATCCTGAAACAGATCATCCGGGAACTGGGAAAACATAGTATGAAAACTACCAATCCCTCCAATGGAAACTGCCGGCTTTGGTAGTCTGAGAGTGGGACACTTCTTCATAGGGTGCTTCTTGCTATCAGACACGTAACAATAGTGCTCCACCGGACAATCCCTTGTTGTGTGTGTATCGACCTCGCACTTCCAGCAACGGGTCTTCCTCACCACCGTAGCTACGGCAACGTCAACCCCCACGGGTCCAGCGGCGGCTAGCACCTGCTGTTCAACCACGGGAGTTGGAAATGCTACAGCTGTCTCGAGAGTCCCAGGAGCCACTGCAACCGGTGCCAGTTTCTTTTTCTTGTTCTTACGCCTCCCCGCCCCTCCTGCTGCCACCGTGCCGACCGCGAACCCTCCAGCCGGCGTTGCCACAGCCGCGTGAGCCGGATCCACCGCGAGCGGCGCAGCGCCCACCGTTGGCGCTTGAGCCGCCACCGAAATCCCCGCCTGCGCCGCGCTAGGCCGCGCCACCGCCGCAGCTGCGTGAGCCGGCCCCGGAAGAGGAAGCGCCGGCCTAGGGTTAGCCGCCACCTGCGGCATTGGGGCGAAAGCCGGCGGCCCGACCATCAGTCTGGCCACGCACGCCGCCTGACCGCGCCCAGTACCAACCCCCGCCAGCGTGCCGCGTCCACGACCGCCCGCCACCGGCCCAGGTGGCCGAAGACCGGCCGGTCCGCCGGCACGCTGGGGAGCCGCCATCTCCGCGGGCGACAGAAGCACCTGAAGAAACGAACGCCGGCGCATAGCAGACTTGGAGGAGTTGTCCGCGCGCAGAGGACGTAGAGTTGTCGAGGTTGTTGTCGTAGTAGGGAGCGGTGTCGGCGCAGCGTTCGTAGCTTTCAGAACCCTAGGCCGGTCGGTTTTGGCCCAGAGGTAAGCAAACGCCTCCTGGAAGTGCCCCCAGGGCTTCACGTTGGATCCGCCGGTCCCACGCGACAGAGGCGCGGTTTGAACCGCACAGGACGTGGCCGTTTCCTCTAAACGCGGATCGCAGATCGCCACCTCGACTTCGCCGGCCGACGACGGCGAACTCACCGCCGCGCCCTTGAATTCCGCAGGGAAAAAGTCCCCAAGGCAAGGCGCCGGTGTTATTCGCGGACGTGGGACTGGTCCCCTCCAACCGACACGCACGGCCGGCGTCCTTAACCGGTGCCCCATCGGGCTCCTACGGCCACCGATCGCCGCCGGGCATGACGTCGTTGGAGTAGAAACCGACGAAGACGACGCGGCAGAGCCCGCCTCCGACACCGCCCGCGTGCCCTCGCCCTTCTCCCACGTTCGAGACTTCCTCGTCGGAAAACCCGCACGCGCCCAAAACTCTGCCGCCCGCGCCTCATCAGACACCGTCGCCCGATCGATGTCGTCGCGAGAGACCTCCCAGTCCTCTCCTAGAACCTCCTCCGCCGCCGCAATAGCCACACCGGCAGCGCTCGCCGCATCATCCGTATCGACTTCAAGAAGACCGAAACGGGATCCCCCGCCCACCTCCGCCGGAGACGCGAAGAGGAGAGACCCCGCAGGGGCCAGAGTCAGCCACCGGCAGCGTGGTCGCTCGGCTCCCGGAGAGGGGTCGCCAGGAGGCGCCGCCATCGTGAGTCAACTTGTTGTCCGTCCACCCTCCAATGGGCGGGCAGGCCCAATCTCGCGCCCAGTCCGTCGAACGCCCACCTGAACGCCGCCGACGAGGGCCGAAATGCGCGAGTCGTCGCCACGGACAGCACGCCGCCGCGCCGCGGTAATGCGAGGGGCAGATCCGGTCGAATCCGAGGTGCTCGCAAGTCTCCTGGGGTTCCGTTGCCGCTTCTGCTCCGCGGCGACTTGGCTGTCTCGCAACATACCAAAAAATAACTTCATAGATGTAAATCAAAATATAGACAACAACAAATTAATATCGCTGGATGCATCTTGGAATGTAGTTTTGTAATATAAAATTTTAATATCATACATAATACTACAATTTCTTATAAAATTGTCAAATTCATAATTTTTTTATATTTAAGATAAGAATTAAAAGTACATTTATTTACGAATAGAAGGAGTAATATTGTAGGGTGTGGTTTCCCTAGTTGCTTCTGATATCCTCTTAAAAAATGATTTATCTGTCAAGTTGCCTTTTTTCTTGTTTTTCTGAATAGGATGAGAAAGCATTCCCGCATCCGCATCTCTCAATTTGCATTGCCCTAACATGACTAAAATTGACGCAATACATCAAGGCCAAATGAATGGGTTTATAGAAATATGTCTTATCCACTCTAGAATGGCATTGCACTAATTTCAGTGATTTGATAACATAGTGTCCTTTATGATATAATTTTTCTCTCACTTTTTTTACTCTCGGATTTCAACAATTACACCTTTATTATACTCAATACCATGTTTCTAAACTATTCCTTAACATTCATTGGTGCTCATATAGTTTCCTTGTTGTTGTTCTTAGGCCCTCTATATTTATCAGGAAAAAAAAGATACATATGTCAACTAGGAAAAAAAGGTGAGTACTCATTTGGAAGACAACATTGTGTACGATTCTTTCTCTCTCATCTCAGGGCTGACACTGGAAAATTAATTTCAGGGGTGATACTTTTATTTTTGACAGATCATGATGTTTATTTGTATTTTATATGAATGACAATGCAGTCGGGGTGGCGTGCGATTTTATGGCACAACCTTCGTGCTGTCCACCATGCAGGTGCCCAGATGCCTGCCTGCGTATTATTCCGAACAGCAACAAAAAAATATCTTATGCACGACAAGGCTACTGTTATGATGGTGGCCATCGCTGTCGTGGACCCGCCTCTCACTCTCTCTGTATGTACGTGCACGCGCACAAGTACAGTTTAGATATTGTTTAAACTTTTATTAATTTATTACATGGACTAGGTAGAGTGTATAATATACTGTACTATACTGGTACTACAGTATTATGTGTAAATGATCAACTCTAGTTTATTATGGGAGAAATTTCGTGATCGAATTGTGAATTCGGAAACACTCGCGAACCATATTTTTCTATGACGCGAAGGAGATGGTCCAAGCAACCAAGTGGGAGATGTTCTAGAGTTGTGCGCTCTAGTCTTTAATGGTCCGTGGGCTCAGTTGGTCTTCATTCAGCATTTTCCTTTTCAAACAGGCCCAACCGATTGCTCTGCCCACATGCGGATCGTAACCTGCAAAAGGTGGCGTGCAGGCGGAATTCTCAAGCAGTATAAATTTCATGCTGATTGGATGACCATCCCTTGGACGGTTGGACCCCTCACTACGGGAAATAGCACAGACGCCGACGGCCGTCAGAGACGCCGACGGCCAAATGTCGCCCCCCTCGGCGTAGGGGAGTCGACAGGATTGGCACGCGACGTGCCCCTCGGCGTATGCCATCTGCCCCGAGGGCCACCGTCGGCGTAGCTGCCCCCCTCGGCGTAGGTGACGCTCCGTTACGGCGTCCGAGCGCGGCCCGTTATGTGCTGGCCTACCCCGAGGGGGTGCCGTCGGCGTTGTGTTCCTATTTTTTTTCCCTCCCCGCGCGTTACGTGCTGTGTATACACGCGTTGCGTGTTTTTTTTAAAAAAAACTTCAGTACCTACGCCGACGGTTTGCCGTCGGCTTAGGTAGTTTTTCTTTTTTCTTTTGCTCGATCGCGATATTCTTGCAAGTCATTGCTCTGATATTCTGTTCAGGAACCACTTTTATCATGAAATTTTTTACTGCAAGTTATTATGATTGTGTCATCGACTCATTATCAACATACTCATCGCAACAACAACAAATTAAATAGTCGTGAAGATAGAGTAATATGGACGAAAACCGGAGGGGGGCTACGGAGCGTCCGGAACCTTTCACAAGCTAGAGGGTGCCATACCATGTTATTATATGTGTGTTGTGGTCTTTGGATGGCAAAGATTGCACTCCGGGGTGTGACCCGCTTCACCGACGTCCGTTTCTCCCTCGTGAGTTTACATGCGCTTATAGGGTGAAACTCCCTTATCGGACGAAACGTCGGGAATCTTCCGAAGAGTTGGGTTCTACCAACTTGTTTTATGTTCCTATGGGCTACCCTAACACAAACAAGCAGCTGGTTCCACAATGCTACCCCCTTTCGACGCCGTTACCGCGTGTATCCGTATAAGTCCGGTATTTCTCCTGCGGGTCTAGGTTTTCACCGGAGGGGGGCTACGGAGCGTCCGGAACCTTTCACAAGCTAGAGGGTGCCATACCATGTTATTATATGTGTGTTGTGGTCTTTGGATGGGAAATATTGCACTCCGGGATGTGACCCGCTTCACCGACGTCCGTTTCTCCCTCGTGAGTTTACATGCGCTTATAGGGTGAAACTCCCTTATCGGGCGAAACGTCGGGAATCTTCCGAAGAGTTGGGTTCTACCAACTTGTTTTATGTTCCTATGGGCTACCCTAACACAAACAAGCAGCTGGTTCCACAATGCTACCCCCTTTCGACGCCGTTACCGCGTGTATCCGTATAAGTCCGGTATTTCTCCTGCGGGTCTAGGTTTTCACCGGAGGGGGGCTACGGAGCGTCCGGAACCTTTCACAAGCTAGAGGGTGCCATACCATGTTATTATATGTGTGTTGTGGTCTTTGGATGGGAAATATTGCACTCCGGGGTGTGACCCGCTTCACCGACGTCCGTTTCTCCCTCGTGAGTTTACATGCGCTTATAGGGTGAAACTCCCTTATCGGGCGAAACGTCGGGAATCTTCCGAAGAGTTGGGTTCTACCAACTTGTTTTATGTTACTATGGGCTACCCTAACACAAACAAGCAGCTGGTTCCACAATGCTACCCCCTTTCGACGCCGTTACCGCGTGTATCCGTATAAGTCCGGTATTTCTCCTGCGGGTCTAGGTTTTCACCGGAGGGGGGCTACGGAGCGTCCGGAACCTTTCACAAGCTAGAGGGTGCCATACCATGTTATTATATGTGTGTTGTGGTCTTTGGATGGCAAAGATTGCACTCCGGGGTGTGACCCGCTTCACCGACGTCCGTTTCTCCCTCGTGAGTTTACATGCGCTTATAGGGTGAAACTCCCTTATCGGGCGAAACGTCGGGAATCTTCCGAAGAGTTGGGTTCTACCAACTTGTTTTATGTTCCTATGGGCTACCCTAACACAAACAAGCAGCTGGTTCCACAATGCTACCCCCTTTCGACGCCGTTACCGCGTGTATCCGTATAAGTCCGGTATTTCTCCTGCGGGTCTAGGTTTTCACCGGAGGGGGGCTACGGAGCGTCCGGAACCTTTCACAAGCTAGAGGGTGCCATACCATGTTATTATATGTGTGTTGTGGTCTTTGGATGGCAAAGATTGCACTCCGGGGTGTGACCCGCTTCACCGACGTCCGTTTCTCCCTCGTGAGTTTACATGCGCTTATAGGGTGAAACTCCCTTATCGGACGAAACGTCGGGAATCTTCCGAAGAGTTGGGTTCTACCAACTTGTTTTATGTTCCTATGGGCTACCCTAACACAAACAAGAAGCTGGTTCCACAATTCTACCCCCTTTCGACGCCGTTACCGCGTGTATCCGTATAAGTCCGGTATTTCTCCTGCGGGTCTAGGTTTTCACCGGAGGGGGGCTACGGAGCGTCCGGAACCTTTCACAAGCTAGAGGGTGCCATACCATGTTATTATATGTGTGTTGTGGTCTTTGGATGGCAAAGATTGCACTCCGGGGTGTGACCCGCTTCACCGACGTCCGTTTCTCCCTCGTGAGTTTACATGCGCTTATAGGGTGAAACTCCCTTATCGGACGAAACGTCGGGAATCTTCCGAAGAGTTGGGTTCTACCAACTTGTTTTATGTTCCTATGGGCTACCCTAACACAAACAAGAAGCTGGTTCCACAATGCTACCCCCTTTCGACGCCGTTACCGCGTGTATCCGTATAAGTCCGGTATTTCTCCTGCGGGTCTAGGTTTTCACCGGAGGGGGGCTACGGAGCGTCCGGAACCTTTCACAAGCTAGAGGGTGCCATACCATGTTATTATATGTGTGTTGTGGTCTTTGGATGGCAAATATTGCACTCCGGGGTGTGACCCGCTTCACCGACGTCCGTTTCTCCCTCGTGAGTTTACATGCGCTTATAGGGTGAAACTCCCTTATCGGGCGAAACGTCGGGAATCTTCCGAAGAGTTGGGTTCTACCAACTTGTTTTATGTTCCTATGGGCTACCCTAACACAAACAAGCAGCTGGTTCCACAATGCTACCCCCTTTCGACGCCGTTACCGCGTGTATCCGTATAAGTCCGGTATTTCTCCTGCGGGTCTAGGTTTTCACCGGAGGGGGGCTACGGAGCGTCCGGAACCTTTCACAAGCTAGAGGGTGCCATACCATGTTATTATATGTGTGTTGTGGTCTTTGGATGGCAAAGATTGCACTCCGGGGTGTGACCCGCTTCACCGACGTCCGTTTCTCCCTCGTGAGTTTACATGCGCTTATAGGGTGAAACTCCCTTATCGGACGAAACGTCGGGAATCTTCCGAAGAGTTGGGTTCTACCAACTTGTTTTATGTTCCTATGGGCTACCCTAACACAAACAAGAAGCTGGTTCCACAATGCTACCCCCTTTCGACGCCGTTACCGCGTGTATCCGTATAAGTCCGGTATTTCTCCTGCGGGTCTAGGTTTTCACCGGAGGGGGGCTACGGAGCGTCCGGAACCTTTCACAAGCTAGAGGGTGCCATACCATGTTATTATATGTGTGTTGTGGTCTTTGGATGGCAAAGATTGCACTCCGGGGTGTGACCCGCTTCACCGACGTCCGTTTCTCCCTCGTGAGTTTACATGCGCTTATAGGGTGAAACTCCCTTATCGGACGAAACGTCGGGAATCTTCCGAAGAGTTGGGTTCTACCAACTTGTTTTATGTTCCTATGGGCTACCCTAACACAAACAAGAAGCTGGTTCCACAATGCTACCCCCTTTCGACGCCGTTACCGCGTGTATCCGTATAAGTCCGGTATTTCTCCTGCGGGTCTAGGTTTTCACCGGAGGGGGGCTACGGAGCGTCCGGAACCTTTCACAAGCTAGAGGGTGCCATACCATGTTATTATATGTGTGTTGTGGTCTTTGGATGGCAAAGATTGCACTCCGGGGTGTGACCCGCTTCACCGACGTCCGTTTCTCCCTCGTGAGTTTACATGCGCTTATAGGGTGAAACTCCCTTATCGGACGAAACGTCGGGAATCTTCCGAAGAGTTGGGTTCTACCAACTTGTTTTATGTTCCCTTGGACGGTTGGACCCCTTGAATTTTTTTTTCATTACGATTTTGAGGTTGTCCTCCGTTTAGTTTGAGTGCATACAAAATGAATGACTACCGTACGTGTTAGTTGGTCATGTGTTTAAGGTGAAAAAATGAGACGAGAAAACATGACTCATCGCTATATATAACCAGAGACATGGGAAGTCGACTTGTCTAACATGTTAGCGTAGCAACAACAAGAGCAATGAGCTATCAGTAGTAGAGAGTTAGATGTTGTGCTGATATGAGTAGAAAACAAATTGATGGGTCGGAAAATACGCTGCGATGTTGGAGGGAACTGATATCTAGCCATCCTACCGAAGCATCCTACAAGCTGATTGTTATGGTTTTGTTATGATGAAGCAGCCAGTAATAAGCTAAAATGGACAATGTGACATTATTTGGACATGCACGGGTCTTCTTTCACGTGTCTATCTTTTCTTCTTATATACACAGTGTGCAGCGGGGAAAATAATGGAAGAAAGATTGAAATGTGTCGTGCACAATTCATTGAGGATTGATAGTTACTATGATGTTTGTGCGGCCTAGCTTGTGTAAACTGTGTGTATGGTTTGACGACTATATATAATACAATTAAATCTATGTCTGTGTAAGGACATTTTTATGGTTTTTATTCTTTGTTTTAATATGAGGAACTCAGAACATGACGCCCTGCTTTCACGGAGGACTCCATTTGTTCAAGAGATGAAATAATACAACGTTTATTGGACACTTGATTTCTACTAATAATTTTAGTGTGTTAGGATGAAAATATTGTGAATTAATAAACATGTAGAGCAAACAAAAACCTGACTAAGGTGTTTTGTTCATAGATAGGTACATAACTGTTAAAACAAACTATACCAATGTGAACTTCACAAACCTTCCATTTTCAAAGCAATTGATGGCGCAATCCACGTGAAAGAAAACAAACACAACGCCATTGCAGATCCTTGCATCCGCAACATTCTGAGGTACCCACCTCCTTATCATTGCGGATAATTGAGATTTGACGAAAATGACACATACCGAGGCAATCAACTTCTATTTCTTATAAAACACATATTCAAAATTTATATTTGTAAGGAAACAATTAATCCTAACAGGTGAAATATATACGATCGGCTCTAGTTTAACTTGAGGAGCTTGCCTACAAAACAATAGAGTGGAACATTGACGTGGGGATACCCGAGAGACGGCCCATGATGGGCTTACCCCGTGCGGCCAATTAGGGGGTACCTCGACGAGACTCTCGAGTGGTTGCATGAAGGCCAACGAAAGAAGCCCACGCAGGAACTTAATAAGGAAAGACTTGGACAGCAAGGATAGGAAAAAAGTAGCAACCGACTCGAAAACGAGTCCAATTCAAGTACGACCCTTGGGACCCGGCTACCTATATAAATCACGGGAGGGGGTCATAAACGAGACAGTCAACCCTAGATTCAGAGCTGCAACATATTCAATTTGTAACAGCACCCCCCGTATTATTTTCACCTAATCGGAATAAAATCCGGGGGGGGGGGGGGGGCAGCAACCCATCGAGTCAAGTAGTCCACCAGTGCCTTCTCCTTTATGAAACTCTAGGTCCCTCGCCATGGGGATTATTGAGGTCACATCCTCTTCATTGGCGCCAGCTGTGGGAATTCGGAGCGTTAGATCCGTGGATTCTTCGGCTTCATCACCGTCATATTGTGATTCGATGATCTGAGCGGACTTGATCTGCTTCGGTTCTATCGACTTCACCAAGTACTCGTCAGCATCACGCCAGGCGTTCGACTACCTCGACCGAAGCATCAATCTCAGGATCAGTTACCTGAACTTCCGCGCAGGCCGCACAGGAGTATTGCGCCTGGAGGACTCCCCTCGAATTCAGCCGGAGGAGTCAATTGTGCCAAAGTTCTCGCTGCTTTCGCTCGAAGAGGCAAACTCCGAGTAGTTTTACCCTACTAACCCTAACGTCCATTTCGTCGCGATGGCGAGACGCACCCCGTCATCGTCTTGAGAGAGCAGCGAAGAGGATGAGGTAACTGACACTCCCAAAGAGATAGATGCAACCAACATTGGGGCAACCAAGGAGGACGAGGAACTCGTTGAGTACCCGTTAAAGTCCTCGACACCCAGAGACGAGGAACCGAACAACAACGACGATGGATTCGAGGGCTCTCCACCACCTATTAACTTCGGGTCCATAGCTAAAAACAAGAAGGGAAAAGCAGAGCACCCCCAGGTGCATGTGTCGGCTGCCACAATGGATTTGGTCACCATGCTAGTTGAGCAAGACCTCCCTCTCCCTCAAGATGCCAATTCGGACGAGCGGGTAGCTTATCGCTAGATGTTGGCCAAGCACAGGAAGAAACTAGAAACCGCGGGTCCTCTAGGGATGGACTTGGCTGAGGCTTCAGGCAGCGGTGTTGGAGAAATCACCCGCTCCTATGCGACAGTATCGAACAGCGAACATGACAACCGAGCCTATGAAGGGATCTCGTAGGGCATTGAGTCTCGACCACGACCCAAGAGAACCCAATCTGCCAGAGAAGTTAGCACACAAAACGCCTTACTGCCTTAGGAAAGGCTCTTACAAGTACAAACATACTTGATGTTCATAAAACCAACACCGGGTGACCCCCGCGGTGAAGTCCACGAGGAGATACTATGAGGCCTCAACGTGGAAAGCGCAGAATAAGGGAGAAGATCCACACCGCTGGCAGAAGCACCCGCAGAGCCGGTAAAAATGAAAGCCAAACCGGCCAGAGCGCCACGTTACGAGGAGGATCTACGGAACCGTCTCACGCAGAATATGTTGGATAGGTTGCGCAGAGAAAGAGGAGCAGAAGAGCCGGTACCAAGGACAACAGGACTCGAGCGGAGAACCCCGAGGCACGACTCAATCGATACTCATGTTGGCACTGGATAATGAATTTCTGGGTTGATATTTTATTTTGGACACCCGATACTCATGTTGGATCCCGATGACCTCTATACTTATGAGAAATTAAAGGACACTAGATGGTTCCCCGTGCGTTGCGGCGGGAATTAGAGAAACATGTTTTAATCTGAAAATACTGATTGTCGTGATTAGGAATGAGTCCTTGATTGCATACTGTACTGAGATCTTCGTGTGGTTTCAGAATCAGCACACACCATGAAATGTGATCTGCAAAACTATTAATGTATCTGGACGATAATACAATAGAATAGTGTGTGTAGAAAATATTTTACCAAATAGATCAATTAGTTGGGAAAGTGGTATGAGGTTCATGCTCTTGATTGACGTTAAATAATCATTGTACAACATTTTAGCGGGGTATACCTCTCTTGATGTTTAATCTGCGAAAGGAAAAAAACTGCCACACTCTTGTCTAATCTGCAAAAGGGAAACAACCGCTACGATTAGAGTGATAAGCAAAGTATGTGATCTCGGCAAATGATAAGCTACCTGTTGGGAATAATATTCAAACGAAATACAATATCGACCGGTCAAGCAAAAAGAGGGGAAAAAAATCAGGAAGTCATACTCCAGAATGTGCCTATGTTGATGGCCAATGAATCAAGTAGACGTGGGTGAATGTCGTGCGTGGACACAGTCGCCGCTAGAGTATGGATGTTGCTGGTGCATGAAAGTACGGCCAGACGCTAGTGAGCAGCTGCATAGAGATATCCATGCTGGGCGAGTCAATGAAATCCAAATAGAAAATTAAGTGGGAGAAGCAACAGTATGAACTTGTAGTCGATGGATTTGAGGTTTCCGATGAGAAATCAACGCACTGGTAGAAAATAGGCCTTCCATACGCCCCCATTAGTCCCCAAAAGTTTCGACCCGCGACTATAGGGGTCTCTAGTCGCGGTTCGGGAGGACACCCGCGACCAACAGTCTGGGCCCAGCGCGCTCGGTCCACAGCTGGCGGACGGGAGGGGCTTTAGTCCCGGTTGGCCAGCCCAACCGGGACTAATAGGTCCCCAAGGCCTTTAGTCGCGGTTGTCCAGGCCAATCGGGACTAAAGGCCCATCCCTATATATAGGACTCAGGTGGCTGCACTTAGCCACATTTGGTGTCACTTCTACTCACAATATTCACAAGGGGTGGTGGGTTTGCTTTTTATTCCTCCTATGCACACAAGGTGTTTGATGAAATGCCCGAGAGCATGAAACACACATGATATGAAGTGTCCGAGCCGCACTTGAGCGTTTTCATTTATTTTAACTCCGCGATCGCGGTTAGCAACTTGAACCTTTCATGATTTGTATTATTTCCAGCTAGTTAGTTTAACAAATGCATGATGGTTAATTAATTATATACTTTATATAATAATAATGAAGATGAATCGGCAATGGATGTACGGTAACCGACTCTCCGGCGAGTTCACTACGGGTTTGAAAGATTTCCTCGTAGTGGCAAATGCGAACAAGCAACGAGGTTTTATTATCTGTCCATGTGCTGAATGTAAGAATGAGAAGGGTCACTCCTCCTCAAAAGTCGTTCACATGCACCTGCTTCGGCACGGTTTCATGCGAAGCTATAATTGTTGGACCAAGCATGGAGAAAAAGGGGTTAGAATGGAAGAAGATGAAGAAGAGGATGATATCGATTTCAACTATCATGACGCTTTCGGTG
Organism: Alopecurus myosuroides; assembly: GCA_028641055.1. Classification (NCBI taxonomy): domain Eukaryota; kingdom Viridiplantae; phylum Streptophyta; class Magnoliopsida; order Poales; family Poaceae; genus Alopecurus; species Alopecurus myosuroides. The sequence continues at coordinate 48,962,282 of CM054057.1, read as the reverse complement.
ATACTTTCATGGAGGATGATGCTGAAGGTGGGGAAGGGTTTGGTGAAGGTGAAGAAGAGGCACATGATGAGCCCGCTGATGATCTTGGTCGGACCATTGCTGATGCACGGAGACGCTGCGAAACTGACCAGGAGAGGGAGAATTTGGATCGCATGTTAGAGGATCACACGAAGTCGCTGTACCCAGGATGCGACAATAGTCTGAAAAAGCTAGGCTGCACACTGGATTTGCTGAAATGGAAGGCACGGGAAGGTGTAGCTGACTCATCATTTGAAAATTTGCTGAAAATGTTGAAGAATATGTTTCCGAAGAATAACGAGTTGCCCGCCAGTACGTACGAAGCAAAGAAGGTTGTCTGCCCTCTAGGTTTAGAGGTTCTAAAGATACATGCATGCATTAACGACTGCATCCTCTACCGCGGTGCATACGAGAAATTGGATAAATGCCCTGTATGCACTGCATTGCGTTATAAGATCAGAGGCGATGACCCTGGTGACGATGTTGAGGGCGAGAAACCCAGGAAGAGGGTTCCCGCCAAGGTGATGTGGTATGCTCCTATAATACCTCGGCTGAAACGCCTGTTCATGAACAAAGAGCATGCCAAGTTGTTGCGATGGCACAAAGAGGACCGTAAGTCCGACGGGGAATTGAGACACCCCGCTGATCGAACGCAATGGAGAAAGATTGATAGAGAGTTCAAAGATTTTGCAGCTGACACAAGGAACATAAGATTTGGTCTAAGTACTGATGGCATGAATCCTTTTGGCGAGCAGAGCTCCAGCCATAGCACCTGGCTCGTGACTCTATGCATCTACAACCTTCCTCCTTGGTTGTGCATGAAGCGGAAGTTCATTATGATGCCAGTGCTCATCCAAGGTCCGAAGCAACCCGGCAACGACATCGATGTGTACCTAAGGCCATTAGTTGATGAACTTTTACAGTTGTGGGGCAGACCTGGTGTACCTGTGTGGGATGAGCTTAAAGAAGAGGATTTTAACCTACGAGCGTTTCTTTTTGTAACCATCAACGATTGGCCTGATCTCAGTAACCTTTCGGGACAGTCAAATAAGGGATACAAAGCATGCACGCACTGCTTACATGAGACTAAAAGCGTATTTTTGGATAATTGTAGGAAGAACGTGTACCTGGGTCATCGTCGATTTCTTCCCCGAAATCATAACGTAAGAAAGAAAGGCAAGCATTTCAACGGCAAGGCAGATCACCGGCCGAAGCCTGCGGAACGTACTGGAGCTGAGATATTTGATATGGTCAAGGATTTGAAAGTCATCTTTGGAAAGGGTCCTGGCGGGCAATCAGTTCCGCTGGGAGTTGACGGGCACGTACCCATGTGGAAAAAGAAATCGATATTTTGGGAGCTACAGTATTGGAAAGTCCTAGATGTCCGCTCTGCAATCGACGTGATGCATGTTACGAAGAATATTTGCGTGAACCTGCTAAGCTTCTTGGGCGCGTATGGGAAGACAAATGATACAAAGGAAGCACGGCAGGACCAGCAACTTTTGAAAGACCCAGATGACCGGCATCCGGAATGGTTTAAAGGTCGCGCCAGCTACGCTCTTACCAAAGAAGAGAAGGTCATTTTTCTTGAATGCCTGAGCAGTATGAAGGTCCCGTCTAGCTTCTCGTCGAATATAAAGGGAATAATAAACATGGCGGACAAAAAGTTCCAAAACCTGAAGTCTCACGACTGCCACGTGATTATGACGCAATTGCTTCCGATTGCTTTGAGGGGGCTCCTACCGGAAAATGTTCGATTAGCCATTGTGAAGCTATGTGCATTCCTCAATGCAATCTCTCATAAGGTAATCAGTCCAGAAGATCTACCACGGTTACAGAACGATGTGGTCCAATGTCTTGTCAGTTTCGAGTTGATGTTTCCACCATCCTTCTTCAATATCATGACGCACCTCCTGGTCCACCTAGTCGAAGAGATTTCCATTCTCGGTCCTGTATTTCTACACAATATGTTCCCCTTCGAGAGGTTTATGGGAGTATTAAAGAAATATGTTCGTAACCGTGCTAGGCCAGAAGGAAGCATCGTAAAGGGCTATGGAAATGAGGAGGTAATTGAGTTCTGCATTGACTATGTTCCTGACCTTAAGCCGATTGGTATTCCTCAATCGCGGCACGAGGGGAGACTAAGTGGAAAAGGCACGATCGGAAGGAAATCAACGATATGTATGGACGGTCATTCTGTGACTGAAGCACACCACACAGTTCTGCAAAATTCGAGCTTGGTGGCTCCGTACTTCAAGCAACACAAGAATATTTTACGCTCGGACAACCCGGGGAAGCCTGAATCATGGATTAGAAAGGCCCACATGGAGACTTTCGGCAGTTGGTTGCGAAAACATTTAATGAATGACAATGATGTTGGAGATCAGCTGTACATGTTGGCCAAGACACCATCTTCGACTATAACGACTTACCAAGGGTACGAGATTAATGGGAATATATTTTACACGATCTCCCAAGATAAAAAGAGCACCAACCAAAACAGTGGTGTCCGCTTTGATGCAGCAACCGAGATTGGGCAAAAGGTCACATATTATGGTTACATAGAGGAGATATGGGAACTTGACTATGGACCCTCCTTTAAGGTCCCTTTGTTCCGGTGCAAATGGTTCAAGCTAACAGGAGGTGGGGTAAAGGTGGACGAGCAATACGGAATGACAATGGTGGATTTCGACAATCTTGGTTACCTTGACGAACCATTCGTCCTAGCCAAAGATGTCGCTCAGGTTTTCTATTTGAAGGACATGAGTAGCAAACCGAGGAAATGGAAAGATAAGAAAACGATCAGTACATCATGCGATGATCCAAAGCGCCACATTGTTCTTTCAGGGAAAAGAAACATCGTGGGAGTGGAGGACAAGACAGACATGTCAGAAGATTATAATATGTTTGGTGAAATTCCGCCCTTCAAAGTCAACACCGACCCAAGCATTAAGTTAAATGATGAGGATGCTCCATGGATACGGCCAAATCGTAAGAAAGCAGGGACACAAGGGAAGAATTGATGTGTAATAATTTATTGTGTACCAAACTTTTTTGAATGGATCATGTGAATTATATTATCTCTGATGTGTTTAAGACTAACTCCTTTGCAAAATATTTGAGAAAACGAGTGGAAAGCATGGAAAACAGAAGGTTACTTAAATGTCTCAAAACCTTGTGAGATAAAATATCTGATTTCATAACTTTTATGAAAAACAGAAAACAGACGCGCTAGCGCGCCGCAGTGTCGCCGGAATACAAATTCTTTTATTAAAAAGAGAGAACATACGAACACTACTCCTCATCGTCGTCGTCGGGGAACTCGTCGGTGACCTCCTCCGGGTCATCATCGTCGGCGAACTCGTCGGTGACCTCCTCGTCGTCGTCAGAGGTGCATGATGGTATGTCCGAGATAGGCCCCCACCTCGGATCGTCGGAGGCCCAGACTTCGCCGGCGCGGTCGGCCCGACGAAGCTCTTGCAGCGCCCTCGTCCTCGCCTCCCGAGCGGCATCTAACGCGAGGTGGCGTTCGAGGCGGCGCTCCGCCCGCTCAGCTGCGCGGGTCTGCCAGAGCTCCTCGTCGGCGCTCTCCTACCCCCGGGTTGTTCCGGTAATACTCGCGGACGACGCGTTCTTCCCTGGCGTCGACTAGGCCCTGAAACGCACGATGACGGAGGTGGAGGTGGTCGGCGGCAGTGACGATCTGCGGCTTCGGCGCCCTGGCCTCCGCTTCCCAGACGGTGTGGCAGTCGTTGAAGTTCATCAGCGACCGCGGGCGGTTGAGGCGCCAGGCCGCCGCGTCCCAGGCGCGGGCGGCCTCCGCCGCCGTCGCAAAAGAGCCGAGGGGGATGCGGTCGTCCCCCCAGCGGATATCTGCGCTGAACATTCCGTTCTGCCGTGCTCGGACGCCGCGGAAGCCGGTGTTGATGTTCCTCCTCGGAGGCATGGTGGAAGCGCGACGGTGCGTGGAGAGGAGAAGACGCGCTCGAGGCGCGACAGTTTATACCGCGCCCTCCTGGCCACGCGTCACAACTCCCGCGCCACGCGTCGCAACTCCCGCGCCACGCGCCACCCTAACACAACCAAGCAAATAGAGCTCAAAGTGAACACTGACCCAAGCATGGATGGATGTGTTAAAGGGGGGGTGTAGAACAAAACAATCGGTATCACCATCATACAACCCTAGCGTGGCTACTCGGTGCAATATGCATACCAAATGCACGGTAGGACGTATGATGGCGAATCCAGATCTTTTGTATTTGCTCGATAAACTGAATATATGATGTATCAAACCTTAAAGGGGGATGTAGAACAAAACAATTGGTATCGCCATCATACAGCCCCACCGTGGCTACTCGGTGCATATATGCATACCAAATGCACGGCAGGACGTATGATGGCGAATCCGGATGTTTTGTATTTGCTCGATGAACTGACCGGTGTATGAAGGTGGGCTATATATAGGGTCCTCTGGCTCACAAAGTGTTGTGCTAGGGTTTTGATCCAACGGTTAAGAAACCACCTCATCCAACGGCTCACAACAGCTCGAAAGAAACATACCGTAGCCCTGATCGAACGGCTCACAACAGCTCGAAAGAAACACACCCCGGATCCAACGACTCACAAGCGCTTTAAATAAACACACTATCAGTGTAATTCTATCTGATTGGTCCAAACGAAACCCTAACCCATTTAGTCCTGGTTGGTGTCCCCAAACGGGACTAAAGGGATGTTTTCTTCTCGCTATATATATGTATGCATTGCCACACCATTGGCATAAACACATACAAACTCACCACTCTCTCATGGCTTCTACCATACCCACTCTAACATTCATCCAGGTGGAGGCACTTTCCGCCTCGAACTACCCCTGCCTGTGCGGCTACAACGTTCCCGTCGGTTGGATGCTGAGCGCCGGAGGAGTGCCGGTCCCTCCTCTTCCTCAAGGTGTGGCGCGTCGGGCGGCCATCACGAACCACTACTATCACGAGCTCACGCCGGAGCAGCGGAGGAATCCCAGTTGGCATCCCGATAACCAGCATATTTGGGATGCCTTCTTCATCAATCGGCGTGAGAGGGCGCTCGCCAGGTATGAGGAGGACGGCCTGCCTCCTGGGAACTTTCATGAGGCCGGTCGTCGGCTATGGTGGTCCGGCCGGACTCTACAGAGAGTCATGGACTACATCAGGGCCGGCGATATCCCCCGCCTGCGCTACCCTCAGGCCCAGTCCTGGAGTCGTGATCCTCCGAGGGAGTGCAGAGCACCGTCAGACGATAGTGATGACGACGGCGGCGGCGACTACGACGACTACGAGTACATGTACTATAGGCCTAGGCAGGAGTATGACTACCAGCCGGGACTAGGGGGACCTTTAGTCCCGGTTCGTGACACCAACCGGGACTAAAGGCCCGCGGAGGGTACCCCGGGGGACCTTTAGTCCCGGTTGCTGTCACGAATCGGGACTAAAGGCTGGCCCTATATATTCCCGCCCCTGAAATTTTTCTAAGGACCAACCGCATCGTCTTCTCCGTGCCGCACGTAGTCGTCTTCTCCACGCCGCCGTCGCCGATTCCGCCCGCAGAGACACAGAGGACGCGCCGCCGTCATCTCCGGTAGGTGCCCGCCGCCCCTGCGCCCGTCATCCCCGTCGTCCGTTCCCGTCGCTGCTCCTCGGCCGTGCCCGCCGTGACCGTCCCCCCGCCGCTCCTCGTCCCTGCCTCCTCCCCGTCGTCTCCGTTCCCTCCCCCGTGGCCGGAATCGACACGTTCGCCGGAGACCCGAGAGCCCCGTCGTCTCCGTTCCCTCCCCCGTGGCCGGAATCGCCACTGGCGACCGAATCTGCCACCGCGGCCACCGTGTGACGCCAGGGGTGACGTCATGATGACGTCACCTGGCCATGTGTTGTCGAGTTTTTTTTAATGACGTCATCATGACACGTGGGGCCCACTGTATATGGAATTACAGAAAATAGTTAAATCTTCTAAATTAAATAACTTTTAATTTATAATTCAAAAATTATGGAAAAATATGCAAAATGTTCACAAAAATGTAAGCTATCTGTTTATATCATTTTCAATCATGTTTGACAAAGTTCAAAATGAGACCATATTTGAATTTTTATTAAATTCATTAAAATAATGAAAATAAGTTTTAATTCAATAAATTCAGAATATTAAGTGTAATATACCAAAATGACCAGGAAAGCAAATGCAACCTAGCTATGGGGTTCTCCAAGTAATTTGAGAAACTAATCTTGGACACACCTCTAAAGTATGGTTTTCCCCCTCCGGTGGTCATCGTTCTTCCACCCAAAACCCTAGCAATCTGTTTTCCCTCCTACGACAATATTTGCTAAGTCTCCTATATACTTAATTAATTTTTACTACATGCATGTCTGCAGGAGTGACATATGTCGGACAATAGAGACCTGACGGAACAGGAGGCTGAAGGTTATCTATTAGATATCATAGCCGGAGAACATGATGTAATCTCTTCTTATCTGAACCTTGAGGATCAAGAAGGTGAAGGAACGGACATTGTGGATGATCAAGGAGGTGAAGAAGGAACATACATTGTGGATGATCAAGGAGGTGAAGGAATGGACATTGATGACGGAGGTCAACCGTCGACAAACGACGATCTCCAATTGCAAAGAACAACCACCTCCGGCGAGGTATATATATATATACATTGAGCCTCTCGTGATACAAACTTACTGAAATGTGAATACATATGCACTAACGCGCGCGACTCTCTTTCTTATTTTAGCCCTCGGCCGGATCGAGTACGACAACGCGTGACAAATCCAAGGCGATGAAAGATTCCGAAACATATACCATCGAATTAGTAGGTGTAACCGGCAAGCCCCTACAACACACCACAAAGTTTATCAACCAATGCAGAGTCATTGTTAGAGACACTGTCCCGATCACCGTCCAGGAATGGAAGGAGCCAAAGAAAGCACGTCTTGGTTTCAGTTATGTCCACAAGAGAACGAAAAAGGAGATGTTCAGAAAGCTTATGGTACATTTCATTCTACCTCCGGAATACCACAAAAAAGATGAATTCGGTGAGGAGGTTCCGGGTGGACGTCAGAGGAGGAGGCTAGTCAAAGAGTTCGCTCTTCAGAAGATGGCCGAAGCATTCCGGAACTTCAAGAAAAAATTGTTCCGTGAATATGTAAGCAAGGGCAAGACTCCGCTTTTCACTGGACAACATGAGAAACTGAGAGATGATTGGACATAATTTGTGACGCAGAAGAAATCGGAGCATTTCAAGGAAATGTCGAAAAAAAATAAGGCTAATGCGGATAAGAAACAGTACCATCATGTTATGGGGCCAGGAGGATACCGCGTTTCGGTACCTAAGTGGCAGGCGATGGAGGACGGCCTGAGGGCAAGAGGAATCCCTCTAGGTACAGAGGGATGGGACGAAAGAGCCAAAATGTGGTGGTACGGGCATGGGGGATCGCTAGACCCGGAGACAGGGGCGTGTGTTCATCGGCAGAAAACGTTTGCTCCCACAAAAAACCTTGTTGACGCAATGACCAAATCTCAACAGGGCTGGATCACGTTCAACAGAGAGAGAGACCAACTGGCCCATGCCCTCGGGAATCCTGAACACGGAGGACATATACGAGGCAAAGGCAGATTTCCGTGGAAAGTAGGGTTTTCCCAGGAGGGTGACCCGTACTGTTACAGAAGCCGTAAGAGAAATATGGACCGGGCTGCTGTCGAAGCTGCAGATCTTCTGTCGAAGCTTGCAACGGAAGTTAGTGAGTTGAAGCAGACCGTGGCGGAAATAGTTGAGAAAGAAAACAGCGGCGGCTGCAGGGCCGCATGAAGAACATGCAGCGGATCTCGGAAGCCAGCATCAGCGGAGAAGCAGCGTGGCTTCCACGGAGGCAGTGCACCAGAGCCTCACTACCCCGTGGATGATGTAAAGGAGATGAAAGAATGTGATCTGCATTATCCCGTGGGGAACATTTCCATGAAGGTAGCTACAGGCAGTGCTTTACCCTATACACCTGGAGCACTCCATCACAACAACCCCATTCCATATGGCTATGCTCGTGTCACGGTGGAAGACATAGTCGAAGGGTTTGAGGATGTCGGATATATACCAAATAGGGGTATAGAAGATGGTAGACAAAGTGCCGGATTACCAGGGTGGCCTAAGTGGTAGTGGGCTTAGGTCCATTAGGCGGCCCAGTAATCCGACGCACAGAAGCCGGATTCTAGAAGAACCCGGATCACGGCCCATGTGATCTAGCTTGGAGGAGAAGACGGATTCCTTGCTTTCCAAGTTATAAGTTACCGTAGTCTTCTAGGTTTCCTATTCTGTAAGCCCTAATCCGGCTATTATATAAAGCCGGACGGGAGATAGATAGAGAGGAACGAATAACAGAGAAGCTCTACGCCAACTCGCCGAGAAGCTCATCCTCGTCGAGTAGCTTAGATCTAAACCCTCACATTGTAACCCTATTTACGGGCTTTAGTCCCGATTAGTGAGAAGTGCAGGAGTAGGCACGTCGTACTGTCGCGACGTACCGAACCTGGGTAAATCCTGTGTTCTGTGTTCACTACGCGATCTCGTTACCCCACGTCTCTACCGTAGGCTCATGGCACCCCCGTCTATGAAAACTACTACGATGTCTCGACAGTTGACGCCCACCGTGGGGCAAACGACGTCAGGCGTAAAATTCCGATCTGGGATACTTGGCGGAATCGGAAGATCAATCACTGTCGGAAGCTTGGAGTTCGACAACGACGTCGGGCGCTTCCTCGACAACGGATCCTACATACAGGCGCAAAACCACCTGGTAAGTGCCTGCGTGTTACCGATAGGATCTGCTAACATCTTTATCGGACTAACTGCAGAAGCAAAGGGGTTTTGCGGTGGAAGCAAATTTATCCCACCCGCCCTATACCCAGTCGAAGATGACTATGATGCCGGATTCTGCTCAGATCGCCGACAAAAAAGTGATACACACTTTATCGGCATGGTGCAATCCGAAATCGCCGAAAACACGGATGACGGAAATCCTATGCAAGAGGCAGACAACAACGCACCCGTCATGGAGACGGAAGATCAAACACCCGTCACAGAGGCGGAAGATCCGACATCCGTCAACAAGACGATGAACTCGGAAGCAGAATCCGTGCTTGCCGCCATTGAGGCGAGGTTGGAGTCGGAAACTGGATCGGATAACTTCGACTCCGAAGACGAAGATGAGGACGCCTTCGTAAGAAAGGTTAAGTCCTTTCAAGAGGGATTCCATGAAGTTCTAATGGCGAAACCGGCTGATACCACGGACGCCGGCAGCCAGGAAAGCCCTAAAACCCCTCCGCCAGAGGAAGAGAGAGAAGACGGAGAAACTTCTCCGGTATTCCCCAATGTCAAGGAGATGACAGAAGATGAACCTGTCATAAAACCTCCCTCTTCCAAGAAAAAGCACCGTGCTGCTAAAAAACTCCAATACAAAATCCGGAAGAAAAAATCAGCTGATCTCGCTGATGAAAACCTGGAAGTAGAGATGTTAGCGGAACAAAGCCTGCGGAGAAGAAATCCAAAGAAATCACTGCTCCGCCAATGACGGAACAGGAAGAGCAAGAGCTATTGCAAACACCAGTGGGACCAGATGAACCCCCTGAGATGCTGGAAGCCAGGAGACAAGCTTTCCAACGGCACAGCAACATCTACTCATATCTCGGCAACATCTCCAACAAACCCATAATGACATCAAGGTCATGAAGGAAGAAATAGAGGAGTACGAGAGAAAGAATAGATCCGCGTTTTAAAACTACTAGGTTACCCGGAATCGCAAGACCGGAAGAACTGCCGCCAAAGAAGGTTCCATAACCCATCTTGGCAAAAGCAGGTAAACGGCAAAGATGCCAAGGGCGAACCAATATACAAGACCGCAGCAGAAAACGCGGAAGCAGCGTTCGCGATTCTTAACAACGATCTGTATTCCAACTGGGAAAAGCTCCAAGGGGTGTATGCTTTCCTAGGAAAAGCATTGCAACAACAACGCGCGCCCAAGAGCGTCAGGGAGGCTGCATGATAACTCCCGCCCTATGCAAAACAGCTACTTGCGCGGCTGGAGCACCTGGACCGGAAGAACCCGGGGATTCAGACACTCAAAAGATAAAAAAGAGGATCCGAGAAAGAAGACAAGAAAAACCCCGACAACCGGGATGCAGCGTCTAGGACCGGATCCCATCTCCCGAAAGATGGACATAAACCCCGTGATCGGGAAGACAAACACCAGAACGACGGCAAAATAATGCCACCGCCGAGAAACCCAGCTGAGAAAGCTAGAAGATACGATATACCTCACAGGCGTGAGAGATCCCGGACACCTCCTAAGGACAAAGAAAGGCACATGAGCAGAACTCCGCCTAATCCAAAAGGGCGTGATCACGGAAGAGATAGAAATAATCTCGGAAAAGAGCGTTCGTGCAACAATGGAAGAGAAAGGAGCAGATCCCCTTCTGTCCATTCAGCCGGAAGATATTCCGCACACATTGACAGAGCAGAAAAGGATGATCTATACTTTGGTCCTAAGTGTTTCACTGACAGGATCCGAAGAATAACGCTGCATTCTGGCTTTGCCAAGGTCGGTCCAACGTACCAAAAATATACCGGCAGCACAAACCCGGATACCTGGCTCTCGGATTACTATACAACCGTCCAGATCAACAATGGGACAGACCTGGAAGCTGTCAAGTTTCTTCCCCTAATGTTGCTGGACGGAGCCAGAGATTGGATCAATGGATTACCATCAAGAACAGTCGACAGCTGGGATAATATGGCTAGAGTATTCACTCAGCATTTACGGGGAACGTACAAACGCCCGAACAGCATCAACCAGCTAAACCGTTGCACGCAATTCGAAGATGAACCATACGTGGATTTCATCTCCAGATGGACAACAATGAAGAATAGTTCCTCTGGAGTAACTGACGTACAAGCAATGTATGCTTTCGTCAATGGCCTAAAACCCGGACTCGTACCGTTCATGGTTGGTTCCAAAAAGCACAAAGATCTCGGATCTATGCTTACAACCGCCAATGAGCATGCTGCAGCCGAAGATGACATCAGAGCAATGAGCATGCCGTGGCCACCTCCTGCTTGGCCTCTGCCGTGGATAGAGCCGAGAGGGAGGCGTCCTAATCCTTCCTCCTCCCTCTGCCCTCGCTCACGCACCCTCTCCCTCCCAGTATCTCCTCCGGAACCCAAAACTGAACCCAAACCCTGCTGTGGCCGCCGGCCGTCGCTCCGCGCCGTCGCCCCCGGCCCCCTCCTCTCGTTTTGATCATTCCAGACGCCCCGCCGTGCCTCCCTCGAGCTCCAGGATGACTCACGCGAGCCGGGACGGATTAAAACCGACGAATCGGGCCTTCTCCTCCGAGTCCGGCCGAGCTCGCCGCGCTCGATCCCGGCGCCACCGCCGGTTCCCCGGCGTCCCCAACCTCTCCACTATCTCCACCACGTCATGGTGAGCTCCCCGGCGCCCTCCGCTCGCTCCCTAACCCTCTGTACCTCCCGCTCGTCGAGCATCCGTGTCCGCCGCCGTGGTTCCTCGTCGCCGGCGAGCTCTCCGGCGACCAATCGGTCCGCCGCGAGCCTCCCCGCACTCCCTGTGACCTCCTCAACCCCGTGGAGGCCTTCGATTCCAAAACCCCTCACAGGATCGATCAATTGCATCGAAGCAGAGAGGATTTGGGCTCGGGTGATGTCATCACGACATCACGCTGACGTCACCAGCAGTTTTCTAGTTAATTTCTTTTAGATGAAAATTGTTATGACACGTGGGCCCCCTCTGTTTTATAAATCCAGAAAATGATTTAATGTTGGAAAATCAATAACTATTAAGATATTAATCAGAAAAATAAAGTGAAAACATGGAAATGTTCAGAAAAATGTACTCTATCTGAATATATAATTTTCAATCATGTTTGAGAAAGTTGATTTTTGAACATTATTTGAACTTGTTTAATTCATTGAAAATAGAGAAAATAAGTTTTTATTCAATAAAATTAGAAAAATAAAAGTTATATACAAAATTGCTCAAAATGACTAATACAACCTATTTATGATGTTTTCAACCCCATTTGAGCAACTAAAATTGGACTCACTTTCAGAATCGCCCGAAACCCCCTCCGGGGCTTATTTCGGGCTAGTTTCAGTAAAAATGCTTAATTGCCATATTAACCCTAGCAACCCAAAGAACATGTTTAGGGCTTCTTTTAGTGCATTAACTTGCTCATGCATACATATTGCGCATTGCATCGATGCCATGTTTGATTGTTGTTTCTCTTCCGGTGTTTTGCTTCTGATCGGTAGAACGCGACACCGAAGAGAAGATCGACAACACAATGGCGAATACTTGATCCTAACCGACAAGTCAAGCACTTATTCCCGAAGACTTTCTCTGGTTTTCTTGAAGCAAGGCAAGCATAACCTCTTATCTGCCATATATGATTTCGAAAGACTTTTGACTCTCGTACAAATGCATTCGATTCCAATATATTTTGTGTCAGTAGATAGAGTTATCCTATTTATTTGCATAACCCAGATATCATGATTCAATGCTCCTAGCAGACATAGGTTTTGTTTGTGTGTATCGCCAGAACCTCAAATATTCCATGCTTAGTCATACATGCCTGTTATCTCTGCTCCATCCGGTTGATGAATCAGAGCCGAGAATGAATCTAGTATGAAAGTATGTTGTGGTAAGTTAAGAGATTCTTGTTTAATATGACTTAAATGTGTGGATGACGATATCACAGAGGGTCTGTGGTGGTTGTCTCGTTCATGCCCCTAGGAGCGAGTTCTCGTCTTCGAGCCAAGACTGAGCGTGCATCCACACGAGGGATTGGATTCCCCTCGGTCTCAACTTGCCTAGTTTGTTCCATGAGTTGCCTAGTTCGGGCTTTCCATTTGGATTTGCGGGGATATCAAAACGTTTTCAAAACTAGGACGTGGCGATGTATCGGCGCTCTGCGGGTAGGTAACCGTCGAGCATTGCGCACAACGATAGAGACCCGGCAGGAGATGGCCACTCCCTATTGGCGGTCCATCTCTACTCGGAGCGACTCCTGGAATAGGCGAAGCAAGGGAAAGGTCGTGGTCAACCTCCATCTGCCGGCACTTCCCGGAATAGTGCTAATGTCTGGCATTAAGAGTTGGTTGGCACGTGTGGTTAAAGTTGTACACCCCTGCAGGGTTAAATCTTTTCGAAAAGCCGTGTCCGCGGTTAAGGACGACTTGGTGACGGATTCTGTGATCATAGACAACTTAAACGGAATGATTAAAACTTGCTGATAACGAATGAAGGATGCCTCCTCGGAGATGCCGAGAGGGGTTACCTTGTAGCATGAGTTACCGGAACAACTTGATGTGGTGATCTTTGAAGCACGAGGTGCTGAAATGATGTTGGTGGATGAAAAAGATGATGATTTCAGTAGTTGAATAGCTTTCTCATCTGTTTTCAAAATACTCCATGAGACGTGCTATTCCTCCCTCAACTTGGAAAATAAAGATGGCTTTACGCAAAACAACCTTCATAACTCTTTCTAAAAGAAGCAGATATATAATAGGTTAACTAAGTCTTGTTGAGTACCTCCCGTACTCATGTTTGCTTCAACTTGGTTCAGGTGGAGTTCCTCAGTTCGGTGGTGTTTCGACGTGGACATCAACGAGTAGTTCGGGGTTCCCAGGTAGCAGCCTGGAATCTATGGGCTGGGACGTCGCCTTATGTTGCGGCCTCTTAGGCCTTTTTGGTTCTTGTTGATTAGCAACATATTTTGCTTTCGTTGTCTGATGTAATGTTGGGTCGTGTGACCTCTGCTTGTAAGCTATACTCTAGTAACACCTGCTTAATAAAGCTTCATGTTTAGAGTACTGCTTTGATCGGTTGTTGGTTTCGAGCTCACTGTTATACAGTTTTGGCTATGCCTGCATAGTTGTCGCAGTCGAGGGGTTGTGGAGCCGATGATCCATGTCCGAGCCCGCCTGTCGATGTGATCGGCCTGGGGCGAGGTAACCCCAGTAACCCTCGATTGTTGTTGCACTTTCTGGACACATAGCATCTCTGTATAACTTTGGTCCCGTTCCTTTAGTTTCATCCGACTCGTGGATGCTTGGGTATGCATAGTTGGTTATGACTAGCATGGATACAAGGAGTAGTAGACCGGGAATCCGGACTACGTGCCGATGAATCCGGTCTGCCTGCCGTTGTTTGTTGCGGCCGGGGCTGGTAACCCTGAAGCCCTTGTGAGTCCATGGCTAGGAGCACATAACAGTATGTATATCTCTGGGTCCGGGGTCTGACAGAAGTGGTATCAGAGCAGGACTGCCTGTAGGAAAACCTTACTGCTTGGTCGATGTCGAGTTTAGTGTTTGTGAAAAACTACTTACAAATTCCAAATGGATTGTGAAAAACCTTCTTAGGATTCTTTTTACTCCTTACCTGGTATCGCTCTGACTCTGGTTCATCTTACCTGTTTTGATTTGAAAAGGTTTTGCTATCCTTCTAGTCATTCAAAACTCAGGTGCCTTCTTTGGCAATGACGTTTTCACCCAAGTTGACCTAGTGTTAAAGTTTCTAGAGTCGTGTGTGTTCCTTACTCCGTTGTTTCTCTTAAACTGGAAGATTTCCTTTCCATCCACAATCTCTCAGAGTTGTGTGGGTTCCACATACTCCTGTTCTAAAGTCCCAAATCCTGAACCTCGAGATTTCCTTCTCATCTCGAATGTATCTGTTATCCTCTGTTCAAAACTCTTCCGGAGCTACGTATGTCTTCTTGGAAAGATACTCCGTGATTGCTACTCATAGTGCCCTTCAAGGCACTCAGATAGTAGTTGCTCATTTCTTTCGGTTTCTAACCTTTGGACTTGAACCGAAGGTCCCGGAATGTGCTGAATGGTGGTGGGTTGATTCATGTGGTTTTCAACCATGTGATGCTCATGCCATCGGTACAGGATGCTGACCTTTAACCCATGTTTTGTTTCTTTGGATCCTGAGGAATATCTTCTACCTCAGGATGGCTAGGTAGTTTCAACTCCAATAGCCGTAGGTTTTCTCTTGTAATCAAGAAGGGATCACAACAAGAGTGGTCGTCATGAAATCCGCATCTTTGTTCTTAGTTCAGCTATGTCGACTTTCTAGCATGGGTTTTACAAAAGAGTATCACCTGTGCATTTCCCATGGCCTCTGGATTTCCTAGAGCATGTTCCTATCTTCCAGTTGCTCTAAAATCTCCATCCGTTGTTCTGGAACATAAGATGCATAGGTGTCTTGGAGTCTTCCAATGCATTTGCTCCTGTGTTCCGTCAGAACGTTCCACTTCGGAATGTCAGGAGAAACAAACTCCAGTACCTCGTTCATCTTAAGGACCAGGTCGAAGTTTTGTAATTCGCAGATTAAGGAAGTTTTATCAGCTTCCATTCTGTTCTACCTCAGGGTATCACACTCTTACTTATCAAGAGGCTGAATTGAGTTTCCTGGTCTTATTGATGAAGTGATGCTCGTACACATCTTCACTCCCCTTTCTTCCCGTCTTGAACGCTCAAGAATGTTCGGTATGTGCATTGATGTGTGTATCCGGTATTCTTAGCAATCCTTATTGCTCTGAAAAAGCTACGAAAACATCTGTATCCTTCTTAGCACTATTGGTCACTCGGTCTCTAGTTAAAGTTGACCATGTTACCAAATCCGTTCATTCCGGTGCACATTTTCGGTCAAAGAGTTAGGTTCACACCAAAGTTCTCAAGACCATATCGGTTGCTTTGACAAGCAAGATATCTTTTAAACTCGGAGACATACCGGTAGGTTTGATATTCTGGTTGTCTTTCTAGAAGTATCACCAGGTTGTTACCTGACCGTGGTGTCTAAACAAGGGGTAGTTTGAACTACTCTTTTCTCCCAGAAACCTTGCTGGATACCCTGGACTAGTTGGTTGAGCTTAAACCACAACTTGGAGAGTTGAAAGACACGATCTCTTCCCAACTTGTTCCTTTGATAAGGGATATCTAGTTTTCCTCGTGTTGAAGCAGGATAGTACCTCCTTTGCGGAGATGCTATCACTCTACCTCTTGGTTTGAGTTGGGCTATCGTAAAATCAAGTTTAGCTCCAAGGACTATCTTGATGGTGTTTCTACTCATGGTGTTTTGCCGGGTACACCCTCATGTCCTTTAGTCTAACCAATGTTTTGCCTTGTTCATATATCATATGAATCCCTCCTCTTCGAGTATCCTGATAAGCGTGTTGTGGAGCCTAACGATGACATTTCTATTTCTCCAAGTTGCAAGAGGTTCATGTCGAACAAATGGCAACAACGTTGGAAACTTTTGAGAACCATCTTTGTGTCATCACGAAGCTGTGTTCTGGATGTTCGAAGTAACTTACCCGGTTCATGTGCTTACGGTGAAAGTTGTCGCCATGGATCCGAGTAAAGTTTTATTGTTCTCTCGGGAATAACCTCCAGTCGGTCATGTATGTGCGGACTATTCTTGAGATGGGAGGTTGTTACCTCCATTTCTTGGAAAAAGTTTGCACCCACACTAAGCCACTGACTGATCTTTCGTGAAAGAGAATAAGTTTAAGAACTTCGTTATCTTCGCAATCATCTTTCAACAAGGACTCTGATGTGTTTCATTGCAAGTAGTCCATGTAGGTGCAAGCGTCTTTCGCAAGTTGCTAATACATGAGTTCTACAATCTCACTCATCCTCTTGAGTGTGACATCATAGTCCATGTCTTGAGAATCCAGCATATGTATCTCGTTGGTAACCGGTGCAATCTCTTCGATCAAACATACCGAGCCTGAGCTATAAATCCACTAACCAGAGTTGAATCTCAAGCAACAACGATGGTCGGTGTTCCCTCAAGAGAATTGAATTAGGTTCATCTGAAAATACGGCATGGTTGATGTTGTGGTTGACACAATTAGCCGGAAGGCCTAATTTCATATCTCTTTGAATCCGTAAGAACAGCCACTCCCCGTGAGAATTCTTGTGTGCCTTGTTTTCAACAAGTTTCTCTCACCGTTCTTCCAAACCATAGTTCTACATTCACTTGATTACCTATAGAAGGCTTGTCATGAGCCTGCTATCGGTATCTATAACATCCAGGATAACTTGGAAGTTGATCTTTCGAATATCTCTCTGCTGAACCTCCAAAATCTTTGTTCTAGCGGAAACAAGTTCCTCATATGAACATCTCGTGGTGTTTTGTAACCGCCTTTGATCAGTTCCCTTTTCAAGTTGTTTGTACCTGAAGTTCTGTTAATCTCACACATTGTGTGAATTTGTCAGTTACTTCAGCCCTGGGATCTTAACCATGTAGTAGACGTATTGCTACGTCCAAACCACAATAGGAAAGAGATTCCTTATTCCTTTCGGTGATTCTACCCTCATTGGTTACCCTTCCTTATGGTGTGATCACGAATTCCTCCTTTGTTACGGTGTTTCCACATCTTTCGGTTACTCATCTTCTGTTGTGAAGTAACATTCCGATCTTTCATAAAGATTTCGACAAACTTTAACGGAGTGAAAGTTCCGTTATCTTTCGTGTCCACTTCGAAGAGTGAACATGATCCTGTATCAAATTTCTCTTGGAAGCACGAATTACAGTGTTTTTCCGTGTTTTCCTTTCATCTATGGATATTAAGATGTGGTATCCAAGACCATCCTCTCCATCTTGGTTGTCTGTTTGAAGAAACCTCGGTTTCACAAGTTGTTCAACCTTTCTTTTCTAAAAGGATTTAAAGTCTTTTGTAAAGCTCATATTCGAAGTCCTTTCAAGAACCATCATCCAAAACCATGAAACCTTCTTTTATTCCCTCCGTTATCTTGATGTGTTTCATGCTTCCTAACTCAACAGTTCTTTATGAACGTTCCTGTCATGAGTTACCCATGAGATACTCGATCTTCGTGAAGATCATTTTCCTAAGAGTATTCCCTCTCACCTAAGGTGTAGCCAATCAACGCGTCATGATGCTATGGATCAACCTCTTCGAGAAGAGAACCGTAAGGTTCGAGAAGATCGTTCAAAACCGGTGTTTCTTCTTTCTTCTCCTTCGGGAATCTCGGGACGAGATTCTTGTAAGGGGGGTAGATTTGTAACACCCCTGTTTTTCTACATGGGGTGGTGGTGTGTTGTTGGCATCTCATACATGCATAATAACATTGGTTAAAATTTGCATTTGAAATAACAGATGAAATGACCAAAAATCACTTAAAGTGATCACCCAAATTTTGTTTTAAAAACAATTTCATTTTGGAAAGCAAAGAGATGGTGAGCTTGCAAATTTCATAAGGTTTTCAAAAACTATTTTTGCCAATTTTTCTGTTCACAAAAAGGCCCTCAAAACAGTGATCTTTGCTCTGTTTTTAAATAGAAAAGGGGCTAGTCTGTAAATCACAAAAGTACCGGGGGGTTTTCGCAAAATTCTTTTTTTTTTATCGTCTTCTACCTCTGCCAGTAGGTGAGCTGCTTGCCGCCGATGCCGTGGCCACCTCCTGCTTGGCCTCTGCCGTGGATAGAGCCGAGAGGGAGGCGTCCTAATCCTTCCTCCTCCCTCTGCCCTCGCTCACGCACCCTCTCCCTCCCAGTATCTCCTCCGGAACCTAAAACTGAACCCAAACCCTGCTGTGGCCGCCGGCCGTCGCTCCGCGCCGTCGCCCCCGGCCCCCTCCTCTCGTTTTGATCATTCCAGACGCCCCGCCGTGCCTCCCTCGAGCTCCAGGATGACTCACGCGAGCCGGGACGGATTAAAACCGACGAATCGGGCCTTCTCCTCCGAGTCCGGCCGAGCTCGCCGCGCTCGATCCCGGCGCCACCGCCGGTTCCCCGGCGTCCCCAACCTCTCCACTATCTCCACCACGTCATGGTGAGCTCCCTGGCGCCCTCCGCTCGCTCCCTAACCCTCTGTACCTCCCGCTCGTCGAGCATCCGTGTCCGCCGCCGTGGTTCCTCGTCGCCGGTGAGCTCTCCGGCGACCAATCGGTCCGCCGCGAGCCTCCCCGCACTCCCTGTGACCTCCTCAACCCCGTGGAGACCTTCGATTCCAAAACCCCTCACAGGATCGATCAATTGCATCGAAGCAGAGAGGATTTGGGCTCGGGTGATGTCATCACGACATCACGCTGACGTCACCAGCAGTTTTCTAGTTACTTTCTTTTAGATGAAAATTGTTCTGACACGTGGGCCCCCTCTGTTTTATAAATCCAGAAAATGATTTAATGTTGGAAAATCAATAACTATTAAGATATTAATCAGAAAAATAAAGTGAAAACATGGAAATGATCAGAAAAATGTACTCTATCTGAATATATAATTTTCAATCATGTTTGAGAAAGTTGATTTTTGAACATTATTTGAACTTGTTTAATTCATTGAAAATAGAGAAAATAAGTTTTTATTCAATAAAATTAGAAAAATAAAAGTTATATACAAAATTGCTCAAAATGACTAATACAACCTATTTATGATGTTTTCAACCCCATTTGAGCAACTAAAATTGGACTCACTTTCAGAATCGCCCGAAACCCCCTCCGGGGCTTATTTCGGGCTAGTTTCAGTAAAAATGCTTAATTGCCATATTAACCCTAGCAACCCAAAGAACATGTTTAGGGCTTCTTTCAGTGCATTAACTTGCTCATGCATACATATTGCGCATTGCATCGATGCCATGTTTGATTGTTGTTTCTCTTCCGGTGTTTTGCTTCTGATCAGTAGAACGCGACCCCGAAGAGAAGATCGACAACACCATGGCGAATACTTGATCCTAACCGACAAGTCAAGCACTTATTCCCGAAGACTTTCTCTGGTTTTCTTGAAGCAAGGCAAGCATAACCTCTTATCTGCCATATATGATTTCGAAAGACTTTTGACTCTCGTACAAATGCATTCGATTCCAATGTATTTTGTGTCAGTAGATAGAGTTATCCTATTTATTTGCATAACCCAGATATCATGATTCAATGCTCCTAGCAGACATAGGTTTTGTTTGTGTGTATCGCCAGAACCTCAAATATGCCATGCTTAGTCATACATGCCTGTTATCTCTGCTCCATCCGGTTGATGAATCAGAGCCGAGAATGAATCTAGTATGAAAGTATGTTGTGGTAAGTTAAGAGATTCTTGTTTAATATGACTTAAATGTGTGGATGACGAGATCACAGAGGGTCTGTGGTGGTTGTCTCGTTCATGCCCCTAGGAGCGAGTTCTCGTCTTCGAGCCAAGACTGAGCGTGCATCCACACGAGGGATTGGATTCCCCTCGGTCTCAACTTGCCTAGTTTGTTCCATGAGTTGCCTAGTTCGGGCTTTCCATTTGGATTTGCGGGGATATCAAAACGTTTTCAAAACTAGGACGTGGCGATGTATCGGCGCTCTGCGGGTAGGTAACCGTCGAGCATTGCGCACAACGATAGAGACCCGGCAGGAGATGGCCACTCCCTATTGGCGGTCCATCTCTACTCGGAGCGACTCATGGAATAGGCTAAGCAAGGGAAAGGTCGTGGTCAACCTCCATCTGCCGGCACTTCCCGGAATAGTGCTAATGTCTGGCATTAAGAGTTGGTTGGCACGTGTGGTTAAAGTTGTACACCCCTGCAGGGTTAAATCTTTTCGAAAAGCCGTGTCCGCGGTTAAGGACGACTTGGTGACGGATTCTGTGATCATAGACAACTTAAACGGAATGATTAAAACTTGCTGATAACGAATGAAGGATGCCTCCTCGGAGATTCCGAGAGGGGTTACCTTGTAGCATGAGTTACCGGAACAACTTGATGTGGTGATCTTTGAAGCACGAGGTGCTGAAATGATGTTGGTGGATGTAAAAGATGATGATTTCAGTAGTTGAATAGCTTTCTCATCTGTTTTCAAAATACTCCATGAGACGTGCTATTCCTCCCTCAACTTGGAAAATAAAGATGGCTTTACGCAAAACAACCTTCATAACTCTTTCTAAAAGAAGCAGATATATAATAGGTTAACTAAGTCTTGTTGAGTACCTCCCGTACTCATGTTTGCTTCAACTTGGTTCAGGTGGAGTTCCTCAGTTCGGTGGTGTTTCGACGTGGACATCGACGAGTAGTTCGGGGTTCCCAGGTAGCAGCCTGGAATCTATGGGCTGGGACGTCGCCTTATGTTGCGGCCTCTTAGGCCTTTTTGGTTCTTGTTGATTAGCAACATATTTTGCTTTCGTTGTCTGATGTAATGTTGGGTCGTGTGACCTCTGCTTGTAAGCTATACTCTAGTAACACCTGCTTAATAAAGCTTCATGTTTAGAGTACTGCTTTGATCGGTTGTTGGTTTCGAGCTCACTGTTATACAGTTTTGGCTATGCCTGCATAGTTGTCGCAGTCGAGGGGTTGTGGAGCCGATGATCCATGTCCGAGCCCGCCTGTCGATGTGATCGGCCTGGGGCGAGGTAACCCCAGTAACCCTCGATTGTTGTTGCACTTTCTGGACACATAGCATCTCTGTATAACTTTGGTCCCGTTCCTTCAGTTTCATCCGACTCGTGGATGCTTGGGTATGCATAGTTGGTTATGACTAGCATGGATACAAGGAGTAGTAGACCGGGAATCCGGACTACGTGCCGATGAATCCGGTCTGCCTGCCGTTGTTTGTTGCGGCCGGGGCTGGTAACCCTGAAGCCCTTGTGAGTCCATGGCTAGGAGCACATAACAGTATGTATATCTCTGGGTCCGGGGTCTGACACTGGGATGACTGACAAATAGGAAGGCGAGCTCATCAAGTTCCTCCGTGAGAACTGGGATATTTTTGCCTGGTGTCCAGCTGACATGCCAGGTGTACCCAGGGAACTTGCTGAGCACCAACTTAAGGTTATTCCTGGATCAAAACCCGTCAAACAAGGTCTCCGTCGATTTGACGGAAGAAGACGGAAGGCTATTGGCAAGGAAATTATCCGGCTTTTAGCAGCGGATTTCATCAAGGAAGTAATCCATACTGACTGGTCCGCAAATCCGGTATTAGTACCGAAGAAAGACACTACTGCTCTTAGAATGTGTATAGATTACACAGGCTAGAACAAATTGTGTCCGAAAGATAGGTTTGCATTACCGCGAATCGATCAAATAATAGATGCCACCGCAGGCTCTGAGCTTTTGTGCTTTTTGGATGCATACTCCGGGTACCACCAAATACGCATGAAAAAGGAAGATCAAATTAAGACTTCTTTCATAACCCCATACGGGACGTATTACTACGTAACCATGCCGTTTGGCCTGAAGAACGCAGGTGCAACCTACCAGCGTTGCATGCAACGTTGTTTGCATAGTCAGATTGGAAAAAATGTCCATGTTTATGTGGACGATATTGCTGTCGTAACCAAGGAAAAAGATACACTCCTTGAGGATTTGCGAGAAACTTTCGAAAACTTACGCACCTACAAGATGAAGTTGAATCCATCTAAATGCGTATTCGGGGTTCCCTCAGGAAAACTTCTGGGTTTCATCGTTTCTCACAGAGGAATAGAAGTTAACCCGGAAAAGATCAAGGCAATCTTGAACATCACAAAACCTACCTGCGTCAAAGATGTCCAAAGATTGACGGGTTCCGCAGCTGCCGTTAGCAGATTTATTAGTCGGCTGGGGGATAAAGCCTTACCACTCTACAAGCTGCTGAAAAAATCCGACAAGTTCGAATGGACAGAAGAGGCCGATGCGGCGCTGACTCAGTTGAAGGAAACCTTGATGAAAGCTCCGATTTTGGCATCGCCAAAAGACGAAGAACCCATGTTATTATACCTTACGGCTACAAATCGGGTTATTAGTGCGGTAATCGTTGTGGAACGGATAAAGGAAGAACAAAGCATACCAGATCAACATCCGGTATATTACATAAGCGAAGTTTTTTCCGAATCAAAACAAAGGTACCCACATTACTAGAAACTGGCGTATGGTGTATTTTTCGCATCTAGAAAACTGCGCCATTACTTCCAAGGGCATTCCATAACAGTGGTTAGTAAAGCACCACTAGGAGACATTATAAACAATGCAGAGGCAACCGGCCGAGTAGCCAAATGGGGCATTGAGCTGGCAGCCTTCGACATTAAGTACCAGCCAAGGACGGCCATAAAATCCCAAGTTTTGGCAGATTTTGTTGCCGACTGGACGGAAGCAATGGAAAAAACACCAATGCCGGAGTCCGAGCACTGGATCATGCACTTTGACGGATCCAAGATGAAGGAAGGAGCTGGGGCTGGCGTAGTCTTAAAATCTCCTAAGGGAGACACGATGGAGTACGTATTGCAAATACACTTCAATGCCAGTAATAACGTGGCAGAATACGAAGCTCTGCTTCATGGCTTGCATATTGCAAAAGAAATAGGAGTAAAGCGCATCTTGTGCTATGGCGACTCGGATTTGGTGCAGCATCAGCTCAACCAAACCTGGGATGCAAAAAGCTCTATAATGGCCGAATATCGGAGAACGGTAGACGAGTTCGCCATCTGTTTCTTTGGATTCGAGGTCCTTCACATCAAAAGGGAGGAAAATTGGAACGCGGATGCGCTAGCCCGCATGGGATCAGAAAGGGTAAAAACCTTACCCCCAGGAGTATTCGTTCAGCACTTACATGAGCCATCCATAAAAGGTGGAGACGTTGATTACCCTCTGGCGTCTGAATCAATCGAAGTCATGATCGTTAAGCCGGACTGGACAATTCCGTACTTAAACTTCTTAGTCAATCAGAAGTACCCGGAAGGAGCAGACGAAGTCTTGCAAAGACAAATACAGCGTCGATGCAAAGGATACGCGGTAATTGACGGCTGCTTATATAAACGCAGTACTTCTGGAATTTTTCAGCGGTGCATCTCACCAGAAGAAGGAAGAGAAATACTGGAAGAAATCCATGCCGACGATTGCGGACATCATGCTCAATCAAAAAGCATAGTCAAAAAAGCATTCCGCGCGGGGTTTTTCTGGCTAACAGCCAAGACAGATGCCGAGCATATAGTTAACACGTGTGCAGGGTGTCAATATTACGCTAAGCAGACCAATTTACCGGCCCAAGCACTTAAAACTATCCCCATTACGTGGCCGTTTGCGGTCTGGGGGCTAGATATGATGGGACCGTTCAAAACTGCAAGAGGTGGACTTCCTCATTTGCTAGTAGCAGTGGATAAGTACACCAAATGGGTGGAGGCCAAACCCATCAAAAAGCTGGATGGTGCAACTGCTAGAAATTTCATCATCGACTTGGTGATGAGATACGGTGTGCCACACAGCATAATAACCGACAACGGGACAAATTTCTCCATCGGAGAGTTGGCAAAATATTGCCGACAAACGGGAATTCGCCTAGATCTAGCATCTGTGGCACACCCGCAATCCAATGGACAGGTTGAGCGAATGAATAGCTCAATCCTGCAAGGAATACGCCCAAGACTCGAAACTCCTCTTCACAGAGCGGCCGGAGCATGGGTAGAAGAGCTACCTTCCGTGATTTGGAGTATAAGAACGACGCCAAATAGGTCGACTGGGCAAACCCCGTTTTTCCTAGTTTACGGCGCGGAAGCTATTCTCCCAACAGATATGATCCATGATAGCCCAAGAGTGCAAGATTTCGACGAATTAGATGCCGAAGAGGCACGACAGGATGCCGTTGATCTCCTAGAAGAGGAACGAGAGCTTGTGCTTCAAAGATCCGCCATTTACCAGCAGGGTTTGCGACGTTACCATAGTCGGAAAATCAGGCATCGCTCTTTTAAAGAAGGTGACCTAGTGCTGAGGTTGGTGCAGCAAAGGAAGCACAAATTAGCCCCAGTATGGGAAGGGCCATTTGTCATAAGTAAAGCCATGAAAAATGGATCGTACTATCTTGTTGACATTCGAGATACGGAAGACGATCCCGAGAAACCGAATCGCAAAAGAAAGAGAAAGATAGATGATGAGCTAGGAGAGACAAAAAGGCCTTGGAGCATCCAGCAGTTACGTCCCTTCTATACTTAGTTCAATATCTATGTAAACATCTTTTGAGATCATGAAATAAAGTCATTGGAATTCTGATATCCATGTTTTCACAAGTTCACTATAGTACAAAGCATAATTCCACTTTATCTATTTCCCAATGATCTTACAAAATACTCAATGTTAACCCGAATTGTGCATGCGTGCTCGGCGTTAAAAAACTGAATGATTTCAGCCTGCTAATGGCTAAAGGAAACTCGGATTGTGCCTGCGTGCCCAAGTTTCAAGAAAGTTCCTTACAAATCTCTAAGCATTATCTGATCGAATGTATGTTGGGTCACTGGAACTAGTTAGTAAAAATGCCTTTAGTATGATCCATGTTTCCGAGTTTTAACTGATTGGTTATACCCAGTTACTCGTCATGACGATTCATAATGCTATTGAGCCATTTCAAACACTAAAGACAGTTAAAACACATATGCCAGAGAACTTAGAAGATAAAGGAATAATTCAACCCGACAATCTTGCAAGGAATTTCATAATTCAAAGCTGCAAAAGGCGGAGTTCTTGTTTCGACAAATGAAATAGAAGCGTTACAGTATGAATTACAGTGTAAAAATAGCGCTCCTATTATACAAATCCACCATCCAGGTTAAATGCAGTCCTTCAAGCATCCGAGTCTTCCTCGCTGCTTTCATCTTCGGGGACTGCGGGAACCTCTTCTTCTGGATAAGGGATAGAAATGTTAACCATGGAAGCAATCTTGGTGGCGTGGCCTTTGACTTCATCAAAGATGGCGGTTCGCTGATTTTCTGTATACCCTTGAGGGACACCAGAGGCCACGCGCCAAGATTTCGCATCAGGATAATGCAGACGCATAAGGCCTAGGGCCATGCGCGCACCACCTCGTGCAGCGGAGCGTAGGATGGACTCCTTTGATCCCGCAACTTCCATGATGGCACCCGGAAGTTTGTAAACTTCCGAGAATTCTATAGTACTTGCGGGAAGGAATTTGTTAATCAATTGCATTCCTGCATTTCTGATTGCATTCCATACCTCCCCAAAAGCTCGGATTTTCTCAATCCGAGAAATTCCTGGAATATTCCCTGTTTTGATGGCAGAAACAACAAAAAAAAAAGTTTAGGCCACAAAATAAAGGAAAGTGAGACATGGAGAAATTGGTAAAAGGAACTAACTTACCAAGAACCTTATCAATTTCGGTGCCTTCTTTCATGCGCGGGAATAGCATACTCTCCAAATCATGGATAATAGATTTATCTTCCGCCGCTTGCAAAGAAGCCTTGGATTGAGCAATCCCAAGGGCCAGATTACTGGCTTCCAGGTCTTTTTGAACTTTCATAAGTTCCTTGCGAAGGCTCGAGTTTTCTGCACGGAGCCGAGATACATTGCTAGCGTCCTTCGCTACTTTTTTGGCTTTAGCTAAAGCAGCTAGAGGACACAAAAACATTTCGAGTTTATGACAATTCGGGAAAAATGTTATCCGGATAAAAACTGCAGAGAATAAATACCTGTTGTTTCAGATAATTGTAGCTGAGATGACGCCAGCTCGTTGCTTTTCAACTCAATAATAGATTGAAGGGTTTTTACTTCTCTACTCTGGAGATTAAGCTTCTTAAAAACTTCCAAGTTTATGGCATCTGCGGAATGCTGAATACGGAGATGAAAGCCAAATGCTTAAGTATGAACAAGCATATGAAGAAACATTAAGAAGAATTCAGGTTTTCAACTTAATGCTTGGGGGCTAGAGGTGTCACCTGGCTCATTTCTCGCAAGTCGGCCAAGGTCTCGTTGAACTCTTTGGCATATTCAGCGAAAAGAATCCCAACGTGATGAAGGTCATCTTGTATGACCTGGCGAGGGGAAAATATAATATCATTGCGAACAACTAATCCGCCCTGTGGACAAGGACGAATTAGAGGGGCAGGAGCGAAGAATTTTTTAGCCTCCGGACGAATATATCCAAGATCGTCGAACGGTTCTTCTTTTATAAGGATGTTACTGTCCAAATTGGAGATGGGTTCGTTTCTAGCAGAGGACCGGAGATTTCCACCCGTCTGTGCTTCCGTTCTACCCCTCGGGCCCATGGCTGCGGAAGAAGATTCTTCTTTGACAGCAGTCTTATGTTTCCTCAGCTTCTTTGTTTTCAGAGGAGTTGGGGCAAGACTGAAAGAAGAATATCCGAGAGTTAAAAATCTCGAAGAATTGAAGGAGGATGATAACTAGGAAAACTCCAGTAAAATACCTGGACGTGGCGATAGGAATTCCGTCGACAGTTACCATTTTCTCGAAAGTCACCTGCCTTTTGCGCTTCCGGTCGCTATAAAACCTAGCATGTAATTCGCTGAGTTCGGCATCGGAAGCAAGATCATTTCCTCCGAGTTCGTTGAACTAGGAAAGAATTAGCAACATATTAAAAGGCGGAGATACAAGTTAATCTGAGAAAAAATCGGAAACAAGGAAAGTATAAATACCTTAGGAACCCGATTTTCCACGTGATAAATAGCTAGGTTTTCTTCAATTTGAGCGCTGGAGGCGACCAGTTGATGAAGCCGCTTTATAAAATCTTTCTTGGTATAGGCTTTATCTGTTCCCCTCATGCTATCTTCTGGCCCTTTGTATTCGCAAAGAAGCCGGGAACAAAATGAAAGGGGCTGAATACGACGTCCGAACCAGCATAAAACAGTGTCCTTCCCAGTTAAAGAAGGTTTGGAAGAAGTAAGCTTGGCAATACGGTGCTTTATCTTCATTAGATTTTCCGGCAATGTCTCAACTGCTTCAACTGTCCAACTCTCTTGAGGAATGGCAGCGGAATTAACAAATGAAGGAACCCCAATTTCCTTGCCAGGGAACGGGATGTCCTGATGATAAAAGAAAGAACCCAGCCAGGATTTGGTGGGTTCTGGCATTTGTATTCTCGGGAACCAATCCTCTCTATTTTTCCGAAGAATGAAAGATATAGTTCCACAGATAGGGGAAATGCCTTCTGTGATGTTATTGTTTACTTCAAAATAATATTGCCAAAAATCTAGACTAGGAGCTATTCCGAGATATCCTTCAAAAAGAGCTTGGAAACTAGCTAGATAGAGGAATGAGTTTGGAGAGAGGTTATGCGGTTGGACGCCGTAATAGTTAAGGATGTCTATGAAGAAGGCAGAAGGAGGTAAACCCATACCTCGCGTAATGTGAGAGGTAAGGAGGACACATTCTCCGTCTTTTGGTATGGGCTCGAGCTCACCGTCTGAGTTTCGCCATTTGCCTTTAACTATTAATCCCTCCTTTGACATTTGTCGAAGGAGGACGAGGGAAGAGTTACTCGGATTCCAGTCGCCGACAATTTCTGCTTCTTCGGTCGCAGCGTGTTCGTGGACTTGAAGCAGGATCTTCTCCTCCGCCGTTTCAGGAGCAAACGGCGGGGAAGCGGCGGAGCTCGCGCCCGCAACGTCCGCGGCGGCGGAAAGGTTTTCTCCGCCCGCCGCGGAGGCCGCGGTTTTCTCCGGCTCGTCGCCGGCGTGCTTGGGTGACCCAAGTTGAGGATTTAGGTCGCCGATGAGGTCGTCGATGGCGGCTCGAGTAGGCGAGGACGGTGAGGTTGCCATTTCCTGGCGGCGCGATTCGTTTCCGGTGTGCTTGGAGGCGAGGTGCGCTCGGGGCAGTGCTTTGCTGGAGAGCTCGTGCGCGTCAATGGCGAGTGCGGTGAGAGTGCGGAAGGTTTTCGTTGAGGACGAGGATGGCTATTTATAGCTAAAAATCCGTCAAGATACGTGCAACGACTATTTTGACCGTTGGATGTTTGCCGCGTGTCACTCGCCGGAAAATCCGGGAAATGAAACGACAGGGTAATGATGGTTATCTCCTCGTTTCCCGCGAGAATCTGTCAGAGATATGTTTCTGGGTTTTCCGAGTAAAACCCAAACGTCACTTACGTCAGCATGGTTAAGTGCGCTGACGTAAGAAGTTCCTTCTCCGCGAAGGATCGTGAGAGAAAAGCCGGATTTTCAGGATTCCGAGTTTCATGTTACCATCTTTTTCAAAAGAAGAATAAGAAGAATCAAGACTGCTGAATCAATATTTCTCGGACAAAGTATATTTGGCGAAAGACGGAGAATCAGAGTTTCGATCCTTCTTGGGGGCTACTGTCGGATATATACCAAATAGGGGTATAGAAGATGGTAGACAAAGTGCCGGATTACCAGGGTGGCCTAAGTGGTAGTGGGCTTAGGTCCATTAGGCGGCCCAGTAATCCGACGCACAGAAGCCGGATTCTAGAGAACCCGGATCACGGCCCATGTGATCCGGCTTGGAGGAGAAGATAGATTCCTTACTTTCCAAGTTATAAGTTACCGTAGTCTTCTAGGTTTCCTATTCTGTAAGCCCTAATCCGGCTATTATATAAAGCCGGACGGGAGATAGATAGAGAGGAACGAATAACAGAGAAGCTCTACGCCAACTCGCCGAGAAGCTCATCCTCGTCGAGTAGCTTAGATCTAAACCCTCACATTGTAACACTGTTTACGGGCTTTAGTCCCGATTAGTGAGAAGTGCAGGAGTAGGCACGTCGTACTGTCGCGACGTACCGAACCTGGGTAAATCCTGTGTTCTGTGTTCACTACGCGATCCCATTACCCCACGTCTCTACCGTAGTCTCATGGCACCCCCGTCTATGAAAACTACTACGATGTCTCGACAGAGGACCTGGAGATTGACATAGCTACACCCGAAGGGGAGAGAAGACTTGGAGATGTCAAGCGCCAATTCATTCTATGAAAAAAAAAAGTACATAGTGTTTCCAGGCGAGACGCCAAGGCTAACAAGTCCACCCCCCTCCGATGGTGCAGGTGCTGGTGGTGGTGTTGGTGCTGGTGCTGGTTCACGTACGCCTCCTTCACGCCATTCGACGCCGCCCCTCATTCCTCCTCCGGCGGTTAAGCAGCCGTCGCCCCCCATTCCTCCTCCGGAGGATAAGCAGACGTCGCCCCCCATTCCTCCTCCGGAGGATAAGCAGACGTCGCCCCCCATTCCTCCTCCAGCGAAGAAACAGAAGCAGGCGGACAGCAAAGGAACCTGCTCTTGGACTATTAACCCGGAGCCTTATGTACCTAAGACCACACGGGTACCGGAGCCATCACTGAAGCCTATCCCCCAAGGCCTTGGGAACTTAGTGATGCTGAAACCAAATTGGTCGTGAAGGCTGATGTTGAGAAATGGAAGGCCCGTCAGAAGGCGCTAAAGGAGCCTGAGCCCAAGGAAGTATTCCCTCCGATTGTAGACAAGTGGGCTACGGGTTTTTTGTCGACACCGTCCCAAGCCGAGAATAATTTGCCTAAAGACTATGATATTGAACTTCGTAAGCAAGCAAAAATATTGGAGGAGGAGAAAGAAAAAAGAAAAAAAAAGCGGGAAACAAGTTGACCAGCTCGGGATGCAGAGTAAACAATCGATCCCCCCGCTCATAGTGAAAGCCGGTCCGGAACAGGACCCCGAGGTCATAAAAGCTTTGGCAACAGTTGGAATGACTGTAGAGAGTGCCATGAAAAATGCGTCCGACATGGGTTTGTCTCTTCGTGCCTCGTTAGGCCTGGACGATGCGCCGATGGGTGAGGTAGCATTACAATATGTGAAGAAAGGGCCTCTCGTCGAGCCTACGCAGGAAAAGAATCTACCACCACTAATGCAAAGTCTGCTACGTTGGTACAAACAATTCATATCATGGACCGACAAAGATTTTGTGTATATGGATGTTACAGAGGAGCATCACACCAAAAAGTACTATGTACAAGTTGAGTTGAGTGAATTGTTCCAGCTGTTCAATATGCGCGAGCTCGACAAATCTATCCTGAGTTGCTACGTTTTGTAAGTGATTTATTTCTACCTCATCTCGTTCTTCATTGCCTACACTATATATATATATATATATATATATATATATTGTCCTAACTATATTGTTGTGTACGCTATTATGCAGATTGAAGATTTGGGAATGCAAAATAAGACTCATCCATGATGTTGGGTTCATTAACCCACAAATCATTAATGGAACTATGTTAGAACGTCACCCCAAAGACGTGGAGAAAGACTTGTACAATTTTCTTAAAAAGCATGAACTCAAAACTTATATTCTATTTCCTTACCATTTTGGGTGAGTGTTTCTCTCATGTTCCCATTCTCTTTTGTTTACTCCATGCATGGTATGTCTAATCGATAAGTTATGCATGACTGTGCATGTAACGTGTCCGCAGGTTCCACTGGATTCAGCTAAAAATTGAACTTCACAGCTCCATAGTTTTTATCATTGACTCTATGAATTCAGATACAAATCTTTGGGCCGACATGAGAAAAATGATGCAAAGGTAATTATTTTCAATCATTTGCGCTCTATATCGATCGGTCTCTTTTGTTCATTTCCTACTATGCAGTAGCTAATAACTCCCTTGTTCATTTAATTTTATTTGCAATGTAGAGTTTGGAAACGGTTCTCACATGAACATGTCGGTGAATTCAAACATCAGCTAGAATTTAAAAATGTGGTTCGTGGTGTGGATAAGCAGCCACCGGGGACCGGTCTATGTGGATACTATGTCTGTGAGAACATACGGAAAGAAATCTCTGAGAGGAAGAAGGACGAGACCACGCGGAGGAGTCTCAATAACTTGCGGAGGGCGCTTACTCCAGAAGCTCGCTTCCGACCAATTCAAGAGGAAATAGCACGATTTTTCCTTAGGCATGTCATCGATTCCAAAGGAGAACACCATACGTCCACCGACGATGACTATTATACGCATCAGCCCCGAGTACTTTGAAACTTGTTCGAATTTGTGTCTGGTCATCCATCTTAATTGTGTAATATGGAAACTTGTTCGAGGTTGTATATGGTCACCCGATATTGAATATATATTATATATTCCTATTGAATTCTCCTTGTTTGAAATTTCATATATATATATATATATATGCATGTATATAGTAGCGTAAAATATATATATATGTGTACTGAAACTTCATCAAAATTAAAATAAAACACAAAATAAAATATAAAAGAAATAAAACAAAATAAATTAAAAAGAAACCAGGTTTAGGAGGCCTAAAACCCTAAACCTACGCCGGTTTTCAGTCCCGGTTAGCCACAAGAACCGGGACTAAAGGTCCTCCGCCGCGACGGACTACTGGCGCCCACGTGGACGGGCCTTTAGTCCCGGTTCGTAAGCAGCGCAACTATAGGGGGGGGGGGTCTTTAGTCGCGCATAGCTAGTCCCGGTTGCGCGGCCGGGACTACTGGCCCTGCCTAACCGGGACTATAGGCCTATTTTCTACCAGTGACGGAGAACTCCCTGGAACAGAAGAAATTCGTCAGATATCACACCCGTCCTAGAGGATATATAACAAATGAACATGGTTTAGCAAAAGCATTGAGAATAGAATACAGGCTATGCCCAAGAAGGAGGATTTAATCCCGCACATCAGCAACTATTCCGATAAGCGTTTTCTTGATACAACTCACATTGCGGGAGGTGAGGAGGCGACCGATTGATGGTTCACGCGGGGGCGAAGGGTGTGTCCGTGTGCTCCTTAATTTAGACAATTGCGAGTGAATGGAGAGAAGATGAACGCACGGCTTTGTTAAAAAAAATACAACCACACATCCATAATAATACACCAACGTGAACGGGGGCTGTAGAAGCTGGAACGTAGGTATTAAATGATTGCTAGTGGAAGTTTTCCGTTGTGTCGCCCGGGGGAAATTAATAACGGACAGCCTTGTGGGAAAATAATTGCTAAAGAATAATTTTTTGGGGCTGAGGTCGCAGAGTTGAAGAGACGTGGCAACCTAGGATTGGTCAAAGATAGCTGATTATGTGGACACCCTGCATGTTAAGAGAAATAGAGTTAGTGGGTTGCTCCCATTTAGGGCCTCTTTGGATCAAAGGAATTTCATAGGAATTCTGGAGGATTTCAAACCATAGGAATTTTTCCTATGGAATGCCTTTGGATTGTAGAATTGACACCACCAAATTCCTAAGAAATCTATTCCTTTCCCTCCATTCCATAGGAATCTCAACATGAGGTCCAACCTCTTTTTATTTTTTCCTTTGAGAAGTCCAATGCACTCATACTCTATCTCTCTACTCTCTCTCCTCATTCCTGCAAAATTCCTGTGTTTTTTCCTGCACGCCATCCAAACATATCTCTTACAAAATTCCTATGTTTTAAAATCATGTAGGAATTGAAGTGCATGACACTGCAATCCTTTGTTTTTCTTATTCCTATGTTTCGAAAATCCTTTGAACCAAAGAGGCCCTTAGATATTGTAGATATGTAAATAAAGAAAGAAGAGAGGGGAATACCCGTTTAAAAGATATTTTTTAAGATGAATGAATTAAACAGTATGTTTTTTTCTCTCTCCACCGAGGGCAGATGGCTGTTTTTGTTGACACTGGAATATGGGTGTCAGATGTGAACAAGTACTATTTAAATTATATCTGTGCAATTATTTTACGACCTTCGTGCTGTCCACCATGTAGGTGGCCAGCTGCCTGCGTGCGTACTATTCCGAACAGCAACACAAAGAATTGGCAAATGGTGCAACAGGAAAGTAGGCAACCGTTGATGATGGTGGCAACTCAATGCCGAAATGGAAAAATAAAAATATCAAAGCGGTCCAAGGGGAGATCATCCAATCTGCATGAAATTTTTCATGCTCGAGTGTGCCGCGCATGCATGCCGCCTTTTGCACGTTATCGTCCGCATTTGGGCAAAGCAAGCGGTTGGGCCGATTTGGTTCCCCGCAAAAAATAAATAAAAGACTACGGTACGTGTTAGATGGTCATGTGGCTAAGGTGAAAATATGGGATGAGAAAACATGACTGATCGGTATATATAATCAGAGGCCGGGGAAGTCGACTTGTCTAGCATGTTAGCGTAGCAACAACAAGAGCAATGAGTTATCAGTAGTAGACAGTTACATGTTGTGCCGATATGAGTGGAAAACAAATTAATGGCTGTGATGTTGGAGGGAACTGATATCTAGCCATCTTACCGGCACGTCGGAGACGCAGATTGCCATGGTTTTTTGATTATGAAGCGGCAAGTAACAATCTAACATGGACGATGCGGCAATATTTTTTTTTACTTACACAATGGGCATCGCGGAAAATAATAGAAGAAAGATTGAACTATGGTTCACAATTCATTTGGGTCGTGATTTATTATTTTGTTTGTGTACCCTTGCTTGTATAAATTGGAAGTTGGGTGTTTGCTTTCAACGACTATTAAATCAATGTTTGTGTAGGGACACTTTTAAGTTTTTTATTGTTTGCGAGCAATCGAAGCTAACTAGCCCCCACGCGCCGCTTTGAGAGTCGCCCTAGGGTTTCCTGCTTGGTCGCCGGCGCGCTCCTCACTTCCCTCTGGCGGCGCTGCTGCTTGGGGTTGTTGTGATGGCGTAGCCTGGCTTGTACATACTCCTAGTAGTCGTAGGTTAGCCGCAGTGCTTGCTTTCGCCGTCATGGCGCTCGATTGGGACTCCGTGACTCGCAGCGACACGGGCGCCCATCTCCTTCTCTCTTGTGTGTGGAATCCATGGAGGATTTCTAGCAAAGGAGAAGACGGAGAAGATCGTTCAAATAATCTCGCCTGCCTTATCCGCCACCTCCTAGCCCTCGAGAATCGAAGATGCAGAGCTCCCCTGGCCGGCCGTGGAGGCGAGGAGGAGAGCTTCCGTTTCTTCTGCTTCTCAGTGGTCTTCGAGTGGCCGTGGCCGCATCATCCAGCTTCTTCGAAGCTGCGGGGGTGTGGTGGTGGAGCTTCCAAGCGGCGGTGCGGATGGCCTGCGCCGGCGCTATCCTTGGCCGAGGGAGGCCCTCCACGCAACCTCAAGCTGCAGAATCGAGCAAATCTCATCGAGGTAGTCTGCCTCCATGATTCTCGGCCCAGTTGTTGGTCGTCTCAACCTCCGATGCGGAGGCCCTCTTATGGAGCGACACCGGCGTTCATCACTTCCTCTTCCCCAAGTGGCCTTGTCCCCGGTGGAAGAGATAGTGGCCGGAGTTTGAGCTCCATCCATGGCGGAGCAAGGGAAGGGCCGGATCGCGTTTCTGTTCGTAGATCTGGGGTCCTCTGTGCTTATTCCCAGGACTTGGTTGTAATTTTTTTTTCTTGAGGTCATGTACTCAAATCCTTGTAACCGCTCAATGTTAATGCAGCCTCGGGGTCCTTCGAGGCCCCTCTACTTGTTCAAAAAAAAAGTTTTTTATTGTTTATTTTAATACGAGGAACTCGAGACATGACTCCCTGTTTTGACAGAGGAGTCCATTTGTCCAAGAGATGAAACAATACAACCTTCATTGGACACATGATTCTTCCAATGATTTCATGGCTAGGATGAAAATATTGTGAATCAACAAACATATAAAATATAGAGTGTGGATTTTCCGTCACCGTGGGTAGCTACACACCTGCCATCTACCATGCAATGCACCCTAGAGATTCCCTCTCCTCGCGTGTGATCATCTCCTAAGCTGTAAATTAATATTTTTTTGCGGGGAAGCTGTAAATTAATTTAGCTGTGGTGAGCTACGACTCTCATGGAGTCACGGTGGGATGACGGCGACGAAGCTGGTATGTGGTTTTTGGGGCCGAATGGCGGCTTGCACAAGTGCACGAGCATCTACATCAACTGCAGAAGACAAATAGGAAACACACAAAAGAACCAAAAAAAAGACTAGAAATGGGACGTGCGCGTGTTGATCTGCTAGCGCAGGAGAGTACTCGCATTTAATTCATCGACTGGAATTTTTTTGCTCGACGGGTCAACTGCGGGAGTGCCCACATCGATTTGTTTTGATTTTTGCACGTGGCTGTGTTCGGGGGTGGGTGTATGTGCGAACATACACGATGGGATTTAAACTCCAAAATATAGGCGCGTGAAATCATATACTCCCCTTCCTACTCTTTTTAATTCAAAAATTGTGTGATGCAGAGACAACGCTGAATACACATAACGAAAGGCAGAGACAACATGGGGAATAAAATATACAGCGATCGTTGCATGCTACCTGACAAAACAAAAACGACATAGGCATGCATGCATGAATAATTCGTTCCCAGAGGAAAGGGAGAGCTGAGGAGGAGGAGAGGAAAGTCGTGACCACGAGTCAGCATCTTTACGGGTGCCTAATCAATAGTTCATAAAGAAAATTCGGGGGAATGGCCTTGGGATGCACCGAGACACCAGGATGCCACATGTCCATTATTCGGATAATTTACACCACCCAATACTGTTAAGGCTCAGATAAACCTAATGAAAATTTATTTCACATTGTCGCTACGAATTAACAACTTCTACCATATTTGCCCTATATATAATTACAGAAAAAGAATATCATCACGTACGCCTCCCTCTATTTCAGAGCACCAACTCCGGAGAAAAGAGCCACATTCGACCTATTCCCCTGGGGAAAGGCTTACAGAACCTTTTAATGCTAGAAATCTGAGTCTTCATGTTGAATACCTCGCCCGACTCGGTAAAATAGATGTTATCCTCTTCGACATCCCCACAAGGTGCAGAAACGGACTTGGAGAAACCTCGGCCGATGAAGAGTGCTTGTCCACCTCCCAAACCATTAGCCATTGGCACCCATTGGCCCGTGACAACATCGGCTTTGAAAACTTCAACCTGTTGAATGGACGACGGCATGGATAAGTCAGGAGGGTTATGCATCCGCGGCTTCACCATGAGCAACCTGCCGCACGACTCAACTAGGTGCCATATAACGATTTCTTGATCGGATATGTCATCTTCTGGGCAACTAAAAAAGTTGACATCATTCCAATATGCCATTCCACGCTCATCCGGATAATCCAACTCAAGTGTCGCCTCCTCATCTGCTGCCGCCTCGTCTTCCTCCTCGTCATCTCCCGCAACATCAACACCAGCCACTTCGTCGTCCACCTCCTCCTCTTGGTCATCATGGTTTCTATTATCTTCATCTGACGACTCATAGTCCCCATAGCCATCGTAATCAAGTGGTTGCCGGATGACACGCTTTCCAATGGTAACAATGGGACATCCATCCTCATTCAATCCTAGATCAATGGGAATTGAATCAGGGTATTCTAAACGGTCATTAGGTGGAGCCATGATTCCACCGTTCGTGGAAACGATCCATGGTAGCTGCTGCGCTTGAGGGCCACGGCGGCGGACGGCCGAGTGCCATGTGCGGCAGACGGCACGGCAGCGGGCACGGTCGGCTGGGTCAAGGAGGCCGGCGATGACGAGGTCTAGGAGATCCAGTGGGAGGTCAGCCCAGGACGCCATGAGAATCAATCGATCGCAATGGTGGATGAATACTCAGCTTCTAAACATGAGGGCAGTCAAAGGCGTGCGCCGTGCAGAAACAGAGGTGTACACGTCGCCGACAGCTTTAGTATAGTTTGCATCGAATACGCTAGTCCCAGTCCCATAGTTTGCAGAAACAGAGGTGTACACGTCCCCTAGTCCCAGTCTAATACGCTAGATTCATCGCATATATAGATGCATCACATGGACGTCAACACAAACTACTTAAAAAATAGATCACGGTGCATGCCTTGGAGAAATACTTTTGTAGGTACCGCTATCATTACAATCGATTCCAATGGCGTCATGGGCTGACCTCCCGCTAGATCTCCTAGACCTCGTCGTTGCCGGCCTCCCTGACCCAGGCGACCGTGCCCGCGCCCGCGCCGTCTGCCGTACATGGCACTCGGCCGTCCGCCGCCGTGGCCCCCAAGCGCAACAGCTACCATGGATGGTTTTCGGGGACGGCGCGGTCATGGCTCCACCAGATGACCGTGCAGAATACCCCGATTGCATCCCCGACAACGCACACTGCGAGGGCTCCACCAACGACTGGCTACTCCTCGGCATCCACAATAATGAAACCCCGGAGCTCGGACAAGCTTACTGCTACGACAACTATGTTTTACACAATATTTTCTCTCTGGAAGATGTCCCGCTGCCCGAGCTCGACGCGGCCCTCCACCGCAGGTACAATATTCGCAAGTTCCTGATGCGCTCCACCGTCCATGACTTCATTGCCGTCATCACCACCAATAAGAATACGCCTCTCATCGTAATCCTACCGGGAAAGGGCGTGTGGACGCCAGAACCAAAATCAGAACCGTATATCGATATCGTTGACATTGCCTTCCTAGACGATAAACTCTACGCCATCACCAAGGCAGAAAACCTCATCCCCTTTGATCTAGGACTCGGTGGGGATGGAAGTCCCAGGGTTACCATGAGAAGGCGCGTCATCCGGCAAGCGCTAGGCTATGAAGGCCACGATTGGTGGCCCGCATCTGATGATGATAATAGCGACATTGATGATCCTACTGATAATGAGGAGGATGAGGTAGTTGTCCATGTTGCTGCCGATGACGAGGACGAAGAAGAGGAGCCTGCGGAAGTGGAGGTTGCGGCTGATTATGAGGAGGCAAAAGTGAATCTAAATGATGTGGTGGACGATTATGTGGAGGACGGGCGAGTATTAGCAGATGATGAGGATGGCCAGAATATTAACCTCAACTATTTCAGTTGCCCATTTAATTACGTATCCGATGACGAAATGATTATCTGGCACCTAGTAGAGTCACGTGGAAAGCTGCTCATGGTGAAGCCACGGATGCATAGCCCTCTAGACTTAACCCCGCCATCCCTTCGACATGTTGAAGTTTTTCAGGCCGATGTTGACACAGGCAAATGGGTGCCGATGGTTAATTGTCTAGGTGACAACCAAGCACTCTTCATCGACCAAGGTTTCTCCAAGGCTGTTTATGCACCTTCTGGAGATGTTGCCGAGGGTGACATCTATTTTATCCAATCAGGCGAGGTGTTCAACCTAAAGACTCAAAACGTGAGAAGATTTTGTAAGCCTTTCCGCAATGGAATATTTCGAATGTGGCTATTTCCTCCGGAGTTGGTGCTTTGATAGTAGTGTAAGATATAATTAGATGGACGTTTTATTGAGGAAAAAATATGGTTTAATCTCTTTTTATTATAGGATAAATATGATGAAAATTGTTTATTTACAGCGACAATATGGAATACACTATCCTTAGCTTTATTTAAATCTTGATAGTATTTGCTGCTGTATGCTTTCCATACAGTTGTCAACATGACTATATAGATGATATTATATGTAAGTTTTCCACACTCTTTTTTTTAGCATAACATCACACGAAAGCAAAATATGCATTGTTAGGTGATATTATTCATTCATGTGTACTAAGAATGAGTAAAGACGTGTATATTGGTTCATCGGCCGCGACTTATTAGCAAATTTACTCTGACAATTAGAAACATGGTTTCCTCACTGAAACTTAAACATTTGCATGCCAACAAAAGGCACTTCATTGTTTTCTCAAATTTCAGGAATTCTATTTCATATTTGGCCGTTTGTCAATGATTTTCCTGATTGGTAAATCAACCAAATAATTTTGTACAATGTACACATTATTTATCTTTTCTTTTTAAGTTCTATCCCAATATTGTACTATGATATCCCCGCGACCCGCCCAGGCTCTCGCGACCCTTCTTCCGTCCCTAGGGTTCTGCCGTCGGGCCTCTCCCCCGCATCTCCCTCCCGTCCCGCGCCCCCACCCGCTCGCAGCTCGCTCCCGTCGCCAAGACCTGGGTCGGGCCAAGATGGTCATGGCGGCCAAGATCTAGGCCCGCGGGCCCATATGGGTCGGGCCGAGCCGATGGTCGGTTGTGTGATTTGCAGGTGGAGGCGAGGTTGAGAATGTCGGGGGACGCAACCCCGGCGGCCTGTTGCAGCACGGCTGCAGGCTTTACAGGTTCAATTCGGACTCGGCTGACCCCGTTTAGATCTGGTGTGTCCGGATCTGACGGGGACCGGTGTGCCTTGCGGCCACGTCCGGCCGACTACCGTCTCCGACGGTGGAGGTAGTTCCCTCCTGCATGGCCTCGGTATTGCTCTCCCCGGTGGCCTCTCCTTGTTTTCGTCCTGCAGACTTCGTCGCGTCTACCTTGGAGAGACAACGATGGTGGCGTCGCAACCGTGGTGGCGTACGTTGGTGGACGGTTGATATGGTGGTTGCGAGGCTCTCCCTTGCGGGGCTCCTAGGCGACGGGTCGTCAGGGATGGTGGTGAGGGTGTGTTCGGGAGAAATCCTTGTCGGAGTACCGACACCGGCGCGGTGCCGCCTTCGGGTGGCATTCTCCCTTCCTTAAGGGCGTCGTGGCTACCCTGTTTCCGCCGCGCCGATGTACTGGGGGAAACTCTAGGACCAGTGTGCTGGTCCGGGCAGCAGCGCGGCTCTCCTTACTGAAGTTGCTGCTTGGTACTTGACGTTCCGGTGCTAGGAGCGTGGTGGTAGTTGATAGGTGGGCGCAGCGGTTGCGGGTCCTTGTCGTTTCGTCGATCCGCTTTTGTCCCCTTTTCTTTTCTTTGGTGTATGTTGGCTGCGCCTCAGCCAGTGTTGTATTAAAATTGTTGTATCGGGTGGTTGCTATATTAATATAGCGGGACTTCGACCTATTTCGGCAATATTGTACTATGTCCAATTGAAGATTCTTTGGTTCATGGAAGTAATCCTGATCATCAAATATTCCATCTACAAATAAACCTACTCTTCGATTTAAATTTTCTGTACCCGCATGTTGCTTCTATTTTACGTTAAGAAATCAACATATGTGTTATTTTTCATTTTTTTCTCATGTAAATTCTTCAAATGTACGTCGTATTATGTGGTCCATTTGTTGTTGATATTATTATTTACTTAACTCACTTATAAAAGTACGATGCATATATCGATGCTATATCTACTAGAAGAACATGAATATGCGTTGCTACGGTCGACAGAAATACATAAAAACAATTAAAA
The DNA here is from genome assembly GCA_028641055.1 of Alopecurus myosuroides. Lineage (NCBI taxonomy): Eukaryota > Viridiplantae > Streptophyta > Magnoliopsida > Poales > Poaceae > Alopecurus > Alopecurus myosuroides. The sequence goes on along the minus strand of CM054057.1, from coordinate 48,921,407 downwards.
TGAAAAAGTGATGACCAACGTAGTTGAAGTGTGAAACATATAAAAATAGAAACGTTATTTGCCTTTCATGTTACTATAGAAAATATGCCCATTGCAACGGTTGATTTTTATTGAACATTTTTTAAATCATGGGGAAGTGGAAGTGCTGAAGTTGGATTGATTTTATGTGCACAGCGACGTGAGTTCGTTGATTGGGTTACAATTCGGTTCGCCACTTCACGTTAAGTCGGTTTTACCGATTCGCCAAATTCGTCTGTATCCTTGGTGCCTATGTATATATAGGCTTTTCTTTGTACATTCTCACAATACATATTAATATAGGCACATATTCCATGGAGTATGTTTAAAAAGACATAATGTCGACAATAAAAATGTACAAAAGAGAACTTTTTTTTTAGACTAAAAGGGGACCACCCCCGGTTTCATTGAAACCAAAAGCAGCCAACGGCAGTTAGGGTTCATTACAGACCACGAGCAAAGCGGCAGGAGACGGCGAGCTAGTTTAAGCGTTGAGCACAAGCTCACAAAAGAGGGGGAGAACGACATAGAAGTTCAACGACAGAACAGCTCCACCCAAAAACGACGAACTCCCTAACATCTACTGCAGAGATTTCGCCCAGAACCGCGCAAGGACGCGCTTGCATGTAGCTTCCTGGGCAGCGTCCAGCGGGGGGAGTGCCATCAACGCCAGGCAATCCGAAGGGGCTCCCCGCGATGCTTGTTCAGCTTCAGTATGATCTCGGCCAGAATCGGAGTGGAGGAGGGGGTAGCTAAGATCTGCCATTGTTCCAGTTCCCCCACTGTTCTTCTCCAGACGTCCCGTACACCTGGCCAGACGAGCCCCTGAAAGCACATAGAGTTCCTTAGTTTCCATATCGCCCAGAGTACAGCAGCACATGTAACATTAATATGGGAATTCTTCTTCTCACTGATCCACCACCTGGCCACACTTTCAAAGCAAGAACCCACTGTTACACCTAGCAGTTCAGAAACAATTGGCCAAACCAAGCGAGCCACAAAGCAATCAAAGAACAAATGGTGACAAGTTTCCAATTCAGAGCAAAACAAACAGGAACCATCCGGGACTGGACGACGCTTAGCCAAGTTGTCTCTGGTTAGAAGTCGATTATTAGCCAAGAGCCAAAGAAAAACATGCAACCTAGGTTGAACTCTAAGACTCCAGACAGCTGGAGTGTGCACAGGCACAATCCCTCTGTTGTTGACAAACCCATAAAAGGATCTGACACTGTAGACACCTGAGGAGTGAAACATCCATATAGGCACATCCTCCTCCTCAGTCAGCACTACAGTGTTAACAAGTTGGGAGAGTTCTAACCAAAGAGCAAATCCTTCAGGGGAAACATTTCTCCTGAAGGTGAGATGCAGCTCACCATCCTGGTAAGCCTGAGCAACTGTAATGTCTTGCTCATTGGAGATTTCAAATAAACCCCAATAATAAACAGCAAGACTACAATTGCCAATCCAAACATCACTCCAAAATTTAGTTTTCCTACCATTACCCACCTTCCACCTGTACCCACATTTGGCAGCTCTAGCAGCCCACATTACTCCTTTCCAAAAGGGGGAGCAAATATTGGGGACAGAGGAGAAAATATTGGGGGTCTGGGTCATACTTGAAATCAACTATCTTTTTCCAGATTTTTCCAGAGTCATTGTGATACCTCTTGATCCAAGAGGCCATCAGACACAGGTTAAAGTCTCCTAAATTTTGGACTCCTAGCCCCCCAAATTCTTTCTTCATGGAAACGAAGTCCTAGTTGGCTAGATGTTATTTCTTATTATTATCAGAGTCACTCCACAAGAAGTGAGCCATCTGGGAGTTAATGGCTTTAATAGCCCATTTGGGGAACTTAATAACTGACAGCAAGTACATGGGGATGCTAGCCAGGCATGCTTTCAGAAGCACTAGCCTGCTTTGATAGCTAAGGAGCTTACCCCTCCACCTAGCAAATCTCTTAAAGGTTTTGTCAACAAGAGGTTGTAAATCTTCCCTTCTCAACTTGGTATAGTGAAGAGGTACACCAAGGTACTTACAGGGAAAGTCTGCTAATTTACAACAAAAAATCTGGGCAAATTGGTTTTTTAGATCATCATCAACATGAACAGACATAAGGTCAGATTTATGGTAATTGATTCTCATGCCAGACATTTGTTGAAAGCAGGCTAGGATCCATTTTAAATTCCTAGCAAAATCAACCTTGGCATCCAAGAATAGGATTGTGTCATCAGCATACTGTAAACTAATGATCCCACCAGGAGTTACTTGGGGGAGGAGGCCTTGAATTAAGCCACCAGCAGCAGCCTTAGACAACATTTTTGAGAAAACATCTCCCACTAGATTAAACAAAATAGGGGAGCAGGGGTCCCCTTGCTTAAGCCCTTTGCCTACTTTAAAGTAGGAACTATTAGTGTCATTGATCCTGACACAAAGGGAACCCCCAACCAGAAGGTTTTTAATCCAAGACCTAAAGATAGGCCCAAAACCTCTAGAAGCCAGCATATCATCCAAGAAGTCCCAGTCAACCCTATCATAGGCCTTCTCATAATCTAATTTCAAAATTAGGGCAGGATCACCCTTGGAGTGAGCTGCATGAATGAGTTCTTGGGCTGAGACAACACTTTCCAGAATGAATCTACCTTTAATAAAGGCAGTTTGGTTGGGAGAGATTAATCTACTACCAACCAAGGAAAGTCTATTAGTAATAGCTTTAGAGATAATCTTAAGACTACAATTACCCAAGCTAATGGGTCTGAATTTCTTCATATCCCTAGCTTCAGGCTCCTTAGGAATTAAAGTCACAATGGCATAGTTAAGCCTGGCAACAGGCAGATTACCAAGTTCAAAATCTCTAACTAAAGCCATGAAGTCAGCTTTGATGATCTCCCAAAATTTCTGATTGAACAGAAATGAGAAGCCATCAGGTCCAGGAGCCCCATTGGCATAAGAGCCAAAGACAGCAACCTTGATTTCCTCCTCAGAGAAAGGTTTCTGGAGCATCAGGTTTTCTTCAGAGTTAACCATGTCATCATGGTCCCAGAAATCTTCTCCTAAGGAGAGGTTCATTCTAGACTCAGCAGCAAACAGGGCCTTATAAAACTCCACTGCAACTTTAAGCATATCATTGGTTTGATCTACAGGTCCATCAGGGCCATCAAGGATAGCTAGTTGCTTTTTCCTTCTTCTCTGGTTGGCCACTGCATGGAAGTAGGCAGTATTTCTGTCTCCTTCCTTGATAAATTTTTCTCTAGACCTCTGCCAGGCCTTAGTTTCCTCAAGCTTGAGGAGCCTGTCTAGATCACACCTAATTTGTTTAAATCTTATTTTTTCAGGTTCAGAAAGGAGGTTATCTTCAGAGAAAGTATCCAAGATATCAAACTCCTGGATTAAATCATTCCTCTCCTTCCTGTTAGCAGCATCAATATTAATACTCCACCCTTTACAATTTTTCCTAAGGTTTCTCAGCTTAAACTGCCACCTATCAATAGGGGAGTTTAAAGCACAGGGGAGAGCCCACACCTTGTTCACTAATTCATGAAACTCAGGGTATTCCAACCACCATTTCTCAAATCTAAAGAGCCTAGGAGGTGGTGGAGCATCTGAGCCAGTGTCCAGCAGGAGGGGGGTATGGTCACTGACTGGTTTTGGCACAGCCTTCACAGTAGTGAGTGGATATTTGCTATCCCAGTCAGTACTAGCCAACACCCTATCCAGAGTGGCCATGATGGGATCATCTTGGTTATTAGACCAAGTATATCTCCTATTAGCCAAATCATAGTTAATAAGGGCCCAAGAATTAATCCAATCATTAAACAGATAGGCCCAGTTAGCATTAACTGTCCCATAATTTTTTTCTGAGGCATCTCTTACCAGATTAAAGTCTCCACCTAAGAGAGTTGGCAAGGAACTCTTACTCATGATATCATGCAGTTCAGCAATGAACTGCACTTTAAAATCATAATAAGGAGTACCATAAACCACAACTAACTGCCAGGAGAATTTATCCATAAGGTTCCTGACACTCACTGAGACACAGAATTCAAAACAAGTATGTGAAATAATTTCAAACTTGTCTTTCCTAAAACCTACCAAGATACCCCCAGCAGTACCTTTCGCAGGGAGGGAGATCCAGGAAAACTCCCAAGGTCCAGAAATAAAATTCAAGAAATTGGGAGGAAAGGTAGCCTTCTTAGTCTCCTGAATACCTACAAAGTCCAACTTATTTTTAAAAATGAAATCAGCTAAAGCTTGTTTGCGGCCAGGTCTCCCTGTGCCTCTACTGTTCTAGAGACCCCCTATCATGAACAATATGTTTATTTTTTCTAGTAACAGTTGTCCAGGGGTTGCTTTTAAGGCCAGATTCAGGATCAGATAGTTGATCAGAACTCTAACAAGCATTATCATGTCTTTTGATAGGGGTGATAGCAGGAAATTGCACTTCACAATCCAAATCAATAGACTGTGGAAGGGAGGCAACAGGATTATCTACAGCAAAGTTGTGGTTGAGAATAATCTCATCCTGCACTAATTTATCTATATTCAATTGTTCTTCAACAACATCTGATCCACAAGACATATTCAAAACATCTAGCATATCACCAAGGACATGGGGATCAAGGACAGCAAAAGAGTTACCTTTAAAGGTGCGAGGGATGTCAAGATTTTTCTTCATCTTATACTTTTCTGCTTTCTCCACAATGTTACCAGCACCATGAAGTCTGGCACTCCTTCTAGTAGCAACCGTGGGGCCCCACTTGGGCTTCTTAGCTTCCTTAGGAGGTATGGTAGCAGAGGAAGCTTCATCAAGTGAAGGGATAAATGTTCTCTTAGAGCCACTGATAAGAGTAACCAACTCAGGGTCAAGGTGTTCTGAGCAAGGGTCCTCCTCCTTATCATCTTCATCAGTATCCATACCAGCATCAAACACCTCTTTGTAAAAATCAAGATCAATTGTTGAGTCCTCAAGCTGAAGAATACATCTGGGTGCTTCAAATTCAGGGGCAGGGGCAGGAATCACTTGCAAAGGTTGAGGGTAGGGACCTTCCCAATCCCAAACATCATCATCAAGAGTACCATACTGGAGTTTGTCAGGAAGGGAGACAGTAGGGCTGGAACAATGTTCAATCGCAGTAACTTCAGGGCAACTCATAGTATCATCTTCCATGACCCCTTTTACCAGCTCTCTGACCATTGGAGGGGGCCACCAGAGGGGGAGCAGGAGTGAGAGCATTGGTAACAGCAGGAGTCACCTCATCTTCCATAGCAACAATCTGAGAATCTAGATCATCATGTCCATCATCAGGAGAGACCGAATCCTCATCTGCAGTTTCTATTTCAAGGTGCAGCATGTAGAGGGCTTGATTCATCTCTACCACACGCTGAGAGGGGATCTTGGATCGATCTTTCACTGACACAAGCATTCGGACCACAGAGTACATAGATTTGAACAACAGGACCAATCAATATCAACCAAAACTCCTAGGATAGAAGCAACCTGAGCAAACGTTTTCCAGGCACACCACTTAGGTGGAATCCCCCTAACCTTCACCCACACCTCATCCAGAAATCCATATTCCTTGACTTCGCCATCCCAGGAGGTAATTTTGATTGTAACCCCTTCCTTTTCCAGATCAAATGCAGGGAATTCACTCAAATCAGATACCTTTTTCCAAGGAGGGAATCTAACCAAGAACGAACCAGACTCCATCTCACGCATCTGCCATGGCCATTTCTTCTCTTTACAGAACATGGAATTGAAGTTTGCCTCCAGTTCTGCAAGCGATAGATCACCTTTCTTCACCGAAACAACACCACAATTGGAGAAGTTAAGCCACCTGGTGGACTCAGCAGCAGGGACATCGATGTGGAAGAAACCAAGCCCAGGATTTCCACTGCCAAAGTATTCCGCGGATGGATGTTCCTTCGTCCATTCAGGGCAAGAATTCACCGAGTGCCCAGCCAAGTTACAGATGAAACAGACCCTAGGCTTGACGCAGTTCCCGACGAAGTGGCCCGGATCTCCACAATTGAAGCAAATAAGCTTACTATACCTAGGATCTAGCACTTGCTCAAGCTGTATGGGGACCTCGGAACTAGCTGACTGAGACGAAGCAGACCTATCAGAAGAACCCTGTTGCAGAGGAGCACTCGTTGACTAACCTGGGTTGATAGGGGCTTGATTCTTCTTAGGATAGTAGCGTTGAGGCGGACGGTGCAACCTCTGATTCTGATTCTGCGCCGGCAGGAGGCGAGCAGGCCCGGCAGGAGCCGCAGATCCACCCGCTACCGCCGAGTTAGCGTCACGCGCAGTTGCGGCCGGAGGGGGAGGCCCACCAGATCTGCCTCGTTCCTTCCCCGCTGTAGAGCGACCCCCGAGCATCTTCCGAGTGAGAACCTCAGCAAAGGATCCAGGACCCGAGCAGGAAGGCAGCTGGAGTTGGCGCGCGCGATGGTGGAGTAGGGCGGAGGTGGTGGCAGGATAGCAATCGGCGATGGAGACCTTGTCGTCTCCGATCCCCTTTTGGATCCAGACCAGCAGACTCCGAGATTTATCTCTGTTACGGCGAAATGACGGAATCGCCCACAGCTGATCGTCAAACTGTACGACCTCTTGCACCTCTACCCCAGAGTCACTGACAAGTGGGGGCATGCAGGACGGAGCACTGGGGCCCATCCCACGCGAAACAGGTACCCTCCCGCCATGGCTGAGCTTGGGGAAGGCAGTACGATCACCGGGCCATGGCGGAGCAGGAGCCAGCGAACAGGGGAGATCCACTCGCACCGCACCAACCCTCACCGTGGATCGCATCGGGTGCACGGCTGAAGGGCCTGCCGGCGAGGCAAACCTCGCAGTTGCTCGGAGAGGGGAAGCAACACCCGCCGATCCGTGACCTGGAGAGGAACCCCCGGAAACCGTCGAAGCACAGGAGATTGCTTCGAAGTCCTCCGCCGTTGCAGAATCATCGGGGGCGAATCGGCTCGGAGACGGGAACAGGGAACCCGAGGAAATCAGGGGAGGCGGAATAGCGAGCGCTCGACGGCAGCGCGGAGGATCAGCGGTGGTGGAAGCACACCGGCCTCCCGGAGGGGTGGAGTTGCCGGCAAGGAGTCGCCAGAGCGGGAGAGGGGAAAACGCCATCGCTCTTTTCCTCGGTCGTCCTCAATAATACACGAATAGGACAGGGAGATCTAAAAGATATCCAGAAACTTTTAGGCTTCTTGTCCTCATGCGTCAACCATTCTTTTCTCTTTTTGCGAATTGAAAAACATATTAATCAAACACTCGTGAGAAAATTCCTGACTGCATAAAGCAAGAGCATCGTCTAGGCCGTACCTAAGCCGGGTCATGGTCCATTGGTCCTCCTAGTAGGCAACCGGAATTTGGCAATGTACAAAGCCTCGAGGATAATTCCGGGACTGGCCTAGCTAGACAGGTTCGTAATTACCAATCTTCTAGATCAAGAAGGTATGACTAATCGATTAAGATCTAAAGACTGAATCATACACATCACTACGGGACACGGGCGATACGGCGACGGCCGGCCCCCGTCGGCGTATTACAGTCCATCACTTCATCTCGACAGTGCATGGTGAGTCATCTGTTAGTTCCCGCGTCATGGCTATACCTTGGCGGCAGGTGGAGATCTCTGCTTCCATTAGGCTCCCAAAAATCTACAAGCGGACAAGATGATTTCTTTCAGTTCATCCAGTAGCACAGCGTGTATGCCTCCACCTTCCTGTCCGAGTCTGTCCGGCACCACGCGCACGAGCTGCGCTGTTGCCGAGGGTCGTGGTGTGGGATTCGTTGACCTCAGCTCTTCCTCCACGGCACGGATGTCTGCCTCTCTGTAGCACGCTCTCAGTAGAGTATTTATGAGAGGGTTCCACCCCAAGCCAGAGTCGAGACTGTTTGAGGAAGTCCGGATCATGAGGGACGACGTACAAACGAACGAACAAAATGGACAAAGGAGAAAACTAAGCTGTATTATATAGTAAGGGAAGATATTTTACTCAAATATATTTGTCCCATTCTCGTATATAACTTTTGCAATATGTTAATTCATTTTGGTATTTTCCTGGTTAGTGATAGATCCAAGTCACAAAAAGTAATTAATATGTAATTGACTAAACATAACTAAAATAGAGATCTTGTTTGATAAAAAAAATAGCACATAGTTTTTTTTTGATGGTCCAAAATAGCACATAGTAATATTGAAACAATGTTGAAATCAGTCTCAGCTTATTCTCGCACACTCTTGTTCCTATTCGATCAAATGGACTGCACAACAAATATGATGATAGAATCCATATAAATCAAGGTTGTATGATGAATTATAAATGTTAATAAAATTTGAAGCATGATTGTTGGTTCTCTTAAAAAAACAAGATTCCTGATAACACAATGAAATCTGTACAACCGCATATCCAAATTATCCACGTTTGACTGGTTTTAGTACTAGAGTATTATTACTATTGTAACCATGTTGACCTATGTGAAGTTAACCATGGAAAGTTGTACAAGAGAGGACATGTTAGCTCTTCAAAGATCAGCCTTCCCACGGATTCTTGGGAAAGGGATGACGTCTCTGATGTTGTCGAGACAGGTAGCAAAAAGGAGCATTCTCTCAAAACCCATGCCGAATCTACTATGTTTAACGGATCCAAAACGGCGAAGGTCCAGGTACCACTCGTATTGCCTTAAATCCAGTCCTCCATCAACTATCCTGTAGTCCATATAATAATCAGTTGAATAGTTATTCAAGCAAAATTTTCACACAACAACCTCAAATGATCAATGAGATATGAACATAAGTATTTCGAAACAAGATGTTTACTCTTTGCATATAATATTAAAAAATATGCGCAAAATAATTTATTATAAAATAAAGAAAAATATATGTTCGAATCATCCAATTACTATCGATCTAGACATCTTGTTGGCGATGAATCAGGCATTTACAACCAATTTAACATTTTTTCATTCCCATAATTCTACATTTTAATGAACTATTCCTACCTTAATAACACATGATCAAGCGGTCGAGTGTTTGTATCAGATCTTTGTTGTCAACTAGCGAAAAGAATAAACACAAAATAATTTTGCTAAAAAAGTCCAGCACTCCGTTGTTTAAGAATATCTAGACACTCCTCCCTTTGGCTTCCACCAATTAATTCACCAACTTGCAAAAGAAAGTAAGAAAATAAGATGTCAGAAAAAAAAAGTAGGATGGTCACAAAAAGGTCGATTCTTAAAACAGGCGGAACCACTGAGCACAAATCCAAATTCATAAAAAGAATATACAAAAATCATTTTGAAAAAGTGTATTAAGGAAAAAAACGACAACTTTAATCATTAATACATGACACAAAGTCAGTTCTCAAAAGAGCTGGAAATCTGCGCACAAAGCAAATTAACGAATTATTTTCTAACATGATGGAAGAATAAAAAGCTCTACACTGGCATATGCGCAAAGTGTACACAGCCTTATTAGTGATGAAGGAATGCCACTGCAAGATCATGGGGTTTTAAATATAAACATTGTAATATAAACACAAATCAAGATTGAAGAGATTTTCGTATACCTTGGGCACAAGAACATCCATAGCAGCTACTGTCTTTTGGTCATCATTGAGCCTCATATAGAATGCTTTTATTCCTTTTGGATAGTTATAAACAATAACTGGCTTCTTAAATACCACCTCCGTCAAATACTTTCATATACAGAAACAATTTTATTACATAAACAGGGAAAATATCTATGATATGAAATAGAAAAAATAGGTCAAATAGAAATAATATAAAATAGTAAAAGATATTCAATAAGATCTCTATTATCCATACCTCTCATGCTCGGATGCTAAATCAATTCCCCATTCGACCTTGTTGTCGAACTCCTTATCTGCATTCTCCAATATCTCCACCGCCTTTGTGTATGTAATTCGCTCAAAAGGTGTGGCTGAAACAAGCTCTAAACGCTCGATTGCGGTGCTATCACCAGAATGCTTGACCATGAATTCCATCTCTTGTCGGCAGTTTGCAAGTATCCACTTGCAGAGGTGTTGGACATAGCTCTCTGCGCAGTCCATATCATCTTTCAAGTCCGCGAACGCCATCTCTGATTCGACCATCCAAAACTCGGCCAAATGTCTTGATGTGTGTGAGTTCTCTGCCTGGAACGTTGGTATACACACTGTCGAGAGCAGACGCGTAGGTCTCTGCCTGGAGCTGGCCAGACACGGTGAGAAAAGCCGGGCGCCTGAAAAAATCGTTCTCGAAAGAAATAGTTCCATCGCCCTTGCGTGGAATTCCTGGTGTCAACCTCAACCTCTCTGCCTCAAGGCTGGAAACATTCTCTTTGGCCTTTTCACACTAGTGGAAACAACCCCTCTCGTCCAGGGGGCAGCTGTCCCGGTTGCAACCAAATCCGGGACAAATGCCCTGCATTGGTCCCGGTTCGTGCGCCCGGGGCAACAGGAATCGCCTGGGCGCATTGGTCCCGGTTCGTGGGGGGCATATCGGTCCCGGCTCTTGCCACGGACCGGGACCAATGACTAGCCACAGGCCACATGGCACGCGCATTACCTATTGTCCCGGTTCAGTCCACGAACCGGGACCAATGCCCCCTTCCCCTATATATACTGCCCCAGCCCCCCTCCTTCCATCTTTTTTTTTTTTGCTTGGAGGTGTGAGAGAGTGTGGTGTTAGTGTGTTTTTTTTTACTATGCACACGAGGTGTTCGACGAAATTCCCGAGACGCACACAAGCTCACTGAAAATGGTATCTTCGACCGAGGTTAACAAATTATCTTTTTCATCTGTAACTGATACATAAAAAAATATTATTTGTCGATGTACTGTGGTCATCTCTATATTAATATGTTATTGTAATGTATTTTGATAAACTTAATTATATGATGCAGATGGATGCACGGCAGCGATGGATGTACGGTGACCGACGCACTTCCGAGTATATGGCAGGCCTGAATGCATTTCTTGCTGTAGCTCAGGCGAACAAAGATAATGGCTTCATGTGTTGCCCATGTGTTGATTGTCGAAACGTCAGAGAACATTCTTCCGAAAGAATCCTTCACGGCCATCTACTTCGGAGAGGTTTCATGCCCAGCTATAATTGCTGGACCAAGCATGGAGAAAGAGGGGTTGTGATGGAAGACGATGAAGAAGAAGAAGAAGATCCTTTGTTCCCTGAATACGACGATACTGCAATGGAAGAGAATGCAGAAGAAGGAGGTGATCAAGAACAGGCATCAGAAGAGCCCGATGATGATCTTGGCCGAGTTATTGCTGATGCAAGGGAAGACTGTGAAAATAAATTGGAGAGGTTGAAGTTGGACAACATGTTACAGGATCACAAAAAATTGTTGTACCCAAATTGCGAAGATGGTAGAACAAAGCTCGGTACCACACTGGAGTTGCTGAAATGGAAGGCACAGAACGGTGTGACTGACAAGGCATTTGAGAGTTTACTTCAACTAATGAAGCCAAAACTTCCAAAGGATAACGAATTGCCTGAGAGTACGTACGAAGCCAAGAAAGCTCTCTGCCCTCTAGGATTAGATGTGCAGAAGATACATGCATGCATTAATGACTGCATCCTCTTCCGCGGTGAGAAGTACGAGAATTTGGATGAATGTACGATATGCACTGCACTGCGGTATAAGATCAGAGCAGATGACCCTGGTGATGTTGACGGCGAGCCCCCCCGTAAGAGGGTTCCTGCTAAGGTGATGTGGTATGCTCCTATAATACCACGGCTGAAACGTCTGTTTAGAAACAAAGAGCATGCTAGGTTGTTGCGATGGCACAAAGAAGACCGTAAGAAAGATGGAAAGTTGAGGCACCCCGCCGATGGATCGCAGTGGAGAAAGATCGAGAGAGACTTTCCAGACTTTGCAGGAGAGGCGAGAAACTTATGGTTTGGCCTAAGTACAGATGGCTTTAATCCTTTTGGGGAGCAGAGCTCCAGTCATAGCACTTGGCCTGTAACTCTATGTATGTACAACCTTCCTCCTTGGTTGTGCATGAAGCGCAAGTTCATTATGATGCCAGTTCTCATCCAAGGCCCGAGGCAACCTGGCAACGACATTGATGTGTATCTAAGGCCATTACTGGAAGAACTCTTACAATTGTGGGGCAAACCAGGTGTACGTGTGTGGGATGAGAACGAACAAAAGCCATTTGACCTACGGGCGTTGCTTTTCGTAACCATCAATGATTGGCCTGCTCTTAGTAATATTTCCGGACATACAAACAAGGGATACAATGCATGCACACACTGTTTAGATAATACTGACAGTGTTTTTTTGGATAAATGTAAAAAGGTTGTATACCTGGGTCATCGTAGATTTCTTCCGATCAACCATCCCGTAAGAAAGAAAGGAGGGAAGCATTTCAGAGGTGAGGCGGATAACCGGAAGAAGCCTGAACTGCGTAGTGCTAATGATATATTCGATATGGTCAAGGACCTAGAAGTAATCTTTGGTAAGGCTGCTGGCAGCCAACCAGTTCCGTACGGCCCTGATAAGCGCGCATCCATGTGGAAGAAGAAATCTATATTTTGGGAGCTACCCTATTGGAAAGTTTTAGAGGTCCGGTCTTCGATCGACGTGATGCACGTGACAAAGAATCTTTGTGTCAATCTGCTATGCTTCCTGGGAGATGTAGTATGTGTTGACACACGGTATAGAACAAGTGATTATGGCAGGCCTCTATTGTTATTCATTGGAGTTAACCAGCATAAACAGCCGAAAACAGTTTTGACTGACTGCTTTACATCGATAGGGGATGCAGTTGCTTCTGCTTGGCCAGGGACTGTCCACCGCTCGGATATATATCAAAATGCAACGAAAGTATTAAGGGATATATTGCACTGTTCGGAAACTTTCGCTCATGATTTTAGTAGGTCTTGGCGAAGTACAATCTGAAGGATAACGAGTGGATAAGTAGATTGTATGAGGATAGAGAAAAATGGGTTTTGCCTTATGGGTGTCATATATTCTGCGCAAATATTGCAGTCACACTTCGAAGTGATAGCAGGGATACCATCCTGACAGATATCCTTAAAACAGAAATAGAGCTTCGGTACTTCTTTAACAGATATGATAAATTTTTGGAGGAGAAACGTCTAACTGAACAACGAAGATCCCAAATGTTGAAGGCGGAGGGGAGCACGACGGAGACGGCGGACGAGCAGAGGAGAGGAAAGCGCGACAGCAACGGCGCGGTCTCCCCCGCCCGACCGCCCGTCTCTGCTTTAAGTCTGATGCTCCCGCTGAGACTTGCCGCGTACACGGAAGTTACTATGTTTTCAAGCGGGGGTCGGGATAAAGGGAGACGAAGATCTCAAATTCACCGTGTCAATAAGGTACAACTCGCTTTGTCGAACTTTATATAAATCACCCGGGATGCCTTGTATGCTCTGGACTAACTCGGAAGATCACGAGAGAAAACAAAAATTGTAACATTTTTATATTCAAATTATATACAAATGGTAAAATAATTAATAGTTTTAATAGTTAGAAAAATTATTTAGTTAAACGAAAAATGGATTTAAATTAGTTATGCAAATTCTAGTGTTTTTCATGTTGGAATTTTTGTCAAATTCGAAAGAATATAGAAGTTGTTAATGTGCAAACTTAATAATTTTCAAAATTTGGCGCTAAAAACTTTTGGGCGCGCAGGGTGCCACCCCCAAAATTCGAAATATGTTTTTGGTCCCGGCCCGTGGTACCAACCGGGACCAAAGGGGCTCTAGTCCCGGTTGGTGGCACGGGCCGGGACTAGAGGCCCGGGTGTATAAAAATCGTGGCCCTCTCTCCAGGCCGAACGAACACCCCAGGACAGTGGACATGGCTTGGCGAAGCCCTGCCCGGCGGCGGGAACGAGTAGACAGATCCCGCCGGCGGTCGGCGGACCGCCGGCGGGGATGGGCTAGGGACACGGTAGACTAGGCACACAACTTATATTAAAAAAAAGGCCAGGGCCCTTGCTTACATAGATAGGGGCGGGGCGGCCACAGGCGGCCGTCCGTACTTGCATAAAGGGGGCGGCGGCGCGGCCACAGGCGGCCGGCCGTTTTCTTGGGGGGTAGCTTAGTCTAGGGGGGCGCACCGGCGCCGATCTACTCGTCCTCCTCGTCGGAGGAGATGCACTGGTAAGGGGGTGGCTGCCACAGGTGGGCAGGCGGCTGGGCCGGGCTCGCCGGGGGCGGAGGCATCGGGGGCGCGTACGACGGTGGCGGGGGCAGCACCTCCTGCTGCGGCGGCGGTGGGGGCAGCTCCTCCTGCTCCGGCGACCAAACGCCGTCGGTCCAGGCCCAGGACATGCCGTACTCCAGGCCTGGGGGGAGCGGCTGCGGCGGCGGCTGGTCCTCGGACGCCTCCCACTCGGCGTACAGAGCGTGCCACCAGGGGGTAGGCTCGGTAGGGGGCGGTGGCGGCATGGCGGCGGCGTCGGCGGAGGCGGCGGCCACGACCCGCTCCCACCGCTTGACCTCGTCCTCGATGAGGGAGCGGCGGGAGGCCTCGCAGGCCTCCTCCATGGCGGCCCGGAGCTCGGGGTCCTCCTCTCTGGAGAAGTCCTCGATGTCCTCGAGGAGCCACAACTCCCTCTCCCGGCCGGGCGGTGCCGCGGGGTAGTCCGCCACGTCCACCTCCTCGCGGGGGGCGGGGATGAAGGAGCGCCGGCGCTGCTCGTGCTCCTGCTGGAGCCAGGTGGCCCAGTAGGGGGAGCTGCGGAGGGGGGCCGGCAGGAGGTGGCGGCGGCGGTCGATCTCCTCGAGCAGCGCCTCGCCGGTCGGGGCCGGCGGCACAGGGATCCGCTGGGGGTTCAGGTGCCAGCCGTCCGGGAGGTGGACGTCTGGCCAGAACACCGGCGTGGCGTTGTTCCAGTGCCACTCGGCCTCCACCGCCCGGATGTACCGGCGGAACCGCTTGCCCTTGGGCGCGGCGCGGGGCGGAGGGCGTGCCGCCGGAGGTGGCGCGGGGACGCGCGGCGTCCCGCCGATGCGGACACCTCCAGGGCCGTAGCCGAAGGCCTCCGCCGGCGGGGGTGGGACGCGGCCGGCGCCGCTCGAGGAGCCTTCGTCGTCGTTCCTGGGGCGCTTGCCGGAGCCGCTCGAGAACCAGCGGGACATGGTGGCTTTGCCTTGGGAGCGGCCGGGGTGGATGGGTTGTACGGGCGGCGGGTGCCCTTTAAAAAGGACCCGGGGGGGCTGGCATGCCAACCGGCGGCCTGAACGTGGCGGCGGTTGCAGGCGGCCATGAATGCGGGGCGGGAGCCGAGGCGTGGCGGCGGTTGCAGCTGTGGCACGCGCGCGTGGGGAAGTGGGGGCGCGGGAAGCCGAGGCGGGGCGGGAAGACGAGGCGACAGTGGGCCCTTTGACCGCCCCTGTGGTCTTAATTTAAGGGAACAGGCGAGCCAGCCACTAGGCCGCTGGCCAGTGGCCCCTTCGAACCGTTGACCGACCATAATAAAAGACGCGGGCCAGTGGGCCCTTTTGACCAAAAAATGTGGCCAGTGGGCTTAATAAAAGACGTGGGCCTGGACACGGTTGGGGAAGGGGAGGCCAGCTGGGGATTGGGAGACAGGAGCCCAAAAAACGAAAAAAAAAACCTGCCGCCGCAGGCGAAAATCGACGGTATATATATTTTTTTTTCAAAAAAGTATCCATCCCGGTCCCTTGAACGAACCGGGACGAACTCCCTGGCCCAGGTTCGCCACGTGGCCTATACTTATAATCCCGGGTCCTGGCACAACCGGGACCAATGGGGGAGGGCCATTTGTCCCGGCTAGCCCATCCCGGTTGCACAACCGGGACAACTGGCCCTTACAACCCGGGACAAAAGGCACTGTTTCCACTAGTGTCAAGTTCCAAGACAGCGGCACGTATCTCTTGCTTGCTACTCCCTCCGTTCGGAATTATAAGACGTTTAAGCATTTTCGGACAACAACCAAAAAGCGATCAAAAGACGTGTCTGCCCTCCCACGTCTGCTCCTCCCAGAGTCCCAGCGAACCCATCATGCCTCGTCTCCTAGTTACACGGCGAAAAATCACAGAAATAACGGCCCATCGTGGCTCGTCTCCCAGCGGAATCGGCCACCAGTTCGTCGCCGGACAGGAACAACTCGCCCCAGATCGGCTGGAGGTCGTCTCCAGCGCAGCTTCACCACCGCCCCACCTCCCACGGTTCTCCCCAGCGAAACCAGCCAGGAGCACCTTGCCGCCCAGTTTGTTGCCGACCTGGAACACCTCAACTCAAGATCGTCGCTGGAGGTCGTCGGAGGTCGCCGCCTGGAGCCTCCGCCATCGGAAACAGAGCTTCAGGTCGCCGCCCGCCTGGAGCAGATGACCTCCTCCAGCAGGCCGCCGCCTGGAGCAGATCGCCTCCTCCATAGGCCGCCTCGGCCAGCAGCTCCTCGCCTCCTGTAGAAGATCTCCAGGATAATCTCCTCGCCCCTGCGCCTCGCCGGCCAGTCCCTCTCCCGCCAGGCCACCCCATCCAGCAGTCGGGTCAGAGCAATACTCGTGATCTCGAAATTGATCATGAGGGTCTGCACGTCAGCAAAATTCCCACTCCAGTTAGCAAATCAAATCTCAAATTGTGTATCAGTAGGAGTACTATGTTTTGCTATGAAAAATCTGTGAAGATCTGAAAGAATAGGCTGAGTAACTAGCTCTGGTTGTTCATGAAAAAGAAATAAATATTGATCTTATATGAGAAACCAGATCTAAAACAACAGAGAAATGCCCATAGAGCGGAAACCCGGAGTTGTGCAGCACACATGGCGGCGAAGCGAACTCAATCAGTTAGCAACGAAACATGCACAAATCAAGAAAGTCTGAAATATCTGCAAGAATTTTCATCTACCTTACAACAGAACATATATACTTATAAGAAAGGTTCCCAGGTTCCAAACTAGTTAAGGCGCACGTCATGGCAAACTATTAAACACAGTTCTGACATTTCACATAACAACACCACAGAAAATGAAAGTAGATGCCTAGAGGGGAAAGGAAAAATGAAAGCAGCTGGCTACACCATCCAAAGGCCTAATGGTAATTGCATCTTGCCCTGACACTAGCTTCTTCCTTAAGTGTCCGTTTCCCAAAAGGTTAAGATTTGGATGCATATCGTTGGTAGTAGAGTAGAATCATGCCTACTACCGGGTGGGAAAATATCTAGGGGGGAGCGGGCGAAACCTTTTCTCAAACTAGAAACCAGCTTGCTAACAGCCAAACAGTCGTTCTGTCTGGTCTGCAAATTTTGAAAGAAAATTAACTGAACATCAAGTGTCTGAGCTTAACATAGACTTTTACATAGCACTATTTTACTCTCTCGTAATGAATGCAGCTCACTGAAACATCTCCATTTTGGTGCGCCGCTATACACTTTTGGAGATAGTATAATCAAAGCTAAACTTAGGTGTAATATGAACAGCCCATTTAAATTTTAGTTCAGAAAAAAATCAAAAGCAGCATACATAGAACTGCAGTTAAAGCCGCTAGTCCCTCGAGCTTGTTTATGTAGAAATCTCGATATAAAAGTCCGTTACTACAAAACTGATATAAATGGTGCTTGCATCAGCCTGTGCACAAGACAAAGTATACTACCCAGTATAGGACCATATTGGACAGTTTACTGCACTGATCAATAAGTTATCAAGTCAACCTGGAGTTCTGGATGCAAGGAATCATGCAGGAAACTTAGCATTGAAGAAAACTTTTCTCCTAGAACAGCATTATAAGACGTGCAGCTCTATATCTTTCCTTTTTATTCTTGAACAAAATGTATACCTGGTAAAGAAGAGCAAGGCCATGAAATTGCACAAGTGCGGCTCTTGATTGCACAACTTCCTGCACTTCGTTGCTCCATCTTTTCACAATTTCTGGATTTGCCTGTACATTAAGAATATTTTTAAGTATCTGTAAACAAGGTCAGAAATGTGTGTACAGAACTTGTTAGTACCTGAAACAGGTGAATACCACTAACAAGAGCAGCACTAGCAACCACAGGATTTCTGTCTACAATAGCTTGATTCAAGTATCTCTCAATTTGAGTAAGGAGGTTGCCGTCAATTATTCTACAGAGAACTCTAATAGCTTTGGCACGGTACATATCTGTCTTAGTGTTCATATCTTTCATCAATGAACTTGTTACTATGAAGACATGTTGAAGACACAAACTCAAGCGACTTAGAATGATAGACGTGAAACAAATTAGTGCGTCTGAAACAGCATTCACCTCATCTGATGAAGGAAAAAGCTCTTTGATCATCAAATAGACCAGCCTCCTAAGACCAGCATCATTGGACTGGAATAACTTAGTACTGCAAAGAAAACTCCAGTGGCCTCAACCTGCAACAGAACATATCCATCAGGGATGAAACAAGATCAATATCACAATTGCTCTTTTCAATAAACATTGCCTTCAAATCGCTATTTTAATCTTTGACTTTAACACTTGACACTTCTACATCCTGCAGACTCCAGGCACTCAAGGGCACTACACGCACAGATCCCACCAGCCCTCTTCCTCGCCGGAGAGCAGCGATGCTGCAGCCGCCGCCTCAAACACCGCTGAGCGTCAAGGCGTTGGGGAGACGGGGATCTCCACACCAACAGTATCAGATTACAGAGCACCTAATGGAGGAAGGAGAGAACAGAGAAGCACGGACCTGGTCCAGCGCGGGCGTCGTGGAAGGTTGCGACGAGGGCGTGGACGTGGTTGACGCAGACGGCGAAGAGCCCCCGGTGCAGCGACCCGCCGGCCGCCGATGCCCTCGCGGCCTTGCCCTTGCTGACTCCCGCTTGGCGCCTTCCGCCTCGCCGCCGCCGCCTTTTCTCCGTCGCCCATCAGCTCCGTCATGGCGGCCTGCACACGCGTCCTCCCGCCCATCAGCTCCGTCATGGCCCCCGTCCTCGCACACGCGCGCAAACACGCCGATCGCGTCCTCCCGCTTCTCAACGCCGTCGGCAATAGATCAAGCAACGCCGCCCACGAGTCTGTGGCCGCCGCGGAAAAACGAGATCTTCCATCTCGCCCACAAATCGATGTCTGCGACGGGACAGACACCGGCGAGATTAAGCCGCGACTCCGGCGCCAGCGAGAGCATGGAGCATGGAGGCATCGGCGAGAGCGAGGAAGGGAAAGAGCGTGGCAGCGAGAGAGGGAGAGGAAGAGCTCGTCGACGAGATCGACCGAGAGGAAGAGGAACGCGAGAAGTGAGAGGGAGAAGAAGACTCGAGCTGTCGGTGTTCCGACCAGGGGCAATTTCGGAAAAAGGCGTTTCGGCTTCAACGTGACGATATCTGTACATGAAATGCTTAAACGTCTTATAATTCCGAACGGAGGGAGTAGATTTTTCTGTTTTAAGCTGCGCAATGGCGTCTCCTTTCTCTTGCAGTGCGAGCTTAGCGGCTCCGATGTCGAGTTCTGAAGGTGGGGCCTTCTCCTTGAGCTCCTTTTCCACCTTCTCGACCTGGCTGAATAAAGTGGTGACCTGGAACATCTCGCCTGCACCCTCGCAATCACTTGTTGAAATCACGGGTGTATGTACTTGCCAGAAACCTTTGTTCCGGAAGAAAATGTATGTTGCAAAGGCAAGCTCACTCCTCATCCTAGCAACTGCTATCTGCAAGAGATTAAATTAAGTCAAGACAAAAGAGTGTCATTATAAATCGTAAACATCAGAATGGAAACTGCCCAACGGAACAAAAAATGGCGGATGGCAGAATAATACTATATCCACTCCCTACCACATCGGCTACTAATCAAAATATTACTAGAACAATTTTACTAATATCCAGAGAAACACAATATATAGCCATTCAATCGCCGATAGTATGGGCACTATAGCCTCTCAAACAAGTTGCCGTTTTTCGGACCCCTGTACAATTTACTGTTGTAGTGCGTTATATAGCTCCATAGCTTTAATCAACATATAAATGGGAACCATTTTCTTATTAACATCAAAATGTAGAAAATAACGTTGTTGGATTTTAAAAAAACATCCGATTATCCACCTATAATTAGTATTAGAGATTGGTTTTTCGACTCGCCTACACAAACATATGTGTTGTCCATGACTGCATCAAGATCTATACAAGCTCACTAATGAAACTTTATAGCAAATTAGATTGATCTATTTTCTTTTTCTTATATAAATAAAACAACATAAGTACTTGAAACTTTGCAATCCCGTGAAACATTCAAACTAAAGTGTGGAGAAAATAGTTCGGATTTTTTTCGATACAATGTATAAATATGTAATGATATTTATTTGAATGAAGCATTATATTCAAATATTTAAATTGAGCAAATCAATTTAAATTTACTTTTTCAGAAATCCACACGTACTCCATTAATATTGTATCCTTAGCCTAGAGAATTTTTTTTTGAACAAAGGGCAAAAGCTCCGCCTTTTATAATAAAATAGTAGGAGTAAACAAGTACCGGCCTAATAAGCCGTAAAAGAGAAAAAGCACCGGCACGCAAAACCAAAAAAACTAGACGATTAACCTAGAGAAACTTGCAAAATGCATGGGTCGGTGAGTCCATTCTCAGTTGCTCAGTGTACAACTAATGTTCCTACTACCATAGAATCTATACTTCTTATAAAGCAAAACCCCACTAATATGCATTTATGATTTTTCTATCTCAACATGCAAGCTATCCACATCATTCATTGTCCTAGCCAATCAATTGTCCATGTCATCCCCACAAATATTTATTAACCACTACATGCAAGCTAACCATCATCCATTTTTTCCAACCATCCAATTACTCATTTTAATAATTAAAAAAATATATATAGTATGATCAATTTAATTTTGCATATTCAATTAGAAAACAAAATATACCACATCTCTTATAAACTTGTTTCTACAATACATTATACTTTGTAAAGTGATCCCCGCAGCAACGCGCGGGGTATCCTTCTAATATGTATATATACCAAAACAAAGACAACTTATCTACTCTCTCCGTCTCAAAATAAGTGTCTCAAAGTTAGACAAAAATGGATGTATCTTACACTAGAATATGTCTAGATACATCCACTTTTGTTCAATTTTGAGACAATTATTTTGACACAGATGGAGTACATACGAATCATTATACAAGTATATACGAACGAATTAGGTGTTAGGTTAGTAACGATGAATAAAAAGATTAATAATGATGAAAAGAAAGAAAAAGGGAGAAGCAGTTTGTTGGACGTAGGTACCGTGTCGGTGCGAGCGCGGAGGTGGGGGAGGTCCATAAGGGCCTCTAGCGAGTGCTTAGTCTTGGGCAGCGGGTACGTCCTGGGGTCCACCTCGCCGACGTCCATCACCGTCTCCGCCTACAGCTCGATGAGTTGCTTGTGCTTGGCTCCGTCGAGCGCCACTAGGACGCCCTCCAAGAGCACGGACATCCCCGTCGGCGTGAGGCGCCGGTGCTCTTTCCCCTTCACCATGGCCTGGAGGTTCTGCTGGCAGGAGCTGTCATTGAGCTCGAGGAAGGCCAAGACGCTCGACGACTTGCGGCCGGTCCTCACCCAGCCGCCAACGAACACACGCTTTCCATCGTGCGCGTCGACGGCGCCCAGGATTGTGCGGATGCGGGTGCGACACGTCGGAAGATCCTGGCCTACCGGCGACGAGGGGTCAATCGGCGGTGCGTCGGCCTCCATGGTGGCTATGCTCTCGTGGATCAATCGATCGAAAACTAGTCAGGCCGGGTCAACTTGCTCATGGAGAGCTCAACGTAGTAATACAAACTTCTTCTTTTTTCGAAAACGTTGAAGGCTGGAGTGCAGCAGGTGCTCGGTGCAGCGCCCACTCAGCTGTCATAGATCGACCGAGCAGGTCAAGGCGGGAAGGAAGGGCTCGAGGGCGTAGGTTTTCCCGAAGTCGACGGTTGGAGCTCATGGCTGCAGCGGGCAAATCAAAAGGTGTCGGGACGGTGGGTCGACCGCAAGAGGGGTCGGAGCTTGGAGGCAAGGAGCGAGTGGTTCCTTTTCCCCAGCCGTACAAGGGAGGCGACACCACACGATGGCCGCCTCGCGCTTCTGGGCTGGTCCGTGGAAGGCTAGCCCCAGTAGGAGTAACTTCACTAGTAACATCGATTCCACGTAGGATAAAAAGCTGATGTGGCAAGTATTTAATAAGGAGAGAGAATGTTGTGGTAA
Organism: Alopecurus myosuroides; assembly: GCA_028641055.1. Taxonomy (NCBI): domain Eukaryota; kingdom Viridiplantae; phylum Streptophyta; class Magnoliopsida; order Poales; family Poaceae; genus Alopecurus; species Alopecurus myosuroides. The sequence goes on along the minus strand of CM054057.1, from coordinate 48,899,200 downwards.
CTTAGCTAGTTACGGTAACATCACACCTTTCAATGCAGCATGAGTATACAAGCTAATAAATGCACCTTAGCATGACACCACTTTTATGTTACTGCCTATTGTGGAGGTAGTAACCTAGTCTAGAAAAATGTGTATGTTAGTACTACTCTATGTTACTCCCCATTCTGACTAGCCGAAGGAGTGGCGAGACTGCGGCAAATTAAAATCAATCTAGGTCGGGATAATGTCGGGCTTGTTCGGAACTTCGGGCTTGCCAAAATTGACCGGGGGCGGAACTTTCTGGGTTTCCGATATCGATCGACGTAGTTGAATTAGGAATATTAGGAAACGGGCACCCAATGGCTTCGTGGATGAATCGAACATAGCTTGGCCTCGACAAAAGCATGTTCGTATCAGGTAAGTCGATCCAGTGTTTCTTTTAGCTTGGACTCAGCTACCTACGTGTAATCTAAACTCAGGAATCGTACACGTGTTTTCTTTCATCTGGCACCTATCAGATCGGATTGTTTTTTCTGGCCGAACTAACACGTACTTCCTCCGTTTCAAAATGTAAGCCTTTTTAGCGAGCTAAAATAGTTTGCTAAAAAGGCTTACATTTTGGAACGGAGGGAGTACGACATACCGATTCTGTCTGGTTTGGTTTTTCTCGTGACATACCAAAATTCCGATTGGCTGTTTCAAATGGCTGTTTCTTTTGGAAATGGATTCCTTCCAAGGGGAAATCAGGGGGTGTTTTGTGTGGGGTGAGACAATCCTCTTTGGAGGTGTCTGCTGTTAAAATTATAGAGCATATGATCCAGTTTAATCTTTGGGATAAACTGAAAAAATGTAGATGGTCTCTTATAACTGTTTATGGCCTTGCTCATGAGGAGTTGAAAGATAATTTTCTTACTGAGCTTGCCAATTATTGTAATGCTATCACTAAGCCCTATATTGTAGGAGGGGATTTAGATATCTTGAGGCATTGTGGTGAAAAAAATAAACAAACTGTCCTTCCTAGATCTTCAGATATTTTTAATTCTATTATCCATACTCTTGACTTGGAAGAGGTTGATATGGTTGGGGGGGCCTTTACTTGGTCCAACAATCATGCTTCTCCTACCCTCGAGAAATTGGATAGGGTGCTGATGTCTTCTTCTTGGGAGGAGTTATTTCCCCTGGTGTCTATGAAAAAAATTGTCAGGGAACTTTCTAATCATAATCTCCTTTTGCTGGATACTGGCAGTAATGCTGTTTTGAGAAAAAAATCTTTTAGATTTGATGTTGCATAGTTTAATGATGATAATTTCTTGGGTGCTGCTGAGAGAATTTGGGATCAGTTTGTATATTCTCGGGACCCTGTGGACATTATAAACTTAAAGCTGAAAAGGTTCAAAAAATATTTTAAAGGTTGGGGGGCTAACAGATTTGGTAAAAATAAAAAAAGGAAAATTGAGTTGCAAAATGAGCTCGATAACCTGGAAAGTTTGGAAGAACTTCATTTTCTGTCTCCTCAACGGTTACTTAGGAAGTGTGAGATCTTTGCTTTCTTATTGCATATGTATGATGAGGAGGAGCAATATTGGCATCACAAGGCCAATGAGCAATGGCTCCTCAAAGGAGATAATAATACTGCATTTTTTCATAAAGTAGCTAATGGGAGAAGGAGGAAGCATATTATGCACAATTTGGATAGTGATGGTATTCTTATTGAGGGAACCGCTAACCTTATCGAACATGCTTCTAGTTATTACAAAGAACTCTTTGGTCCTGCACCTAGGAATTTGCGTTCCCTTTCGGATGATCTTTGGGATACTCATGAAAAGCTTAGTAATTTGGATAATGAGTATATTTCCAGGACTTTTTCGGTTCAGGAAGTCAAGAAAGCTTTATTTTTGATGAAATGCAATAAAGTTCCTGGCCCTGATAATATTCCTATTGAATTTTTTCAACATTGCTGGGATTCTGTGATGCATGATGTTATGTTTCTTTTTGATTGTTTCCATGCTGGTAACCTGGATGTGAGTAGGCTCAATTTGGGTATCATTACTTTGTTGCCTAAGATGACTGATGCATCAAAAATTCAGAATTTTAGGCCTATTTGTTTGTTGAGATGTGTTTACAAGGATAACTAAAACTCTTTGTTTGAGGTTGGAGCCTTTGAGTGATAAGCTGTTTAGTATTCAACAGAATGCATTTATTAAAAATAGGAATATAATGGATGGGGTAATGTCATTACATGAATTGCTTCATCACACTCATGTCAAAAAGAGAACTGGGGTGGTTTTAAAATTGGACTTTGAAAAAGCCTATGATAAGGTTAATTGGGAGTTCCTTTTGGAGTGTCATAAGAAGAAAGGGTTCAATGACAAATGGTGCTCTTGGGTGAGACAAAATTTGAATGATGGGTCTGTAGCTGTGAAAATTAATGATGAATTGGGAGCTTATTTTAAAAGTGCTAAAGGGGTGAGACAGGGGGATCCCCTCTCCCCTACTCTGTTTAATATGGTTGCAGAAAGTCTTACTAAAATGGTTCTTAAGGCACAAAAAATGGCTTATTTGTGGGTCTGGCTCCTGACCTGATAGAGAATGGGGTTGCTATTTTAAAGTATGCCGATGATGCAATTATCTGTCTTGAACATGATTTCAGTAAGGCTGTGAACATGAAATTGTTGTTATATTTGTTTGAACTCATGTCTGGTTTAAAGATTAATTTCCTAAAAAGTGAGGTGTTTTTAATTGGGGGGGATGATGATATAGCCAATAGTTATGCTGAGATGTTTAACTGTCAGGTGGGCAAACTCCCTATGAAATATTTAGGAATGCCTGTCACTTTCTCTAACCTGAAATTGCTGGATTGGGATTTTCTTGATAAGAAATTTGTGAAAAAATTCGATGCCTGGATCTGTGGCTCTGCTTCCTCTGGTGCTAGACTGACACTTCTCAAAGCTTGTTTGGCTGGGATTCCTTCATACTATATGTCTATGTTTATGTTGAAAAAGACATTGATTGAGAAATTAAACAAACATATGAGGAGATTTTTTTGGCAGGGTATCCATAAAAAGAGAAAATATCATATGGTTAAGTGGAGAAGCATCTGTAGATCGACTTCTAAGGGGGGTTTGGGTGTGAAGGACCTTAGAAAACAAAATATCAGTCTCCTTGTTAAATGGTGGTGGAAACTTGAAAATAAAAAAGGGTTATGGCAGGATATTATTAGAGCTAAGTATTTGAGAAGTAAAACTGTGGCTAATGTCAAGGTAAGGTTCAATGATTCTCCTGCTTGGAAGAACTTGCTGAAAGTTAAAGAGGTATATATGATGGGAAGAAAAGTTATTTTGAAAAAAGGCAACCTTATGAGATTTTGGCTAGATCCTTGGTTGAAGGATAAACCCCTTGCTGAAATGTTCCCTATGTTGTTTAATATCTGTCAGCAGCAGGACATCACAGTGGGTGAGTGTGCTGCTGACAATTTTGAACTTACTTTCAGACGACGCCTTTTTCCTGAAATTAAGGAGATTTGGGAGAAAGTTCCGGTTGAGGCGAGAAGGGTAGCTCTTAAGAGGGTTGATGACCAAGTGGTCTGGAAACATAAAAGAAATGGGAAGTTCACGACTAAATCAGTTTACAAATTCCTGGAGAAATCGGTGGCAGGACCTAATCTCGAGTGGGTATGGAAGGCTAGATTGCCTCTGAAAATTAAATTTTTTATATGGCAGGTTGTTCAAGATGCTGTTCTTACTCGACAGCAGATGAGAAAGAGGAAGTGGCCCGGAAATCCTTGTTGTTCTTTTTGCGAACAAATTGAAACTAATACTCATCTTTTTTTTCTCCTGTGCTACAGCGAAAGCTGTGTGGAGTACTCTGGGAGTGTTTTTGGAACAAATACATGTCCGAAAAACCTGTGGCAATGCCTTGTTTGGTTTTATTCTTTTTGGCCCGGGGGGGGGGGGGGAGGGAGAAAGTTTTATACCCTGGTTTTAGCCGCTTTTTGCTGGGCCATTTGGACAATCAGGAATAAAGTGACATTTGATAAGTATGTTCTGCGGACTCCTCTTACTATTATCTTCACTGCTTGTTCCTATTTGATTTACTGGGCAGGGCTGTACCCGAAGGGGGAGAAGGAAGCAATTACAGAGGGCGCGCGACAGCTGAAGAAAGCTGCTCTGTCGCTGATTGAAGAAACATGTGCTGCGGAGGGATCCTCGACGACCACTGTACCTGGGGGGCTGATGTTAGAAGGATGAAGATGTTTGTTGCTGTGATAAGACTCTGTTGCTGTGGGCTCATTTGCTGGCTCGAGAGAACTTCAAGTTGGTTGTTTTGGTTGGTCTGTTTGCTGGTGGTGTTGGTTATCGATACTTTGTAAGCTTGGTTGTTGGGTTGGCACAGTTTCCTGGTTCGTTTTGTTAGGGTAGAGGGGAGTAATACCGGCAGGTTTTTGCCCCGTAGGGGTGCTCGAGGCCGAGCACTTTCAGCGGGTTTCCTGGACGGTACCCCTGTTTTCTAGCTGGACTTATTTCCTGTCCCCTTCTGTCTTTCTTTTCTCTCTGTTGTAATGAACTTGTTACTTCTGTTATGTTGAGTAATGGAAGGGGGCTAGCCCAGTTGAAAAAAAAATACCAAAATTCCGATTGTTTTTTTTTTTTGCGAGGTCCGGACGGGGTTCCCCTATGTAGTGCTTATAGCACTACGTATTAGGGATCACCCACAGGCGACGCGTTATGGGCCGGCCCATTTATTGTATCCTTTTTTCATTTTTCCATTTTCTTTCCTTTTTCTTGAAAATTTGTTCAAATACGAAATTTGTTCAAATTTGAAATTTGTTCACATTCGAAGTTTGTTCAAATTCTAAATTTGTTCAGATTGAAATTTTTTGTTTGAACATATTTCAAAACGAAAAATTTCCGAATAGAAAGGAAAAGAAAACAGAAAAGAAATAAATAAAACAGAAATAAGAAAATAGAAATGGTAAAAGAAAATGGAAAAAGCGAAACTATAAAAACCTAAGAAACCAAACTATACACAAGCCGAAGCGTGGCCCAGTGGCTTCGCCCCGTCGGACGCAAGCAGAGGGTGCGGGTTCGAACCCCCTCCCCCGCATTGCACCTCTATTTTCGCGAATAAAATTCGTTTAATGGGCCGGCCCAGCTAAGAAAATTACATGGGCGTGGTCTAATACGTAGTGCTATAGTCGCTAAATAGTGTTTCCGGTCCGGACGTGCGTGCAGATTCCAGTAGGCCACATGGATGTGCTCGCTCTTGGGCCGGCCCAAGTTGAAGCTAACCGGAGGGCGGACGAACGAGGACTACCAAACCGTTGCAACAACACCTACCACGACGTACGCACCAGATTCTTCTCCGTTTCCTTCTCAATGCCGGTTCGAACTCCGGAATCCTAACCCAACTAGGATATATATTACCAAAACCGATCGTACCAATGACCGGGCCAATCTACTCCATTATTATTATGCGGGGTTTAGGGTTCGAGATACCGGGCTCCAAGACGGGGTGATTCTGATGCGGCACATAGACATCAGGCATCGATCCTGCAATCAACCCGTCGATCTGCAATGCCGACGGCGCCCGTTTCGGCACGTCGGGTGCCCTCGCCGGATCACCCACCATATGCCTGGGTACGTACCACAAATCTCGCATGGTTTTACTCACAGTTTTTGTTTTGTTTTAGTTATATTAATTAATGTGAGATTAACTAATGCACCCAACCATTGCAGATGATCGGCGAGGCCATCGATGCCCTGGGTGGCAGCGCGACGGAGGAGGTCATCTCGGCCTTCATCCTCGGCAGGCACCGCGGCGTCTCGTGGGCGCACCACCGGCTCCTCCACCACTACCTAGCCAAGCACGTGGCCGATCGCCTCTTCATCTGCACCGAGCATGGCCGGTACTCACGCGGCGGCTCCCTCGCCGCGCAGGTCACCCTGGCTGATCTCTCGCCGGACCGTCGACGGCAGCCACACGATCAGCTGGCGCTTGTGGTCGCTAACCACGAGGATGATCCGCCCGGTCCCGCCACTGCCATGGAGCATGATCAGACTTGCACGACGGCTGCCGATGGCACCAAGGGGAGTCGTCATCCGCCGTGCACTGCGGCGCCCGTCCACAGCCCAGCTGCCACGGCATCAATTGGTAATGTCAAGACGAAGAAGAAGCCCAGGCAACGCAAAGTGCAGGACTTGTACGACCGCAATGTGGTTCTACCACCTAAGCGGATGCCGCCTCCGGCCGACAGTAACGCACCAGCTGACAATGACATGTGGTGTGTCCTCGCATTGCCTGCGCCGGTCGTCAGGCGATAACTAGCTAGTGTGTGCTACCTAGTTCTCAATTTTCAAGCGTTTCATGATAGATCTAAATATCTAGATTCATTTCAGCTGGGAGCAACATCTGGATTTTTATATGCTCAATGTCATGATCAAGATGAATGTTGATTTCTCTAGCTTTTGTGTTTTTTTGCTTATATATAGTATAAGAACGTTGTATATTCGTTTAAGGGTGACCGGGATGCCACTTTGTGGACTAATCTCTAATAGGAACCATGCCAACCGTCCAAAGTGGTCGCCACGCTCATGTGACACAGCTCCGACGGTGCAAAGCTTGTATTGAGGATTTTCTGTAGCAAATTTTCCAAAAATAAAAAACTTGCAAGTTAAGCTTGTTTGCCAGGCTTCCGAAAGTTTCTATATCCGCCACTACGCCAACCTTTAGATATGTAAGCCAGGAGGTATTCATGAAGCGGGACGAGAATTACGCTCCTTCCGAACATTTCACATCATGCATTTGCAGTGCACGGCGTCCCTTGATGCGAGAAGGTTCCTACCATCCCTCTAGGTACCAGATGTCCTCCGGTGCTTGAGCATTTGCAGTTTTCACCAAGCCGGTCGATGGCTAATTTCCACCGTGGCCTCCAGTGCATGCCCGCGCGACTTATTCTTCATCCCGACCATGCCAAGAGTGCGGGATAGCACGCAATGGCTATTTTCGGGTAGGAGATCAGGAATTGCACACCTAAACATCTCTTGAAGAAATACTATCCAACTATATATCCAACCTAGAGAGGGGGTGGCAAGTGAAATCAGAATTTTGAGTATGTATAGGATTTTCGATCGGCTAGGGCCTTTTATCCTCATTGAGTGAAAACCATCATTGTTAAATACGATGGTTCTGTACGATATTCGGTAGGGAATGCCATTCAGTTCTTCTAAGAGAAATAAGCATAGCACCTCTATGGAATATGAACATTACCTATGTATTTAGGTTACATCGGCTACCAACGCCTAGTACAAAGGAATGTGGTTGAGAGACGGGCTATATATGGTCACGAGAGTTGAGAGATGGTGCGAAAGAGTGGCCGCAAATTTTCTGCACATGGCGGAGAAAGGAGGGTGGTAATCATTTTCATGTCATGTTTGCCGAGTGTCTAAAAAGTGGGAATAAGAGGCGGGAGTGAAATACTTTTCCCGCTCTTGTATACTATTTGTGGAAAAGAATCATTTGGCGAAGTTTTCCTATACAGGAAAAAAAAACAACGGGCAATGTTTTCATGCGTAAAGCTTGCTGGGTGTCCGCTATTAGACACTCAACAAACACCCGAACTCCTTCATGGTGTCATCTGGCAAGGGAGAATGGACACATGGCCGATATCTTAATCGAGTCTCGATTTTGGTAATGTCGAGTGTATTTTGCCCTACTTGCTGAGTCTTCCCTATTTGTGGAGTGTATACCTAGCATAGTGGGCTTGTAATAGGCTTTGCCGATTATGTTTTGTTTTTCCAACTGTTACGTTTGTGCCTTACCGCTCGTAAAAAAGGTTAATACTCAGCAACTTCTCGATTTAAGCGTGAATATCATGTTTTTTATCTTGGTTACATAAGTTGGCTCGTATATGCATGGGTACGATGCTGCAAGATGGGTTTCATATTTGGTTAGCTACCCCTCCTGATGGGTTAAATCTTCCCGTAAATATTATGAGTCATGAATAAATCGATGGGAACTTCTAGAAAAAAGCACAAACCTACAAGGTGCTGAGAGAGAGCAACCCAAACGGAGAAAATGAAAGAGACTAGGTACGTGCTGCTTTGACTCCTTTGCAAATCAAGCCGATGATACAAATCAGAACCGAAAAACGGGTCATCATATAGTTTCCTATACCGTGGGGCCAATAGCTCCTGTGCGACGTTTCTCTACGACAATAAATCTTGTGCGACTTTTTTTTTCTAACAATAGCTCTTGTGCTAAATTTTTTTGCGCACAAAAAGGCATAAGACGACCTGGGCGATAAAGCGTTCATCTCCGTCTTAACTGAGCGTGAGGTTATGTTATGACCTCCTTGAAAAAAAAAACGTGCTGGCAGTTATAGTTTCCGGCAGGTGGACCTCTAATCTTGCAATTGAATCGAGTGAACCGTCTGTCGGATTATGTCATCTGGTTCTTCTTCTCCGGTGGCGGCGGAGCTACAACTCTCTGTTGCACCGGATCTGATGTTCTCGACGGGACCGGAGTTCTTGCTGAGTTCCTTCGCGCACCTAGTCATGTTCATGTTCCCCTTCAAGTCGATTTAGATCTGAGCATGTTGCCTCGGTTCTCGGCGGCCATAGATTATGTGTGGTGGTCGGGGGTGGGCTGAGCGATATGGAGCCTGTCAAGAAAACTTCAAATCGGCAATGCATATCTCTCCAACGTAATTTGATTTCGATTAGGGCCTCGGACAGTTCCGCTAGCTCACGCTCCCCACGGGGTAGTGATGCTAGCGCTCTATGCGGAATTCAAATTTACAATCAAATTCTTTCCATCAACGAGCAAGCAAGTCGATGGTAGCGTGCAGAAAATTCAGAGAGATACACTCGTGAAATGAGAGGTCGAGCTTGCAGAATTGATCCGCCAGAACTAGTGCAAATGGAAGAGTATGCAATTCGGAAATTTGTAAAGAAAATTGGGGAGAGAATTAGTTGGGGTCAAGAGAAAGAAGTAGTAGGGTTGCGGTTTGCTAATTGGAAGGGAGAGTATATGAGAATTGAGAATGGCCTACAAATAGTTGATGAAATCGATCGGCAACACGGGTGGGAAACCAAACGGGCTAATATTTATGTTGAGCTCGTTGATCTGAAGATTGACTCCAAAGTTGGATATGTGACTTCAAAGTTGTCTTCTCAGATGGTAGATGATGATTGACCTTCAAAGAGGCACCTAATGCCCATACGTTCTGAAGTGAAAATAATACCTGATCAATTGCCAGTTGCAGATGGATGCACAAGAGGGTCATGGTGTTTCTTGTGTTGAATGGAATTCAGTACAAATAGATGAGCGTACTGAATTGGACATTGCACCAATGCCTGACAGTGAGATGGCCAAACTATTTAGCATTCCAGTAGAGGATAGAGATAAGGAGGAGAGGGTGAATCTAGTTTGCATGCTGATGGTGTCAAAGATTCATCTGATGTGGATATAGAGTTGATGGAAGATACTGCGGATGATGCACATGCTGATGAGCTGATACATGTGTTTGACTAAGAAAACTCTGTTATTGAAGTAGAGAATTTATGGCCAAGCATGAATGAGTTTAGGACATGTTTAAAGAATTATTCAGTGAAATATGAGTTTGATTTCAAGACTTATTGGACTGATAGAAAAAAAATTGCGAGGTGCAGAGGTTTTGATGGGAGTGCCAAGCCTTACAAGTGATACATATCTGCTAGACGTCAACCGGATAAACGTACAATCAAGATAAATCAAATCCCACATGAACATACTTGTATTACAAGTTCATAGACAGTATCGACAATGACATCACAACTATGAGTTGCAAAAAATATCACCCCATTTTAGCCAAGACATCAAACACTACCGCCAAGAAACTCAAAATAGAGTTGGAAAATCTATACCAATTCAGCTAAAATATACCACAGTTTGGAAGGCAAAAGAAAGGGCAATAAAACAATTATATGGTAATTGGGGAAATATATTTAGGCTGTGTTATAACTTCAAAACAGGGGTAGAGAAGAGGTCACCCGACAGTATTGTGGAGATAGATACTGAGGTAACAATGGATGGGAAAGTCCTCTTCTCTAAATTTTTATGGCTTTAAAGCCTTGCGTCGATGGCTTCAAAGCAGGGTGCGGTCCATATCTGAGCATAAACTCATCTTTTTTGACTAGCAAGTGGAGTGGCTAATTGGCAGCATGCAATGCTCTAGATGGACACTACTAGATGTTTCTTGTGGCTGCTGGCATGTTTCAGTCAGAGATGGATGCCTCATGGACATGGTTCATGATGAAGTTGAAAAGATGCATAGGGTTGGTGTCACCTTTGGTAATCCACACAGATGCATGTAAAGGACTAGAAAATGCAGTCAAAATTGTTTTCCCCCATGCTGAGCAGAGGGAGTGCATCGGCCTCCTGGTCCACGCTCTCTCCCCTTCATCGGAAGCCTGCACCACCTCCTCACGGCGCAGCTGCAGGTGGCCCTCCGAGACTTGGCCACCAAGCACGGCCCAGTGATGTACATGCGGCTTGGCGACGTGGACACGGTGGTGATCTCCTCGCCGGCGGTTGCGGAGGAGGTGCTCCGGGATAGCACGCTCAACTTCGCTTCCCGGCCAAACCTTATGGTGGGGGAGATCTTCCTCTACGGGAACCGGGACATCATGTTCTCGCCGTACGGAGCATACTGGAGGACGATGCGGAAGCTCTGCGCGGTGGAGCTCCTGGGTCCGCGAAAGGTGAGCCAGTTGGCGCCCATCAGGGACCAGCAGACCCTTTCCCTCGTTGGAAACATCCGCGAGACGCCCAGCTGGTCAATGTCAGCAGCCTCGTGGTGTCATGCGCCGGCTTGACCACCGCGAAAGCCACGTTCGGCATGGACCGGACCAATCTCGATTATGCAGCAATAGATGCATACGTTGCCTTCGAGTTGTTCCGCATCTACTCTTCGGATCTCGAGTAGATGTTGTTTGTGTACCGCATCTTGCGTTCGATATATTATGTAATGGATCTATTATGTAATCGATATATTATGTAATGGATATATTATTTCTATATTATTTCTATATATATTATGTAATGAATTAGTATTATTTTTCTGAATATTTTTTAGAAATAATACAAATTAAAAATTTATTGTTTATTTATTTATTCAAAATTATTAATTACATCATTACTTTTGTTTATTCAAAGATTTATTTGAAATTCAGACTATAAAGAAATGTGGCATCGACCAACATGTTAATAGGATTGATATGATACTACTATCACATACATGCGTGCGAAACACTTGGATGCGGGACGGGATGGAACTCGGAAGTTAAGCGTGCTAGTGCTAGAGTAGTGGGAGTATGGGTGACCGAGCGTGAAGTTTGACCACGAGTAAGAAATTTGACTAGAGATAATTGTAGTTAGACACTAAGCAAATAATAAAAATTATGAAAAAAAGGAGTGAAAAATTGAAGTGAAAAATTGGAGTGAAAAATAATTACAGCTTGTTTGGATGTTTGCATTCGAGCTAGGCATTGGATATTCGGGACATTCGGGGCCAAATCTGGCGAATGTCATTGTTTGGTTGTGTTGGGTATTCACGTTAGGTATTCACGTAGGATATCGAGCTCGGCCGCGCGCAGGCAAAAAAAGGCCCAGGCCAATCTCGAGCCAACTCGCTCGACATCGCTTGGTATTCGCAACTCTCGCTCGCGTGCCCCTTCGTAAATGAGCAGACATGCTCTGTCCCCGTCTCTGTCCTCATCCCGAGCGCAAGGCGGCCGCAGGTGAGACCCCTCCATCCACCCTCCCGTCGAGCTCCCTCCCCGCTTCTCTCCGTCCCCGCCCACCAGGATCTCCCTCCATGCTGCACCTCCTCTCTCTCTCCTCTCTCTCGATCTTTGCACTGCATATTTGAGGGAAATTGGAAGGATCCCGGCGGCCGGCGCATCTGCTGGCACGAGTGGGTCCCTGACGTGGGTGGGGCAGGTCCCGACGGCACGAAAGCTTCATCGCTGGCACGAGTGCGCCGCCGCGGGTGCTAGATTCATGACGTTCCCGCACGAAGACGTTCCCGCACGAATCCAGGACCGCTACGGGCGGCCATGCCGTTGCTCTGCATCTCGCGTCGGTCGGCCATATCCGAGCGAACGAACCGGCGACGCGGAGCGCGAGTTGGGCGTCATGTACGTGGTCCTGTGCGTGACCAGCATCTGCATCTCGCGCCGGCCGGCCATGTCCAAGCGAGGGAACTGACGACGTAGAGCGTGAGCTGGACGTCATACGTGGTCTCGTCCAGTTTTCGAGTTGGGCGAAGCGGAGCGCGAGCGTGCGGGAGCCGGCGAGCTGCTCCAGCGTGCGGGAGCCTGTCTAGGTTCTCCCTCTACGCTGCGTTCTTGTGTTGCTTTCTTTTGGTTCATGTTCCGAGTTTTGGTGTTGCTTGCCGTTGGTTCCTGTTCCGGGAATCGCCTCTGCCGTTCATCTCACGCGTGCATCATCTCTGAGTGCGATAGCTAGAGATGGCAATGTATGCTTGCTAGCTGAATATGAATGCCGACGTGTGCGTGCTAGTTAGCTTTAGCCTTTGGAGGGTGGGGTGTACAGGTGGCAGAGCAACGAAATGGTGTAGTTGTACAATTTTCATATATACACAAAGTATAATGATCAAAGTCTTGAAGAAACGCATTTCATCACTTATATCATCCAAACAGCATTTGGCATTCAACCTCAATATCTAGCCTGGTTCTGAATACCTAACACATCCAAACAGAAATATTGACATTCAATCTCAATATCAATATCCTGGGTATTGGACATTCAACCCAATACAATGTCTAGCCTCCCAATGCAAACATCCAAACGGAGCATTAGAAACCCAAATGAATTAAAGAAATAACGAAATAGCATGTAGTCCCGGTTCGTGTGGCCAACCGGGACTAAAGGTCCTCCGCCCCCGGAGCACGCCACCCGCCCACGTGGACGGGCCTTTAGCCGCGGTTCGTAAGAGGGCGACTAAAGGGGGAGGGGGGCCTTTAGTCGCGCCTATTTAGTCCCGGTTGCGGGGCCAGGATTAATGGCCCTGGCGAACCGGGACCATAGGTCTATTTTCTACCAGTGAAGATGATCTTTCAGCTTCTTTGTGGTAGCACGCCCAGCTTCGTTCCTACGAGCTAGGATCTTTACGGGTGCCTAATAAATAGTTCTTAAAGAAAAATCCGGGGAATGGCCTTGGGATGCACCGAGACTCCAGGATGCCACATGTCCATATTATTCGGATAGTTTCCACCACCCAATACTGTTAAGGAACAGATAAACCTAGTGAAAATTTATTTCACATTGTCGCTACGAATTAACAACTTTTACCATATTTGTCCTATATATAATTACAGAAAAAATATCATGACGATACGCTATGTAAAATAGATTAAATCATAATATTTTCCCCATCTAACCATCAATTATCTAAAATATGTCCCTTTATTTTCATAGCACCAACTCCGGAGGAAAGAGCCACATTCGACCTACTCCCCTGGGGAAAGGCTTACAGAACCTTTTAATGCTAGAAATCTGAGTCTTCATGTTGAATACCTCGCCTGACTCGATAAAATAGATGTTATCCTCTTCGACATCTCCACAAGGTGCAGAAACGGACTTGGAGAAACCTCGGCCGATGAAGAGTGCTTGTCCGCCTCCCAAACCATTGGCCATTGGCACCCATTGGCCCGTGACAACATCGGCTTTGAAAACTTCAACCTGTTGAATGGACGACGGCATGGATAAGTCGGGAAGGTTATGCATCCGCGGCTTCACCATGAGCAACCTGCCGCACGACTCAACTAGGTGCCGTATAACGATTTCTTCATCGGATATGTCATCGTCTGGGCAACTAAAAAAGTTGACATCATTCCAATATGCCATTCCACGCTCATCCGGATAATCCAACTCCAGTGCCGCCTCCTCATCATCAGCCACAGTTGACACTTCTGCCGCCTCCTCGTCTTCCTCCTCGTCATCTCCCGCAACATCAACACCAGCCACTTCGTCCTCCACCTCCTCCTCTTGGTCATCATGGTTTCCATTATCTTCATCTGACGACTCATAGTCCCCATAGCCATCGTAATCAAGTGGTTGCCGAATGACACGCTTTCCAATGGTAACAATGGGACATCCATCCTCATCCAATCCTAGATCAAAGGGGATGAGGTTCTCTGACTGGGTGATGCCATAGAGTTTATCTCCCTGAAAGGCGATGTCAACAATATAGATATATGGAGTTGCCCGTGGTTCTGGCATCCACACACCCTTTCCTGGTAGAATTACAATGAGGGGAGTATTCAGGTTGGTGGTGATGACGGCAATGAAGTCATGCACGGTGGAGCGCATCAGGATCTTGCGGATATAGTACCCGCGGTGCAGGGCCGCGTCCAACTCAGGCAGCGGGACGTCCTCGTGAGTGAAAACATTGTGTAAAAGATAGTTGTCGAAGACGTAAGGTCCTTCCTCCGGGGTTTGGTTGTAGATGCCGAGCAGTAGCCAGTCGTTCGTCGAGCCCTCGCAGAAAGCATTGTCGGGAATTGAATCAGGGTATTCTAAACGGTCGTTAGGTGGAGCCAAGATTCCACCGTTCATGGAAACGATCCATGGTAGCTGCTGCGCTTGAGGGCCACGGCGGCGGACGGCCGAGTGCCATGTGCGGCAGATGGCACGGCAGCGGGCACGGTCGGCTGGGTCAAGGAGGCCGGCGACGACGAGGTCTAGGAGATCCAGTGGGAGGTCAGCCCAGGACGCCATGAGAATCAATCGATCGCAATGGTGGATGAATACTCAGCTTCTAAGCATGAGGGCAGTCAAAGGCGTGCGCCGTGCAGAAACAGAGGTGTACACGTCGCCGACAGCTTTAGTATACTCCCTCCGTTCAACAATAGATGACTTCCACATATCTATATATGGATGTATCTACACACTAAAATATGTCTAGATACATCCGTATATAGATATGTGAAAGTCATCTATTGTTGAACGGAGGGAGTAGTTTGCATCGAAGTCCAAGTATATGATTCCCCTAGTCCCAGTCTAATACGCTATAGATGCATCACATATATAGATGCATTACATGGACGTGAACACAAACTATACTTAAAATAGATCACGGTGCATGCCTTGGAGAAATACCTTTGTAGGTACCGCTATCATTACAATCGATTCCAATGGCGTCATGGGCTGACCTCCCGCTAGATCTCCTAGACCTCGTCGTCGCCGGCCTCCCTGACCCAGGCGACCGTGCCCGCGCCCGCGCCGTCTGCCGTACATGGCACTCGGCCGTCCGCCGCCGTGGCCCCCAAGCGCGACAGCTACCATGGATGGTTTTCGGGGACGGCGCGGTCATGGCTCCACCCGATGACCGTGCAGAATACCCCGATTGCATCCCCGACAACGCACACTGCGAGGCCTCAACCAACGACTGGCTACTCCTCGGCATCTACAATAATGAAACCCCGGAGCTCGGACAAGCTTACTGCTACGACAACTATGTTTTACACAATATTTTCTCTCTGGAAGATGTCCCGCTGCCCGAGCTCGACGCGGCCCTCCACCGCAGGTACAATATTCGCAAGTTCCTGATGCGCTCCACCGTCCATGACTTCATTGCCGTCATCACCACCGATAAGAATACGCCTCTCATCGTAATTCTACCGGGAAAGGGCGTGTGGATGCCAGAACCAAAATCAGAACCGTATATCGATATCGTTGACATTGCCTTCCTAGACGATAAACTCTACGCCATCACCAAGGCAGAAAACCTCATCCCCTTTGATCTAGGACCCGGTGGGGATGGAAGTCCCAGGGTTACCATGGGAAGGCGCGTCATCCGGCAAGCGCTAGGCTTTGAAGGCCACGATTGGTGGCCCGCATCTGATGATGATAATAGCGACATTGATGATCCTACTGATAATGAGGAGGATGAGGTAGTTGTCCATGTTGCTGCCGATGACGAGGACGAAGAAGAGGAGCCTGCGGAAGTGGAGGTTGCGGCTGATTATGAGGAGGCAAAAGTGAATCTAAATGATGTGGTGGACGATTATGTGGAGGACGGGCGAGTATTAGCAGATGATGAGGATGGCCAGAATATTAACCTCAACTATTTCAGTTGCCCATTTAATTACGTATCCGATGACGAAATGATTATCTGGCACCTAGTAGAGTCACGTGGAAAGCTGCTCATGGTGAAGCCACGGATGCATAGCCCTCTAGACTTAACCCCGCCATCCCTTCGACATGTTGAAGTTTTTCAGGCCGATGTTGACACAGGCAAATGGGTGCCGATGGTTAATTGTCTAGGTGACAACCAAGCACTCTTCATCGACCAAGGTTTCTCCAAGGCTGTTTATGCACCTTCTGGAGATGTTGCCGAGGGTGACATCTATTTTATCCAATCAGGCGAGGTGTTCAACCTAAAGACTCAAAACGTGAGAAGATTTTGTAAGCCTTTCCGCAATGGAATATTTCGAATGTGGCTATTTCCTCCGGAGTTGGTGCTTTGATAGTAGTGTAAGATATAATTAGATGGACGTTTTATTGAGGAAAAAATATGGTTTAATCTCTTTTTATTATAGGATAAATATGATGAAAATTGTTTATTTACAGCGACAATATGGAATACACTATCCTTAGCTTTATTTAAATCTTGATAGTATTTGCTGCTGTATGCTTTCCATACAGTTGTCAACATGACTATATAGATGATATTATATGTAAGTTTTCCACACTCTTTTTTTTAGCATAACATCACACGAAAGCAAAATATGCATTGTTAGGTGATATTATTCATTCATGTGTACTAAGAATGAGTAAAGACGTGTATATTGGTTCATCGGCCGCGACTTATTAGCAAATTTACTCTGACAATTAGAAACATGGTTTCCTCACTGAAACTTAAACATTTGCATGCCAACAAAAGGCACTTCATTGTTTTCTCAAATTTCAGAAATTCTATTTCATATTTGGCCGTTTGTCAATGATTTTCCTGATTGGTAAATCAACCAAATAATTTCGTACAATGTACACATTATTTATCTATTCTTTTTTTGTTCTATCCCAATATTGTACTATGATATCCCCGCGACCCGCCCAGGCTCTCGCGACCCTTCTTCCGTCCCTAGGGTTCTGCCGCCGGGCCTCTCCCCCGCATCTCCCTCCCGTCCCGCGCCCCCACCCGCTCGCAGCTCGCTCCCGTCGCCAAGACCTGGGTCGGGCCAAGATGGTCATGGCGGCCAAGATCTAGGCCCCCGGGCCCATATGGGTCGGGCCGAGCCGATGGTCGGTTGTGTGATTTGCAGGTGGAGGCGAGGTTGAGAATGTCGGGGGACGCAACCCCGGCGGCCTGTTGCAGCACGGCTGCGGGCTTTACAGGTTCAACTCGGACTCGGCTGACCCCGTTTAGATCTGGTGTGTCCGGATCTGACGGGGACCGGTGTGCCTTGCGGCCACGTCCGGCCGACTACCGTCTCCGACGGTGGAGGTAGTTCCCTCCTGCATGGCCTCAGTATTCCTCTCCCCGGTGGCCTCTCCTTGTTTTCGTCCTGCAGACTTCGTCGCGTCTACCTTGGAGAGACAACGATGGTGGCGTCGCAACCGTGGTGGCGTACGTTGGTGGACGGTTGATATGGTGGTTGCGAGGCTCGCCCTTGCGGGGCTCCTAGGCGACGGGTCGTCAGGGATGGTGGTGAGGGTGTGTTCGGGAGAAATCCTTGTCGGAGTACCGACACCGGCGCGGTGCCGCCTTCGGGTGGCATTCTCCCTTCCTTAAGGGCGTCGTGGCTACCCTGTTTCCGCCGCGCCGATGTACTGGGGGAAACTCTAGGACCAGTGTGTTGGTCCGGGCAGCAGCGCGGCTCTCCTTACTGAAGTTGCTGCTTGGTACTTGACGTTCCGGTGCTAGGAGCGTGGTGGTAGTTGATAGGTGGGCGCAGCGGTTGCGGGTCCTTGTCGTTTCGTCGATCCGCTTTTGTCCTCTTTTCTTTTCTTTGGTGTATGTTGGCTGCGCCTCAGCTAGTGTTGTATTAAAATTGTTGTATCGGGTGGTTGCTATATTAATATAGCGGGATTTCGGCCTATTTCGCAATATTGTACTATGTCCAATTGAAGGTTCTTTGGTTCATGGAAGTAATCCTGATCATCAAATATTCCATCTACAAATAAAACTACTCTTCGATTTAAATTTTCTGTACCTGCATGTTGCTTCTATTTTACGTTAAGAAATCAACATATGTGTTATTTTTCATTTTTTCTCATGTAAATTCTTCAAATGTACGTCGTATTATGTGGTCCATTTGTTGTTGATATTATTATTTACTTAACTCACTTATAAAAGTACGATGCATATCGATGCTATATCTACTAGAAGAACATGACTATGCGTTGCTACGGTCGACTGAAACACATAAAAACAATTAAAATGAAAAAGTGATGACCAACGTAGTTGAAGTGTGAAACATATAAAAATAGAAACGTTATTTGCCTTTCATGTTACTATAGAAAATATGCCCATTGCAACGGTTGATTTTTATTGAACATTTTTTAAACCATGGGGAAGTGGAAGTGCTGAAGTTGGTTTGATTTTATGTGCACAGCGACGTGAGTTCGTTGATTGGGTTACAATTCGGTTCGCCACTTCACGTTAAGTCGGTTTTACCGATTCGCCAAATTCGTCTGTATCCTTGGTGCCTATGTATATATAGGCTTTTCTTTGTACATTCTCACAATACATATTAATACAGGCACATATTCCATGGAGTATGTTTAAAAAGACGTAATGTCGACAATAAAAATGTACAAAAGAGAACCTTTTTTTTTTTAGACTAAAAGGGGACCACCCCCGGTTTCATTGAAACCAAAAGCAGCCAACGGCAGTTAGGGTTCATTACAGACCACGAGCAAAGCGCCAGGAGACGGCGAGCTAGTTTAAGCGTTGAGCACAAGCTCACAAAAGAGGGGGAGAACGACACAAGTTCAACGACAGAACAGCTCCACCCAAAAACGACGAACTCCCTAACATCTACTGCAGAGATTTCGCCCAGAACCGCTCAAGGACGCGCTTGCATGTAGCTTCCTGGGCAGCGTCCAGCGGGGGGAGTGCCATCAACGCCAGGCAATCCGAAGGAGCTCCCCGCGATGCTTGTTCAGCTTCAGTATGATCTCGGCCAGAATCGGAGCGGAGGAGGGGGTAGCTAAGATCTGCCATTGTTCCAGTTCCCCCACTGTTCTTCTCCAGACGTCCCGTACACCTGGCCAGACGAGCCCCTGAAAGCACATAGAGTTCCTTAGTTTCCATATCGCCCAGAGTAGAGCAGCACATGTAACATTAATATGGGAATTCTTCTTCTCACTAATCCACCATCTGGCCACACTTTCAAAGCAAGAACCCACTGTTACACCTAGCAGTTCAGAAACAATTGGCCAAACCAAGCGAGCCACAAAGCAATCAAAGAACAAATGGTGACAAGTTTCCAATTCAGAGCAAAACAAACAGGAACCATCCGGGACTGGACGACGCTTAGCCATGTTGTCTCTGGTTAGAAGTCGATTATTAGCCAAGAGCCAAAGAAAAACATGCAACCTAGGTTGAACTCTAAGACTCCAGACAGCTGGAGTGTGCACAGGCACAATCCCTCTGTTGTTGACAAACCCATAAAAGGATCTGACACTGTAGACACCTGAGGAGTGAAACATCCACATAGGCACATCCTCCTCCTCAGTCAGCACTACAGTGTTAACAAGTTGGGAGAGTTCTAACCAAAGAGCAAATCCTTCAGGGGAAACATTTCTCCTGAAGGTGAGATGCAGCTCACCATCCTGGTAAGCCTGAGCAACTGTAATGTCTTGCTCATTGGAGATTTCAAATAAACCCCAATAATAAACAGCAAGACTACAATTGCCAATCCAAACATCACTCCAAAATTTAGTTTTCCTACCATTACCCACCTTCCACCTGTACCCACATTTGGCAGCTCTAGCAGCCCACATTACTCCTTTCCAAAAGGGGGAGCAAATATTGGGGACAGAGGAGAAAATATTGGGGGTCTGGGTCATACTTGAAATCAACTATCTTTTTCCAGATTTTTCCAGAGTCATTGTGATACCTCTTGATCCAAGAGGCCATCAGACACAAGTTAAAGTCTCCTAAATTTTGGACTCCTAGCCCCCCAAATTCTTTCTTCATGGAAACCAAGTCCCAGTTGGCTAGATGGTATTTCTTATTATTATCAGAGTCACTCCACAAGAAGTGAGCCATCTGGGAGTTAATGGCTTTAATAGCCCATTTGGGGAACTTAATAACTGACAGCAAGTACATGGGGATGCTAGCCAGGCATGCTTTCAGAAGCACTAGCCTGCTTTGATAGCTAAGGAGCTTACCCCTCCACCCAGCAAATCTCTTAAAGGTTTTGTCAACAAGAGGTTGTAAATCTTCCCTTCTCAACTTGGTATAGTGAAGAGGTACACCAAGGTACTTACAGGGAAAGTCTGCTAATTTACAACAAAAAATCTGGGCAAATTGTTTTTTTAGATCATCATCAACATGAACAGACATAAGGTCAGATTTATGGTAATTGATTCTCATGCCAGACATTTGTTGAAAAGCAGGCTAGGATCCATTTTAAATTCCTAGCAAAATCAACCTTGGCATCCAAGAATAGGATTGTGTCATCAGCATACTGTAAACTAATGATCCCACCAGGAGTTACTTGGGGGAGGAGGCCTTGAATTAAGCCACCAGCAGCAGCCTTAGACAACATTTTTGAGAAAACATCTCCCACTAGATTAAACAAAATAGGGGAGCAGGGGTCCCGTTGCTTAATCCCTTTGCCTACTTTAAAGTAGGAACTATTAGTGTCATTGATCCTGACACAAAGGGAACCCCCAACCAGAAGGTTTTTAATCCAAGACCTAAAGATAGGCCCAAAACCTCTAGAAGCCAGCATATCATCCAAGAAGTCCCAGTCAACCCTATCATAGGCCTTCTCATCATCTAATTTCAAAATTAGGGCAGGATCACCCTTGGAGTGAGCTGCATGAATGAGTTCTTGGGCTGAGACAACACTTTCCAGAATGAATCTACCTTTAATAAAGGCAGTTTGGTTGGGAGAAATTAATCTACTACCAACCAAGGAAAGTCTATTAGTAATAGCTTTAGAGATAATCTTAAGACTACAATTACCCAAGCTAATGGGTCTGAATTTCTTCATATCCCTAGCTTCAGGCTCCTTAGGAATTAAAGTCACAATGGCATAGTTAAGCCTGGCAACAGGCAGATTACCAAGTTCAAAATCTCTAACTAAAACCATGAAGTCAGCTTTGATGATCTCCCAAAATTTCTGATAGAACAGAAATGAGAAGCCATCAGGTCCAGGAGCCCCATTGGCATAAGAGCCAAAGACAGCAACCTTGATTTCCTCCTCAGAGAAAGGTTTCTGGAGCATCAGGTTTTCTTCAGAGTTAACCATGTCATCATGGTCCCAGAAATCTTCTCCTAAGGAGAGGTTCATTCTAGACTCAGCAGCAAACAGGGCCTTATAAAAGTCCACTGCAACTTTAAGCATATCATTGGTTTGATCTACAGGTCCATCAGGGCCATCAAGGATAGCTAGTTGCTTTTTCCTTCTTCTCTGGTTGGCCACTGCATGGAAGTAGGCAGTATTTCTGTCTCCTTCCTTGATAAATTTGTCTCTAGACCTCTGCCAGGCCTTAGTTTCCTCAAGCTTGAGGAGCCTGTCTAGATCACACCTAATTTGTTTAAATCTTATTTTTTTCAGGTTCAGAAAGGAGGTTATCTTCAGAGAAAGTATCCAAGATATCAAACTCCTGGATTAAATCATTCCTCTCCTTCCTGTTAGCAGCATCAATATTAATACTCCACCCTTTACAATTTTTCCTAAGGTTTCTCAGCTTAAACTGCCACCTATCAATAGGGGAGGTTAAATCACAGGGGAGAGCCCACACCTTGTTCACTAATTCATGAAACTCAGGGTATTCCAACCACCATTTCTCAAATCTAAAGAGCCTAGGAGGTGGTGGAGCATCTGAGCCAGTGTCCAGCGGGAGGGGAGTATGGTCACTGACTGGTTTTGGCACAGCCTTCACAGTAGTGAGTGGATATTTGCTATCCCAGTCAGTACTAGCCAACACCCTATCCAGAGTGGCCATGATGGGATCATCTTGGTTATTAGACCAAGTATATCTCCTATTAGCCAAATCATAGTTAATAAGGGCCCACGAATTAATCCAATCATTAAACAGATAGGCCCAGTTAGCATTAACTGTCCCATTATTTTTTTTCTGAGGCATCTCTTACCAGATTAAAGTCTCCACCTAAGAGAGTTGGCAAGGAACTCTTACTCATGATATCATGCAGTTCAGCAATGAACTGCACTTTAAAATCATAATAAGGAGTACCATAAACCACAACTTGCTGCCAGGAGAATTTATCCATAAGGTTCCTGACACTCACTGAGACACAGAATTCAAAACAAGTATGTGAAATAATTTCAAACTTGTCTTTCCTAAAACCTACCAAGATACCCCCAGCAGTACCTTTGGCAGGGAGGGAGATCCAGGAAAACTCCCAAGGTCCAGAAATAAAATTCAAGAAATTGGGAGGAAAGGTAGCCTTCTTAGTCTCCTGAATACCTACAAAGTCCAACTTATTTTTAAAAATGAAATCAGCTAAAGCTTGTTTGCGGCCAGGTCTCCCTGTGCCTCTACTGTTCCAGAGACCCCCTATCATGAACAATATGTTTATTTTTTCTAGTAACAGTTGTCCAGGGGTTGCTTTTAAGGCCAGATTCAGGATCAGATAGCTGATCAGAACTCTGACAAGCATTATCATGTCTTTTGATAGGGGTGATAGCAGGAAATTGCACTTCACAATCCAAATCAATAGACTGTGGAAGGGAGGCAACAGGATTATCTAAAGCAAAGTTGTGGTTGAGAATAATCTCATCCTGCACTAATTTATCTATATTCAATTGTTCTTCAACAACATCTGATCCACAAGATATATTCAAAACATCTAGCATATCACCAAGGACATGGGGATCAAGGACAACAAAAGAGTTACCTTTAAAGGTGCGAGGAATTTCAAGATTTTTCTTCATCTTATACTTTTCTGCTTTCTCCACAATGTTACCAGCACCATGAAGCCTGGCACTCCTTCTAGTAGCAACCGTGGGGCCCCACTTGGGCTTCTTAGCTTCCTTAGGAGGTATGGTAGCAGAGGAAGCTTCATCAAGTGAAGGGAGAAATGTTCTCTTAGAGCCACTGATAAGAGTAACCAACTCAGGGTCAAGGTGTTCTGAGCAAGGGTCCTCCTCCTTATCATCTTCATCAGTATCCATACCAGCATCAAACACCTCTTTGTAAAAATCAAGATCAATTGTTGAGTCCTCAAGCTGAAGAATACATCTGGGTGCTTCAAATTCAGGGGCAGGGGCAGGAATCACTTGCAAAGGTTGAGGGTAGGGACCTTCCCAATTCCAAACATCATCATCAAGAGTACCATACTGGAGTTTGTCAGGAAGGGAGACAGTAGGGCTGGAACAATGTTCAATCGCAGTAACTTCAGGGCAACTCGTAGTATCATCTTCCATGACCCCTTTTACCAGCTCTCTGACCATTGGAGGGGGCCACCAGAGGGGGAGCAGGAGTGAGAGCATTGGTAACAGCAGGAGTCACCTCATCTTTACTATTAAATGGGAGTTGGACGTACGTTGGTACGTCCAACTCCATCGTTCGCTTCGTCCGCTCGTGCGCGCCGACATGTGGGCCTGCGAAATCAACTCATGTTTCTCCCGTCATCCTGAGCCCAACTCGACTTCCCGTCCTCTCTCCTGCGGAGCCAGCACTGGCGGCTAGGGTTTCAGCAGGCCATGGCCGCCGCCTCCAAATCGCCATTCATGAGCCCTTCCCTCACGTGTGCGCCTCCAAGTTTCCATTGACGTCCCCCGCATCAAGAAGCCCACCTCCGTTGCGCTTCTAATCCACGGTCGGCACCTCAAGGTAATTGACGCGTCTGCACGCCCGCTGCCGCGGAGGCCTCCTTCGCCCTCGTCAGAGTACCTCATTATTCATCTGCACGGCGTCGCCGCCACACCGTCGCCATATCGTTCCAATGTCGACGCCGTCGTTACTCATAAGCCTGTTGCGTCGCTTTGCAGGATCAGGTCGCCTCCCCTCCAGGACCACGATGTCTCGCCTTCTAGGTCGCTGGTGGCTTTTCCCCTTCCAGGAATGCTCCAGCACCTCAAGTACCATCGTGTAGCAACTCCATGGATGGGACCTCAGCCCATTTTTCTACTGTGAGTGTGCAAGCCATATGTACAGTTAGTTTGGGGAATATTCCTAGGAATAAGTGATCTGCAGACAAAGAGCAACGCACTTATTGAAGCAGCTTTGAAGCAGCTGTCTTGTATTGTTTTCTTAAGTTTTTATCAAGGAAGTTACCTAAAATTAAGTTGTTCTTGCTTTTCCCTGCGTTAACTGAGAAAAGTTATTTATGAAGCAATTTAACAAACTCAATATTTTGATATCAATCGCTCCTTTAAATTTCTAATGCAATTGTCTGTAAACAGTTGATAGTTTCAGTTCCATGAACAAGAGTATCAGATTCAGTACTTCATACTACGTAGAGGTTGCTGGAAATGCTCATGATTACCACCGAAGGGACAAAGAGAATTTGGAATCACACCTGTTACTATCTACGATATGCTGCGCACTTCCATAGTAAGTCGACCATGCTTTCTTAAATAAAAAAATCCCATTTATGTTGTTGCATGCATATGCAGTGTTAGGCTATTGGCCATCCACTTGAATTTCGTTTTGACTCCTTTTCATAATACTGTACCTACTATGTACAATTATCTGAATATATTTGGTCACTATAGATTTCTAATCTAGCTTTATTCATGTGCATTTTCAGAAAACGAGAGAAAGTGTTTTACATTTCTTTTACTGCCTTCCTGATAATATGGGACTTATCCTACAATGGTTTCTTAAAAAGGTATCAGTTTCATTCTATATTTTGTCTTGATTAAGATTTTTCCTCCCTGCCATCAAAATGATACGGTTTTGTTTTGAAGATTTCATGTCAGCCTGCTTCTTACATACTTTTTCTTCTGTTATCTTTACTGATAATGTTAGATTGGTGATGGTTCATCCACACACATCTACGCAGGTCCCTAATTAAATATTTAGGCTAATTAAGCCACCCAAATCTCAGCTTCAATCCAGGTCTGATGTTTCATAGTCCCATGGCCCAAAAATAAATCCCTATTGCAAAGATTCCAGATGCATGGGGCAGTAACAGCCCCGATCGATTGCAAATAAAGTGATGCAACACAGGGAGCAGCAGCCGACATCAGTAGGGATGTAGCACACAAGTTGGCAAGCCACGGTATCATGGGCACGATGTACATAGCCAAGGGCGACCTCCCGGCCAGCCGGCCTAAAGTTTCCTCGCATCTTCGAGACCCCTCTTCTTTGGTTCAGGTGAGACCTTCATGCCTCTTTGTTTTCTGCCAACAGTAAACCAAAGATATATAGCGAAATGATTGAGAATATCCCAAGTATGAAAATATCCCTTAGAATGTTTGATTTCATGTTTAATTAAAGTATTGCATCATGTCATCATGTTTATCTACTTGTTTGCATTGTTTACTATTTGTTTTGCACCTGTTCTTAATTGTTTTCACATTTGAAAGTCAACTTATTTCCAAACTTTATTTCATACTTGCTCTGTTACAACATTTTAAATAAAAATCTCAAATAAAAACAACCCACTTGTTTTCATATTATTCCATATTGATCAACTAATAAAATGGTGCTTTTTATTTCAATTAATTAATTCCAATGTGGTTTCAAATTCAAAGCAAATCATCAACATCACCTAATTTGAAAGTTATAAAAGTACCAAACAAATCATAATCACAATTGTTCTATTTAATCAATAGGGGTCACCCTAATAAAAACATTGTTTTCAATATTAATTCATTAATTAACAAATTCTTCAAATTCAAACCAAAAACATTCAAATCAGCACCCAACTTGAGTTTATAAAAATCTCCAAATCAAATCAACTATTTTAATCAACTTAACCATAGGGTCCACCCTATTCAAATGGTTTACTTTCATAATGTTTACTTAATATAAAAATTCATTCAAATTTTGGTTTAATTAACAAACAGCAAGTTTTGAAAACTTTTGGAAAACAAAAGTTGGTTTCTAGTTGCTATTTAAAAAACTAAACTAACCATATTTTTTCCAAATTTTTGCTAACCTAGAAGCCTTCTTTTTCTTCCATTTTGTTTTCAGCAAAAAAAAATGAAACAGAAAAAGGAAAAAAGAAGAAAAACGCGCGCGCGCAGCACCTAACCTACCTAGCCCAGCCCATTTTCTCTCTTTTCTCCTCGCGCGCGCAGCCCAGCCCGCTAACCCCGCGTACCGGTTTGTTAATCAGTCGACATCGTCGTCCCGCGGTACGGCGCCCCATCCGCCGCGCCACGTCGCCGTACGGCCACCTCCGACGGCCAGGAGGCTCCCCAGTGGCCTATAAGACCCCTAGGGCAGCGCGCCACCAACCCTAGACCCTAGGTTTCCGTTTCCCCCCTCGAGTCCGCCGCCACTTCACTCTCCCTCGCCGGAATTCCTCACTGTCACCTCACCGGCGAGCGAGCTCTGAAACTCCGATGTTCCCCGCCACCTCAACGCGTCTCCTAGCCACCTAACCATCAGAATCGAACGGCCACCACCCCCTCTCTCGTTTGGACACCGCCGCCAAGCTCGCCAACGACGGGAGCTGCGCCGCCGTCCACGACCCCTTCACTGTCGCCGTCGAGTCGTCTCCACCGGGCCGCTGCACGACGACAAACGACGGTGAGCAGCCGTCCTCCGTTTCCCCTCCTCCTCTCTGCCCCTTGCTCGCAGCACCGCGCGCTCATCCGCCCGCACCCGTGCTGCGCCCAGCATCCACGACACGCCGCCGTCCACCGGAGTTATCTCTGACGAAGATTCAGTCGGATGTTTCTGTCAGTTAAAATTTCAGATCCACGTCCAACACCTTATCCTCACTGCAGCGCGGTATCTGTAAAACACTAAAACTCACCGCAGTGGCAACGCCACGCTGCGCGCACCCCCGAGTCGCGGGATCGAGCCCTGGCTCCCGCACGGGATAAAAATCCCCTCTTTTTTTCCACCAAGTGCTGACAGGGAGGGCCCCCTGTCAGCCACACAGTGGCCACGCAAGCACAGCGAGACCTGGGCCCCCCCTGGCAGTGTCTTGTGTACACTCCAGTGCGGTAACAAATGGTTTAACAGTTTCTGTTTTCAAATCCTAGTCCATAAAAATTACAGATTGGCCCTTAGAACCAAAATGCAAATAAAATTTGTTTTATAACTCAAAATTACAAAAATAAAAGATGTGTGCTGGTCTAAATTTAATCCTCTAACTTTTGGTATCATTTGTTTCCTGTTTTGAAATTTCAAAATGCAATTCAAATTTGAATTCAAATAATTCAATTGCAATTTGCCAAAATTCATAACTAATTCATTCTTAATCCAATAAATGCAAATAAAATATGTTTTCCATACTATTTCAAATAACCTATTCAAATATAAATTTTGTTTCATGGTTTGAATAATTTAAATTGCCTAAATAATTTAAACCTTGTTTAATTCATTTAAATTTTGCTAAAATCATAACTTGCTCAAAATAAATTATTTTTGAACATGCAAAATATGTTTTCAAACTAGAAAAGTATGAACTTTTCGAATATGAGTTTGAATTTATGTTTTGAACAAATAAAATTCAAATAATATTCAAACTTGTTTTAAATTCAATTAAAACTTGTTTAATATTGTTTAAGTCATAATAAATTCATCCTAACTCCTATTTCAAAATTTGAAACATGTAATTCAACTAAAATTTTGTATTCTTTTCAAATATGAATTTTGTTATTTGTTTTGAACACTTTAATTTGATGAAAACAACAAATGCTTGTGTGACATCTTTAAGTAACCAAAAAAATTCCCAAACTTAATAAATAATTTCCAAACTTGTTAAAATCCTTTTCCACTTGCATC
Source organism: Alopecurus myosuroides (assembly GCA_028641055.1). Taxonomy (NCBI): domain Eukaryota; kingdom Viridiplantae; phylum Streptophyta; class Magnoliopsida; order Poales; family Poaceae; genus Alopecurus; species Alopecurus myosuroides. Next base: position 48,871,102 of record CM054057.1, on the reverse strand, counting down.
TTTTGTTGTTATTTTCTTGTTAACATCATGCATGCATCATGGTAATAAATTCTCACATGGTAATTAAATTGTAGATCATTTGTTTCCACCTTAATCCCTGGACCTTTTCCATATGCAATCCAATTGCATAGGGGTCCAGTTAAATTGTGTTATCATGTTAACTAGTTTATTTTTGATGCATCTATTAAATTGACATGCATCATCCCATGATTGTGCACTATGCCATGATATTGATTGTTTATATTTTCTGCCTTGTTTGTTTGCTTCTTCTCGGATAGACGACGACGTTGAGACAGACGATCTTTACAGCACCCCTTCTGAGGATCTAGCTCAGTACCCGGCTGCTGAGTTTGCAGGCAAGTTATCACTCACATGAACCATTGTGTTCCCTTCAACCTTGGTTACCGATACTTTCCGTTGTCTATTTCTTCTAGCCTTAGTAGTAGTTGTTTCTGTTACGAACCTATCACATGAATCCTTTAACCCTGATATTGCCTCACCACCACTCCTACAACCCTATTGATTGAGCCAGTGTCTTACTAGCATGCTTAGGTTGTTTTGCTCGAGTCTGTTACCCGTTACTTTCTGTTACTATTCCATTATGTTCTGGGGGGCTCGATGTTTAATCAATCAATCATGCTAATATTATTGTTAAATAATAATTTGATGATAAGGCACCGGCAGGAGGCCCTGTGTGGTTTTGAGGCCTGCTAGTGTCGACCCTAATAGGAAAAGGGTCTTGTCTACTGATCCATGATGAGCGCACTACCCGCATGTGGGAAGCGAGTATGGGCGCCCCCCTCAATTTGATTCGATTCGCATCTCGTCCAAATCATCTCATTTAGTTCGTGTTTTCCATTTGCCGCATGCATGTTTTTGCGAGCCCAGCGCAGGGTGGAACTTTTGTAGTCGGCATATAGGGGGACACGTTCTTAGAGTGCTATGAGGGTCCATTTTCTTCTGGGCTCGATTAGCCGTGCGCCCAAGGTGCTTTGGGCTTGATGCGGAGAAGAGGTTAGTTGTGTTGAGTGCCCCGCTTGGTGGGCGGCATCCCATCTGGCGGGTTATTCATACGTGTACGGCCAAATTGGTGCAACCCTGCAGGGATAATCTTCTCGAGAAGCCATGTTTTCCGCGGTTATGGTTAACTTGGTGAAAGTACTGGCTAACAAGTACTCAGGACAACTTGAACCTAATGATTAACAATCTTACACCCAATGATTAACAACTTGACTAGTAATAGGCTTATTGACATAATAACTTGATCCATCTTTAATCCAACTGTGTGGGTTATCCTCGGATTGCTTCTTTGGATAAGGGGCGAGATCCAGGATGGGTTTGTTTGATGTTATCTTTCAGTTGGTTACAATACTCGATCTTATCTCCTTTCTGTTAGCCGGAAGTGGTAGAATCTCTGTAGTTGGTTAGCGCAGCCAGTTGCAGCATCTTTATATCCCCTTCCTTCCGATGAACCCAAGGCATCTGTACTTGGTGTTGACGGGTTACACTTTGGTGAACTGTGAGTCTTGCTTGCCAGTACTTGGATGTACTGACCCCTTTGGGGCTGTGGTTTCCGCAGACTACGCTTACGAGGATCCAGGTGACGGCTACTACGTGGAGTTTGACGAGGCTGCTGACGAGTAGTTAGCGGACCTGGGCAGGATCCGAGGCATCGTGGATGGGCTCCGTTTTTCTTTCATTTCCCGGCTTCTTAAGCCTATTTGGATTTGTCTGTACTCAGACCCTTTGAATGCTTCCGCTGAGATGTAATGATGTTATGTTGGGACATGTGTCCTCTGGATGATTGTATTTGCTATCTCTGCTCTAGTGAGAGCTATTTGCAACTTATTTCAATCTTTTGTGTCTTAGAGATATGTTGTGTTATCATCTTGTTCAAAGCCGTTGACGTACCATGTGTGTATGGTATGAAGTACGTCAATGGTAGTGTCCTGATTTCTACGGGATAGTTTACATCGACGGTGAACAGTAACGATTGGTTGTCACACATAAGTGTTGGCCTACTCGTAAGAGGATGCGGGTGCCGGTAAGCCCCGTAATCCAATCAAAATACTGTTCAGTTCGTACGATGAGTATCCTCTAGAAGTCCGGGTGCGACAAATGGTATCAGAGCCTGTCTGCCTGTAGGATCCCTTTTACTGGTCGCAGTTGAGTCTAGAAACTATTTTTGTAGCTATATAGGAAAAATGAAACGTGAGAGTAGGAATTCTGCCATTTTTCTTCTTTCCCCACCCACCCGCCCTTTTCTGGTAAGGAACTGCAACGTTGTTTTCTCTTCTCATCTAAACTTTCAAGTTAGGGTTTCACGTGTTTTGGGTTCTCCGTAGTACCTCAGGATTTTTGGTCTCGTGTTTCCCGATGTTGCTTCAATATCCTGTTCTTTTCAACATCCTTTTCGTCCGTTGAACCTTGTTGTTGCTTTCCACATCAGTTCTCTACCGGCGTCTAATCAAAACTTCCCCGATCATCTGCAGATGGATCTCAGGTTTTACCCGCAGGTGGTTCGGATGACTCGTTGTGAGAGCATCGCCGGTTATCCGGAGATGCTGAGAGACATGGTCACTTATCTGGGGTTCCGTTGGGCACCAGAGTACCAGGTCTACGAGCAGCATCAAGAGTTTGACCAGACCTACTACCAGGCTATCGTCTACATTCTGTCAGATGATGGCATGAGCGTTGTACACCGCTACGAGGCAGTAGGTTCCACAGTGGATATGGCCGTGCAGCAGGCAGCTTACGTGAGTCTCACCGTCCTCCGTGCTGACTACTGGGGGTTTGATGATTCTATCTATCGCCACATCCCCCGTGGTTACATCACTTCATCGGGAGCTCACTTCACCCTCTACGACAACCTGGATGTCTACGAGCATGATAACACCAGGCTGCACACCACCGCTCAGTTTGTGAGGCACAGTGACGCTGTTGCCACCACACTTTCTCAGGAGTTTGCCTCAGTCAGGGAGCAGCTCTACCTTGCTTTGACTCGTCTGGCTACGTACAACACAGACTTTGTTGGAGATGAGCGCTTTGCACGTTTCCATCAGACAGTTGGACGTAGTCTGCCAGATGCTGGAGGTTACGAGCCGATCAGAGGTCCACTCCTCAACCTCGGAGCTGGTTACACTGGGATTCCACGCTTTGGAGCACAGGGAGACGACGCTTTCTACTTCACCACACCGAGAGTTGCTCTCAGAGCAGTCCCGATCTACGTGGATCGTCGTTCTACCTACTTCCGTGGGATTCCTCCTCACCGTATCTCTCGTCGTACTACTCACCGCCGTCCTGCGTGATGAGCATGGGAGTACCGATGTATCCATTCCTAGCTATGTTCAGTTATCCTTTGACTTTCGAACGATGTATTGGTGTGTTAGATATTCTGATGTATTTGAACATGTGATGATGTACCTGTTGGTTATCTATTCATGCGTCGGAATAATCTATCTTTCGGTTACCAAGTCTATCCTTTTCTGTTGTTGTGCTAAAATGCATGTCTATTCAGGATGCCGCCAACAAGGAGCAACCCGCCTGAACCACCTCCGCTCACGGAGCTATTGACTCAGATGACTCATGTCGTGGCTCAGATGGCCCAGATCCAGGCTAACCAGCACAACAACCAGAATGCTCCGCGAGTCAGCATCAAGGAGTTTCTGAGTATGGGTCCGAGAGCTTTCGTGGCAACACGTGAGCCTCTGGATGATGATGACTGGATCAGGGAGATGGCCAGGGCTCTGGACATTGCTCACGTTTCCGAGGAAGACAAAGTCAAGTATGCCACCTACCTACTGAAGGGTCAGGCAGCTACCTGGTGGGAGAACTACCAGACCATGAGAGCTGGCTATCCTATCACCTGGGGATGTTTCAAGGATGCCTTCCTGAAGCACCACATCCCAGATGGTCTCATGGAAAGGATGCGTGAGGAGTTTTGCTCTCTCAAGCAGGGCAAGCTGGACGTCATTGGCTACCAGAACGAGTTCAATCGTCTCGCTCGATACGCTGGTGATGAGGTGTCCACTGAGGCCAAGAAGATGGCAAGGTTCCGCCGAGGTTTTAACCCTGAACTGAAGTACGCTCTCACCAACATCAAGTGCAAGGACTTCGAGGAGCTCGTGAACACCGCGCTCAATGAGGAAAATGGGCGCAAGGCATTCGAGGAGTCCCGCAAGCACTCACGTGAGGGTGGTTCCTCCTCCAACATGACCACCCCTCCGCAGAAGCGCTGCATTTGGGTGCCAAATGCTGCTGTCACTCGGGCTCCATATGCCCAAGCTTCTCCAGGATTTGCTCCCCGCCCACCCAACCCAGCTCAGATGCAGAGTCAGAGGGTTCCAATGGGGCAGCCAAGGCCAGGTCCTCCTCGTGTCGTCACTTGCTACAAGTGCAAGGATACTGGACACTATGCCGATAAGTGCACTCAGAGGCAGCTACCTCCACCTCCTCGCCCCAACACCAACCAGGCAATGGTTCGTGCTCCCCCGGCTAAAGCCTTCAACTCCAACAACAGGCCTGTCGGGAGGACCGCGAGGGTGAATCATATCAAGGACGACAAAGCTGAGGAAGCTGCTGACGTCGTTCTCGGTATATTACCCGTAAACTCTATTCCAGCTAAAGTGTTGTTTGATACCGGAGCATCGCATTCTTTTGTGTCAAAGATTTTTGCAAAAGCATACAACCTAGTTCTGGTTCCGTTAAGCAATCAAATGACTGTTCACTCTCCGGGACTGCAAATGTTGACTTCCAAGATAAGTAAGGACAATCAGATCCTAATTGGAGGCCGCATATTCCTTGCTTCACTCATGTTGCTGGGAAATTCTGACATTGATGTCATTCTGGGCATGGATTGGTTGAAGACCCACAAAGCTAAAATTGACTGTGCTCAAAAGTCAATAACTCTCTCTCACCCTTCGGGCCAGATAGTCTATTCTCCATATGGATCAAGTTCTGTTCAGCTATTCAACCTCGATGCTAAACCTCTTCCTGCAATTGAGAATGTTCCGGTGGTTTGTGAATTCCCTGACGTCTTTCCAGAAGAGTTGCCAGGGATGCCTCCGGACAGAGCAGTTGAGTTCGTGATCGAGCTTGAACCAGGTACTGCTCCAATCTCTAAGCATCCATACAAGATAGCTCCTCCGGGACTGAAATTGTTGAAGGAGCAAATCGATATGTACATGGAGAAAGGTTACATTCAGCCTAGTTCTTCGGCTTGGGGTTGCCCAACTCTGTTTGTTGCCAAGAAGGATCAAACAAAAAGACTCGTGGTTGACTATCGTCCTCTCAACGAGAAAACCATCAAAAACAAGTATCCAATTCCTCGTATCGATGATCTTTTTGATCAACTTGCTGGAGCCTCAATATTCTCAAAGTTGGACTTGAGGATGGGTTACCATCAAATAAAGATCAGAAAGGAAGATATTCCTAAGACAGCTTTCACCACTCGCTACGGTCTATATGAATACACCGTCATGTCCTTTGGTCTCACCAAAGCACCGGCGACGTTCTCAAGACTCATGAATTCTGTCTTCCATGAATACCTCGACAAGTTTGTTGTGATATACCTTGATGACATTCTAGTCTACTCCAAATCCGAGGAAGAGCATGGAGAACATCTTCGTCTCACTCTCATGAAACTTCGCGAGCATCGTCTATATGCCAAGTTTTCCAAATGTGAGTTCTGGATTCCAGAAGTTGCTTACCTTGGTCATATCATCTCTTCCAAAGGTATAGCCATTGACCCAGAAAAGGTTAAGGCAATTGTTGATTGGAAACCTCCTAAGACGGTGAAGCAAGTCAGAAGTTTTCTTGGCTTGGCTAGCTATTGTCGTCGTTTCGTCCAAAACTTTTCCAAGATTGCCAAACCTCTCACTGATCTCACAAAGAAGGACAAGAAGTTCGTTTGGACTTCACAATGTGATGAGAGTTTCAATCTCCTGAAGACTAAACTCACTTCCACCCCTGTTCTGGTTGGCCCAGATACTACCAAACCTTTCCAGATATTCTGTGATGCATCTCTCCAAGGTCTAGGTGCAGTTCTTATGCAAGAACGTCAAGTTGTGGCTTATGCTTCACGTTAGTTGAACCCACATGAGCAAAACTATCCCACACATGACCTAGAACTTGCAGCATTTGTGTTTGCCCTCAAGAAATGGAGACAATACTTATTGGGTAACCGCACTGAAATCTTTTCCGATCATAAGAGTCTGAAATACATCTTCACTCAACCAGATCTAAACCTCAGGCAAAGGAGATGGATTGAAAAGATTAAAGACTTTGATCTCACCATTTCTTACACTCCAGGCAAGGCTAATGTTATGTCCGATGCTCTCAGTCGCAAATCCTACTGCAATAATCTCATGATCAGGGAAAGCCAACCTCCACTTCATGAAGAATTCCAGAAGCTGAACCTTGGTCTTGTCCCTCAAGGTTACCTTGCTAGCTTGACAGCCAGTCCAACTCTCGAGGAAAAGATTCGTTCTGAACAACTTCGTGATGCTGAAATCAAGAAGATTGTAGAGCACATCAAAGAAGGCAATGATAAATTCAAGTCCTTCTCAATTGATGACAAGGGAACTGTGTTCTTCGAAGGACGCATTGCAGTTCCTCAGATTCAAAGTCTCAAAGATGTCATTCTCAAGGAGGCTCATGAAACTCCTCTCTCCATCCACCCTGGAAGTACAAAGATGTACCAGGATCTCAAGACTCTGTATTGGTGGCCTGGCATGAAACGTGAAATTGCTCAATACGTTTCTGAATGCGACGTTTGTCAACGTGTTAAGGCAGTCCATCAGACAACAGCCGGTCTACTTCAACCTCTTAAAATTCCTGATTGGAAGTGGGACATGATTGAAATGGACTTCTTTACTGGTTTTCCAAAGTCCAAGAAGGGCAACGATGCAATCTTCGTTGTTATTGATCGTCTCACTAAAGTAGCTCACTTCTTTGCTGTCAAGGAAACTATCTCAGCTAGCCAGTTAGCAGAACTCTACACAGCGAGGATTGTTCCTCTTCATGGTGTTCCATTGGAAATAAGCTCAGACCGTGGAAGTATCTTCACTTCTCATTTCTGGAAGAGTTTTCAAGAAGCATTGGGCACCAAACTTCTGTTCAGCACAGCTTATCACCCTCAGTCTCAGGGGCAAGTCGAAAGAGTCAATCAGATTCTCGAGGATATGCTTAGAGCATGTGGTCTCTCCTTTGGCATGAAATGGGAGGATTGCCTTCCATATGCTGAATTCTCCTACAACAACAGTTTCCAGGCAAGCCTAGGCATGGCACCATTTGAGGCATTGTATGGCCGCAGATGCAGGAGTCCAATCAATTGGTCTGGAGCTGGTGAACGTTCACTCTTAGGCCCTGACATTGTTAAGGAAGCCGAGGAGAAAGTTCGTATCATTCGTGACAATCTCAAGATTGCTCAGTCTCGTTAGAAGAGTTACTATGACAGCAAGCACCGTGATATGGTCTATGCACCTGGTGACAAAGCATATCTCCGTGTAACTCCCCTCAGAGGCACTCATCGTTTTGGTGTGAAAGGAAAGTTGGCACCAAGATACATTGGTCCTTTCAACATTCTCTCGAGACGTGCGGAAAATGCCTATCGTCTTGAACTTCCAGAAAAACTATCCAAGGTGCACGATGTGTTCCACGTGTCACAGCTCAAGAAGTGTTTCAAAGATCCAGATCGTGCAGTTGATCATGATTCCATTGAACTGCAAGATGATCTATCTTATGAGGAGCACCCTGTTCGTATTCTCGATGAGGACGAGCGTAAGACTCGCAACAAGAGCACCAAGTTCTTGAAAGTGCAGTGGTCGCATCATTCCGATAAAGAGGCAACGTGGGAGACCGAAGAGGATCTTCGCAAGAAGTATCCGGACCTTTTCACTTCTCAGTAAGGAATGTCGGGGCGCGATTCCTTCAAGGGGGGGCGTTTTGTAACATCCCAAGTATGAAAATATCCCTTAGAATGTTTGATTTCATGTTTAATTAAAGTATTGCATCATGTCATCATGTTTATCTACTTGTTTGCATTGTTTACTATTTTTTTTGCACCTGTTCTTAATTGTTTTCACATTTGAAATTCAATTTATTTCCAAACTTTATTTCATACTTGCTCTGTTACAACATTTTAAATAAAAATCTCAAATAAAAACAACCCACTTGTTTTCATATTATTCCATATTGATCAACTAATAAAATGGTGCTTTTTATTTCAATTAATTCATTCCAATGTGGTTTCAAATTCAAAGCAAATCATCAACATCACCTAATTTGAAAGTTATAAAAGTACCAAACAAATCATAATCACAATTGTTCTATTTAATCAATAGGGGTCACCCTAATAAAAACATTGTTTTCAATATTAATTCATTAATTAACAAATTCTTCAAATTCAAACCAAAAACATTCAAATCAGCACCCAACTTGAGTTTATAAAAATCTCCAAATCAAATCAACTATTTTAATCAACTTAACCATAGGGTCCACCCTATTCAAATGGTTTACTTTCATAATGTTTACTTAATATAAAAATTCATTCAAATTTTGGTTTAATTAACAAACAGCAAGTTTTGAAAACTTTTGGAAAACAAAAGTTGGTTTCTAGTTGCTATTTAAAAAACTAAACTAACCATATTTTTTCCAAATTTTTGCTAACCTAAAAGCCTTCTTTTTCTTCCATTTTGTTTTCAGAAAAAAAAATGAAACAGAAAAAGGAAAAAGAAGAAAAACACGCGCGCGCAGCACCTAACCTACCCAACCCAGCCCATTTTCTCTCTTTTCTCCTCGCGCGCGCAGCCCAGCTCGCTAACCCCGCGTACCGGTTCGTTAATCAGCCGACATCGTCGTCCCGCGGTACGGCGCCCCATCCGCCGCGCCACGTCGCCGTACGGCCACCTTCGACGGCCAGGATGCTCCCCAGTGGCCTATAAGACCCCTAGGGCAGCGCGCCACCAACCCTAGACCCTAGGTTTCCGTTTCCCCCCTCGAGTCCGCCGCCACTTCACTCTCCCTCGCCGGAATTCCTCACTGTCACCTCACCGGCGAGCGAGCTCTGAAACTCCGATGTTCCCCGCCACCTCAACGCGTCTCCTAGCCACCTAACCATCAGAATCGAACGGCCACCACCCCCTCTCTCGTTTGGACACCGCCGCCAAGCTCGCCAACGACGGGAGCTGCGCCGCCGTCCACGACCCCTTCACTGTCGCCGTCGAGTCGTCTCCACCGGGCCGCTGCAGGACGACAAACGACGGTGAGCAGCCGTCCTCCGTTTCCCCTCCTCCTCTCTGCCTCTTGCTCGCAGCACCGCGCGCTCATCCGCCCGCACCCGTGCTGCGCCCAGCATCCACGGCACGCCGCCGTCCACCGGAGTTATCTCTGACGAAGATTCAGTCGGATGTTTCTGTCAGTTAAAATTTCAGATCCACGTCCAACAACTTATCCTCACTGCAGCGCGGTATCTGTCAAACACTGAAACTCACCGCAGTGGCAACGCCACGCTGCGCGCACCCCCGAGTCGCGGGATCGAGCCCTGGCTCCCGCACGGGATAAAAATCCCCTCTTTTTTTCCACCAAGTGCTGACAGGGAGGGCCCCCTGTCAGCCACACAGTGGCCACGCAAGCATAGCGAGACCTGGGCCCCCCCTGGCAGTGTCTAGTGTACACTCCAGTGCGGTAACAAATGGTTTAACAGTTTCTGTTTTCAAATCCTAGTCCATAAAAATTACAGATTGGCCCTTAGAACCAAAATGCAAATAAAATTTGTTTTATAACTCCAAATTACAAAAATAAAATATGTGTGCTGGTCTAAATTTAATCCTCTATCTTTTGGTATCATTTGTTTCCTGTTTTGAAATTTCAAAATGCAATTCAAATTTGAATTCAAATAATTCAATTGCAATTTGCCAAAATTCATAACTAATTCATTCTTAATCCAATAAATGCAAATAAAATATGTTTTCCATGCTATTTCAAATAACGTATTCAAATATAAATTTTGTTTCATGGTTTGAATAATTTAAATTGCCTAAATAATTTAAACCTTGTTTAATTCATTTAAATTTTGCTAAAATCATAACTTGCTCAAAATAAATTATTTTTGAACATGCAAAATATGTTTTCAAACTAGAAAAGTATGAACTTTTCAAATATGAGTTTGAATTTATGTTTTGAACAAATAAAATTTAAGTAATATTCAAACTTGTTTTAAATTCAATTAAAACTTGTTTAATATTGTTTAAGTCATAATAAATTCATCCTAACTCCTATTTCAAAATTTGAAACATGTAATTCAACTAAAATTTTGTATTCTTTTCAAATATGAATTTTGTTATTTGTTTTGAACACTTTAATTTGATGAAAACAACAAATGCTTGTGTGACATCTTTAAGTAACCAAAAACAATTCCCAAACTTAATAAATAATTTCCAAACTTGTTAAAATCCTTTTCCACTTGCATCTTTTGTTGTTATTTTGTTGTTAACATCATGTATGCATCATGGTAATAAATTCTCACATGGTAATTAAATTGTAGATCATTTGTTTCCACCTTAATCCCTGGACCTTTTCCATATGCAATCCAATTGCATAGGGGTCCAGTTAAATTGTGTTATCATGTTAACTAGTTTATTTTTGATGCATCTATTAAATTGACATGCATCATCCCATGATTGTGCACTATGCCATGATATTGATTGTTTATATTTTCTGCCTTGTTTGTTTGCTTCTTCTTGGATAGACGACGACGTTGAGACAGACGATCTTTACAGCACCCCTTCTGAGGATCTAGCTCAGTACCCGGCTGCTGAGTTTGCAGGCAAGTTATCACTCACATGAACCATTGTGTTCCCTTCAACCTTGGTTACCGATACTTTCCGTTGTCTATTTCTGCTAGCCTTAGTAGTAGTTGTTTCTGTTACGAACCTATCACATGAATCCTTTAACCCTGATATTGCCTCACCACCACTCCTACAACCCTATTGATTGAGCCAGTGTCTTACTAGCATGCTTAGGTTGTTTTGCTCGAGTCTGTTACCCGTTACTTTCTGTTACTATTCCATTATGTTCTGGGGGGCTCGATGTTTAATCAATCAATCATGCTAATGTTATTGTTAAATAATAATTTGATGATAAGGCACCGGTAGGAGGCCCTCTGTGGTTTTGAGGCCTGCTAGTGTCGACCCTAATAGGAAAAGGGTCTTGTCTACTGATCCATGATGAGCGCACTACCCGCATGTGGGAAGCGAGTATGGGCGCCCCCCTCAATTTGATTCGATTCGCATCTCGTCCAAATCATCTCATTTAGTTCGTGTTTTCCATTTGCCGCATGCATGTTTTTGCGAGCCCAGCGCAAGGTGGAACTTTTGTAGTCGGCATATAGGGGGACACGTTCTTAGAGTGCTATGAGGGTCCATTTTCTTCTGGGCTCGATTAGCTGTGCGCCCAAGGTGCTTTGGGCTTGATGCGGAGAAGAGTTGAGTTGTGTTGAGTGCCCCGCTTGGTGGGAGGCATCCCATCTGGCGGGTTATTCATACGTGTACGGCCAAATTGGTGCAACCCTGCAGGGATAATCTTCTCGAGAAGCCGTGTTTTCCGCGGTTATGGTTAACTTGGTGAAAGTACTGGCTAACAAGTACTCAGGACAACTTGAACCTAATGATTAACAACCTTACACCCAATGATTAACAACTTGACTAGTAATAGGCTTATTGACATAATAACTTGATCCATCTTTAATCCAACTGTGTGGGTTATCCTCGGATTGCTTCTTTGGATAAGGGGCGAGATCCAGGATGGGTTTGTTTGATGTTATCTTTCAGTTGGTTACAATACTCGATCTTATCTCCTTTCTGTTAGCCGGAAGTGGTAGAATCTCTGTAGTTGGTTAGCGCAGCCAGTTGCAGCATCTTTATATCCCCTTCCTTCCGTTGAACCCAAGGCATCTGTACTTGGTGTTGACGGGTTACACTTTGGTGAACTGTGAGTCTTGCTTGCCAGTACTTGGATGTACTGACCCTTTTGGGGTTGTGGTTTCCGCAGACTACGCTTACGAGGATCCAGGTGACGGCTACTACGTGGAGTTTGACGAGGCTGCTGACGAGTAGTTAGCGGACCTGGGCAGGATCCGAGACATCGTGGATGGGCTCCGTTTTTCTTTCATTTCCCGGCTTCTTAAGCCTATTTGGATTTGTCTGTACTCAGACCCTTTGAATGCTTCCGCTGAGATGTAATGATGTTATGTTGGGACATGTGTCCTCTGGATGATTGTATTTGCTATCTCTGCTCTAGTGAGAGCTATTTGCAACTTATTTCAATCTTTTGTGTCTTAGAGATATGTTGTGTTATCATCTTGTTCAAAGCCGTTGACGTACCATGTGTATATGGTATGAAGTACGTCAATGGTAGTGTCCTGATTTCTACGGGATAGTTTACATCGACGGTGAACAGTAACGATTGGTTGTCACACATAAGTGTTGGCCTACTCGTAAGAGGACGCGGGTGCCGGTAAGCCCCGTAATCCAATCAAAATACTGTTCAGTTCGTACGATGAATATCCTCTAGAAGTCTGGGTGCGACAGTTCAGGTGAGACCTTCATGCCTCTTTGTTTTCTGCCAACAGTAAACCAAAGATATATAGCGAAATGATTGAGAAGGTATCAGTTTAAGTTCTTGCTGGAGCTATATGCATGTTCTTTTGATTGACTTTACCTCCAAGTATTATCAATCTTTACCAAGTTTGATAATTACATGGTATTAACTTGTTGCAGGATATGCACTGAGTAACGAGTATGCATATAAGCTCTGGTTCCCAGTAATTTTCATTCTAATTAGAAGACTATAACTCACAAGATATAGTCTTGAAGTTTATAAGCTCTGAGTAACGAGTATGCATATAAGCTCTGGTTCCAGGTAATATTCACTCTAATTAGAAGACTATAACGGTTTATTGAATCTTCTTTGATTTTTTACTCTCAATTCAGATGTGTATTCTTTGCTAATTACTATGATCTAAGGTTCTGCAGGAGTGGACTGCCATGCAATGATTTCACATCAAGAAAAAGTAGTTAGTCGAGTTCTCATTTCCGGTTATGTGGATCTGCTGTACTACAAGATATCTTGTAAGGTATTATTCTATTGAAAAGTTACCTAGAGCTAGCATCTCATGCACCATCCATTTTTTATTTTCTATCTGGAAATTATTTACAACACAATAATATTTGGTTGTGAAAAATGATATATCTTAGATATGAGGCAAAGTGGACTTATATTGCAAAGGTTGAACCACTGTATAGACTTTCAGAATATATTGTCTATAGTTACTAAGGCTTCTCGAATTTGATCTATGGTAGAAGATTTGAACGTAGAATCGGATACAAATTTTTCACTCACTGGAAAGTGAAAACATGTGACTATGGAAGAAGTGGAATTTACAAGTGTTTCTGACTTTAGATTCAGGTTTCGGCATGATAAAACTTGCACTATCTTTTCGCACTTAGGCGTGCAGCATGTCGTTGGTTATGTGCACTTCTTTTCTGTTATTCGCTTGTCATGATTTTTTAACTAAAATGCCAATTATTGATAATTCGTGCACTCTTTTGCTCTCAGGTTGAAAAAATGCCAATCTTAGTTTGAGCTAATGGAAAAGAGAAAAAAAATCAACCTTCACTTTGTTTCTAAAGATGAGCTTATAGTGCATTTTCTTCTGTTTTCGAAAGTGAACTTATAACACAATATATATCTCCGCATCTGTATAGTCCAGTTCTCCACACGATTATGTTGAAAATGTTGCAACATGAATTTTTAGCTCCTGTATAGAAGAACATTCCGCATTATAACCCTGTGTTGTAGCTTTGAATTTATTTAGACATACTCACAGATTTAACATATTTTCTGACTAGCTAAAGATCATCAAGTACCATTTTCCAATAGATGACGGTTTGAAAGAATGGTGTTGAGTAGTATACATAGTTAACAACATAGTTGTAGTACTGTATTTTTTTAGTAAAAACTCCTGGAATGATAGGAGTCGTTTCATATTTTTCAGTTACAGGATCGTGATTCTCAGAGTTTTTCTCGCTAGCAACATATCCGGCAAAAAGGAAGCGGCATGCTCATAGATGCAATATAACAGTAAATTTATAATGAGTTTTAAACATGGGAAGAGGTGCGGCACTGTAGCCAACAAAACTTGTAATCCAGACAACCATTAAATACTGCGAGGTAAATCTTTTATACTCTGTGACCCATACACATTCTGGAAAATATAAAGAGTAATTAAAGAACAACGAATTTTGCATCATGTTTTCCCATTGATTCTTATGTCCCCTCTACACTACTCCATTTTGCATCATGTTTTCCCATTGATTCTTATGTCCCCTCTACACTGCTCCATTTTGTATCATGTTTTCCCATTGACTTATTTGATTGATTGTTTCTTCCAATTCAGTAATATATGCTCCTCATGGCTTGACTTATATTATTGTTTTGTATATCACAAAGACAGTTTGTCTTATTAATAGGACTCTACAATACAATCAACTCTTTTCAGAGTAGCGAAAAACAAATTTATTATTGTCAAACTTATAATGGATCCGAAACTAAAAATGAGTAGCGAAAAGCATGCCTAATACTTGTGTTGACGGTAATTTTAGATACTTCTGGCTGAAGGGTGGCCCTACTCTGATCTATAATTGACTGAGAAATAAATAGTGGATGGTGATGAATGCCTCTAGGGAGTAGTATATTAACCAGCAGCAAGTTAACTTCAAAGAGTCAACAAGGTGAGGGAAGAGCCATTTTCTTGTCTAGCATGTAAGCACACTTCTTTTGTCATCTAAGAAAATTTGTAATGTTCTGCTGATCGGCTGTTCACCTGAAATGAGAATGGTTTCCTATTTCATAGTGTAGTTGTTTGCTTGAGTCGTACTGGCGGCGAATAAATGCAGTGAGAAAACGGTTCCACTCCGAGATACCTGTGCTGACTGACTTGTAGGATACGGTTGCTCCTAGCAATGGGTTTTCGATTTATCCAAGTGATGAAAGCCTACAACATTTTCGGGGAGGACGTGGACTTGTTGATATGCTTACCTCGTGGAGATGGGAGGCGCTTCAGCAGCCATTGCCGGAAAGGAAAATCTGCTGACTGATGTGTGCATCCTTCTATATGGACAAAGATTGAATTCATCAAGCATAAATCATAGAGATAATGATTTGTGAGTTTAGAAATCATCATCCGAACTGAATTCTCTTTCCTTCAAATGGATATTGTTATTGAAATGTTGATTAAAGTATTGTCTTCATCAACACATCCTTCGCGTTAGTGGAAATTATTAGCCACTCCATAATTACATGTGTGACTGAGAAAATAAATTTAACAGACCGTAGCAACGCACGGGCATTCAACTAGTCTTCCATAGCAACAATCTGAGAATCTAGATCATCATGTCCATCATCAGGAGAGACCGAATCCTCATCTGAAGTTTCTATTTCAAGGTGCATCATGTAGAGGGCTTGATTCATCTCTACCACACGCTGAGAGGGGATCTTGGATCGATCTTTCACTGACACAAGCATTCGGACCACAGAGTACATAGATTTGAACAACAGGGACCAATCAATATCAACCAAAACTCCTAGGATAGAAGCAACCTGAGCAAACGTTTTCCAGACACACCACTTAGGTGGAATCCCCCTAACCTTCACCCACACCTCATCCAGAAATCCATATTCCTTGACTTCGCCATCCCAGGAGGTAATTTTGATTGTAACCCATTCCTTTTCCAGATCGAATGCAGGGAATTCACTCAAATTAGATACCTTTTTCCAAGGAGGGAATCTAACCAAGAACGAACCAGACTCCATCTCACGCATCTGCCATGGCCATTTCTTCTCTTTACAGAACATGGAATTGAAGTTTGCCTCCAGTTCTGCAAGCGATAGATCACCTTTCTTCACCGAAACAACACCACAATTGGAGAAGTTAAGCCACCTGGTGGACTCAGCAGCAGGGACATCGATGTGGAAGAAACCAAGCCCAGGATTCCCACTGCCAAAGTATTCCACGGATGGATGTTCCTTCGTCCATTCAGGGCAAGAATTCACCGAGTGCCCAGCCAAGTTACGGATGAAACAGACCCTAGGCTTGACGCAGTTCCCGACGAAGTGGCCCGGATCTCCACAATTGAAGCAAATCAGCTTACTATACCTAGGATCTAGCACTTGCTCAAGCTGTATGGGGACCTCGGAACTAGCTGACTGAGATGAAGCAGACCTATCAGAAGAACCCTGTTGCAGAGGAGCACTCGTTGACTGACCTGGGTTGATACGGGCTTGATTCTTCTTAGGATAGTAGCGTTGAAGCGGACGGTGCAACCTCTGATTCTGATTCTGCGCCGGCGGGAGGCGAGCAGGCCCGGCAGGAGCCGCAGATCCACCCGCTACCGCCGAGTTAGCGTCACGCGCAGTTGCGGCCGGAGGGGGAGGCCCACCAGATCTGCCTCGTCCCTTCCCCGCTGTAGAGCGACCCCCGAGCATCTTCCGAGTGAGAACCTCAACAAAGGATCCGGGACCCGAGCAGGAAGGCAGCTGGAGTGGGCGCGCGCGATGGTGGAGTAGGGCGGAGGTGGTGGCAGGATAGCAATCGGCGATGGAGACCTTGTCGTCTCCGATCCCCTTTTGGATCCAGACCAGCAGACTCCGAGATTTATCTCTGTTACGGCGAAATGACGGAATCGCCCACAGCTGATTGTCAAACTGTACGACCTCTTGCACCTCTACCCAAGAGTCACTGTCAAGTGGGGGCATGCAGGACGGAGCACTGGGGCCCATCCCACGCGAAACAGGTACCCTCCCTCCATGGCTGAGCTCGGGGAAGGCAGTACGATCACCGGGCCATGGCGGAGCAGGAGCCAGCGAACAGGGGAGATCCACTCGCACCGCACCAACCCTCACCGTGGATCGCATCGGGTGCACGGCTGAAGGGCCCGCCGGCGAGGCAAACCTCGCAGTTGCTCGGAGAGGGGAAGCAACACCCGCCGATCCGCGAACTGGAGAGGAACCCCCGGAAACCGTCGAAGCACAGGAGATTGCTTCGAAGTCCTCCGCCGTTGCAGAATCATCGGGGGGAAATCGGCTCGGAGACGGGAAAAGGGAACCCGAGGAAATCAGGGGAGGCGGAATAGCAAGCGCTCGACGGCAGCGCGGAGGATCAGCGGTGGTGGAAGCACACCGGCCTCCCGGAGGGGTGGAGTTGCCGGCAAGGAGTCGCCAGAGCGGGAGAGGGGAAAACGCCATCGCTCTTTTCCTCGGTCGTCCTCAAAAATACACGAATAGGACAGGGAGATCTAAAAGATATCCAGAAACTTTTAGGCTTCTTGTCCTCATGCGTCAACCATTCTTTTCTCTTTTTGCGAATTGAAAAACATATTAATCAAACACTCGTGAGAAAATTCCTGACTGCATAAAGCAAGAGCATCGTCTAGGCCGTACCTAAGCCGGGTCATGGTCCATTGGTCCTCCTAGTAGGCAACCGGAATTTGGCAATGTACAAAGCCTCGAGGATAATTCCGGGACTGGCCTAGCTAGACAGGTTCGTAATTACCAATCTTCTAGATCAAGAAGGTATGACTAATCGATTAAGATCTAAAGACTGAATCATACACATCACTACGGGACACGGGCGATACGGCGACGGCCGGCCCCCGTCGGCGTATTACAGTCCATCACTTCATCTCGACAGTGCATGGTGAGTCATCTGTTAGTTCCCGCGTCATGGCTATACCTTGGCGGCAGGTGGAGATCTCTGCTTCCATTAGGCTCCCAAAAATCTACAAGCGGACAAGATGATTTCTTTCAGTTCATCCAGTAGCACAGCGTGTATGCCTCCACCTTCCTGTCCGAGTCTGTCCGGCACCACGCGCACGAGCTGCGCTGTTGCCGAGGGTCGTGGTGTGGGATTCGTTGACCTCAGCTCTTCCTCCACGGCACGGATGTCTGCCTCTCTGTAGCACGCTCTCAGTAGAGTATTTATGAGAGGGTTCCACCCCAAGCCAGAGTCGAGACTGTTTGAGGAAGTCCGGATCATGAGGGACGACGTACAAACGAACGAACAAAATGGACAAAGGAGAAAACTAAGCTGTATTATATAGTAAGGGAAGATATTTTACTCAAATATATTTGTCCCATTCTCGTATATAACTTTTGCAATATGTTAATTCATTTTGGTATTTTCCTGGTTAGTGATAGATCCAAGTCACAAAAAGTAATTAATATGTAATTGACTAAACATAACTAAAATAGAGATCTTGTTTGATAAAAAAAATAGCACATAGTTTTTTTTTGATGGTCCAAAATAGCACATAGTAATATTGAAACAATGTTGAAATCAGTCTCAGCTTATTCTCGCACACTCTTGTTCCTATTCGATCAAATGGACTGCACAACAAATATGATGATAGAATCCATATAAATCAAGGTTGTATGATGAATTATAAATGTTAATAAAATTTGAAGCATGATTGTTGGTTCTCTTAAAAAAACAAGATTCCTGATAACACAATGAAATCTGTACAACCGCATATCCAAATTATCCACGTTTGACTGGTTTTAGTACTAGAGTATTATTACTATTGTAACCATGTTGACCTATGTGAAGTTAACCATGGAAAGTTGTACAAGAGAGGACATGTTAGCTCTTCAAAGATCAGCCTTCCCACGGATTCTTGGGAAAGGGATGACGTCTCTGATGTTGTCGAGACAGGTAGCAAAAAGGAGCATTCTCTCAAAACCCATGCCGAATCTACTACGTTTAACGGATCCAAAACGGCGAAGGTCCAGGTACCACTCGTATTGCCTTAAATCCAGTCCTCCATCAACTATCCTGTAGTCCATATAATAATCAGTTGAATAGTTATTCAAGCAAAATTTTCACACAACAACATCAAATGATCAATGAGATATGAACATAAGTATTTCGAAACAAGATGTTTACTCTTTGCATATAATATTAAAAAATATGCGCAAAATAATTTATTATAAAATACAGAAAAATATATGTTCGAATCATCCAATTACTATCGATCTAGACATCTTGTTGGCGATGAATCAGGCATTTACAACCAATTTAACATTTTTTCATTCCCATAATTCTACATTTTAATGAACTATTCCTACCTTAATAACACATGATCAAGCGGTCGAGTGTTTGTATCAGATCTTTGTTGTCAACTAGCGAAAAGAATAAACACAAAATAATTTTGCTAAAAAAGTCCAGCACTTGTACAGTTGTTTAAGAATATCTAGACACTCCTCCCTTTGGCTTCCACCAATTAATTCACCAACTTGCAAAAGAAAGTAAGAAAATAAGATGTCAGAAAAAAAAGTAGGATGGTCACAAAAAGGTCGATTCTTAAAACAGGTGGAACCACTGAGCACAAATCCAAATTCATAAAAAGAATATACAAAAATCATTTTGAAAAAATGTATTAAGGAAAAAAACGACAACTTTAATCATTAATACATGACACAAAGTCAGTTCTCAAAAGAGCTGGAAATCTGCGCACAAAGCAAATTAACGAATTATTTTCTAACATGATGGAAGAATAAAAAGCTCTACACTGGCATATGCGCAAAGTGTACACAGCCTTATTAGTGATGAAGGAATGCCACTGCAAGATCATGGGGTTTTAAATATAAACATTGTAAAATAAACACAAATCAAGATTGAAGAGATTTTCGTATACCTTGGGCACAAGAACATCCATAGCAGCTACCGTCTTTTGGTCATCATTGAGCCTCATATAGAATGCTTTTATTCCTTTTGGATAGTTATAAACAATAACTGGCTTCTTAAATACCACCTCCGTCAAATACTTTCATATACAGAAACAATTTTATTACATAAACAGGGAAAATATCTATGATATGAAATAGAAAAAAATAGGTCAAATAGAAATAATATAAAATAGTAAAAGATATTCAATAAGATCTCTATTATCCATACCTCTCATGCTCGGATGCTAAATCAATTCCCCATTCGACCTTGTTGTCGAACTCCTTATCTGCATTCTCCAATATCTCCACCGCCTTTGTGTATGTAATTCGCTCAAAAGGTGTGGCTGAAACAAGCTCTAAACGCTCGATTGCGGTGCTATCACCAGAATGCTTGACCATGAATTCCATCTCTTGTCGGCAGTTTGCAAGTATCCACTTGCAGAGGTGTTGGACATAGCTCTCTGCGCAGTCCATATCATCTTTCAAGTCCGCGAACGCCATCTCTGATTCGACCATCCAAAACTCGGCCAAATGTCTTGATGTGTGTGAGTTCTCTGCCTGGAACGTTGGTATACACACTGTCGAGAGCAGACGCGTAGGTCTCTGCCTGGAGCTGGCCAGACACGGTGAGAAAAGCCGGGCGCCTGAAAAAATCGTTCTCGAAAGAAATAGTTCCATCGCCCTTGCGTGGAATTCCTGGTGTCAACCTCAACCTCTCTGCCTCAAGGCTGGAAACATTCTCTTTGGCCTTTTCACACTAGTGGAAACAACCCCTCTCGTCCAGGGGGCCGGGGGGCAGCTGTCCCGGTTGCAACCAAATCCGGGACAAATGCCCTGCATTGGTCCCGGTTCGTGCGCCCGGGGCAACAGGAATCGCCTGGGCGCATTGGTCCCGGTTCGTGGGGGCATATCGGTCCCGGCTCTTGCCACGGACCGGGACCAATGCCTAGCCACAGGCCACGTGGCACGCGCATTACCTATTGTCCCGGTTCAGTCCATGAACCGGGACCAATGCCCCCTTCCCCTATATATACTGCCCCAGCCCCCCCCTCCTTCCATCTTTTTTTTTTTGCTTGGAGGTGTGAGAGAGTGTGGTGTTAGTGTGTTTTTTTTTACTATGCACACGAGGTGTTCGACGAAATTCCCGAGACGCACACAAGCTCACTGAAAATGGTATCTTCGACCGAGGTTAACAAATTATCTTTTTCATCTGTAACTGATACATAAAAAAATATTATTTGTCGATGTACTGTGGTCATCTCTGTATTAATATGTTATTGTAATGTATTTTGATAAACTTAATTATATGATGCAGATGGATGCACGGCAGCGATGGATGTACGGTGACCGACGCACTTCCGAGTATATGGCAGGCCTGAATGCATTTCTTGCTGTAGCTCAGGCGAACAAAGATAATGGCTTCATGTGTTGCCCATGTGTTGATTGTCGAAACGTCAGAGAACATTCTTCCGAAAGAATCCTTCACGGCCATCTACTTCGGAGAGGTTTCATGCCCAGCTATAATTGCTGGACCAAGCATGGAGAAAGAGGGGTTGTGATGGAAGACGATGAAGAAGAAGATCCTTTGTTCCCTGAATACGACGATACTGCAATGGAAGAGAATGCAGAAGAAGGAGGTGATCAAGAACAGGCATCAGAAGAGCCCGATGATGATCTTGGCCGAGTTATTGCTGATGCAAGGGAAGACTGTGAAAATAAATTGGAGAGGTTGAAGCTGGACAACATGTTACAGGATCACAAAAAATTGTTGTACCCAAATTGCGAAGATGGTAGCACAAAGCTCGGTACCACACTGGAGTTGCTGAAATGGAAGGCAAAGAACGGTGTGACTGACAAGGCATTTGAGAGTTTACTTCAACTAATGAAGCCAAAACTTCCAAAGGATAACGAATTGCCTGAGAGTACGTACGAAGCAAAGAAAGCTCTCTGCCCTCTAGGATTAGATGTGCAGAAGATACATGCATGCATTAATGACTGCATCCTCTTCCGCGGTGAGAAGTACGAGAATTTGGATGAATGTCCGATATGCACTGCACTGCGGTATAAGATCAGAGCAGATGACCCTGGTGATGTTGACGGCGAGCCCCCCCCCCCCCCCCCGTAAGAGGGTTCCTGCTAAGGTGATGTGGTATGCTCCTATAATACCACGGCTGAAACGTCTGTTTAGAAACAAAGAGCATGCTAGGTTGTTGCGATGGCACAAAGAAGACCGTAAGAAAGACGGAAAGTTGAGGCACCCCGCCGATGGATCGCAGTGGAGAAAGACCGAGAGAGACTTTCCAGACTTTGCAGGAGAGGCGAGAAACTTATGGTTTGGCCTAAGTACAGATGGCTTTAATCCTTTTGGGGAGCAGAGCTCCAGTCATAGCACTTGGCCTGTAACTCTATGTATGTACAACCTTCCTCCTTGGTTGTGCATGAAGCACAAGTTCATTATGATGCCAGTTCTCATCCAAGGCCCGAGGCAACCTGGCAACGACATTGATGTGTATCTAAGGCCATTAGTGGAACAAACTCTTACAATTGTGGGGCAAACCAGGTGTATGTGTGTGGGATGAGAACGAACAAAAGCCATTTGACCTACGGGCGTTGCTTTTCGTAACCATCAATGATTGGCCTGCTCTTAGTAACATTTCCGGACATACAAACAAGGGATACAATGCATGCACACACTGTTTAGATAATACTGACAGTGTTTTTTTGGATAAATGTAACAAGGTTGTATACCTGGGGCATCGTAGATTTCTTCCGATCAAGCATCCCGTAAGAAAGAAAGGAGGGAAGCAATTCAGAGGTGAGGCAGATAACCGAAAGAAGTCTGAACTGCGTAGTGGTAATGATATATTCGATATGGTCAAGGACCTAGAAGTAATCTTTGGTAAGGCTGCTGGCAGCCAACCAGTTCCGTATGGCACTGATAAGCGCGCACCCATGTGGAAGAAGAAATCTATATTTTGGGAGCTACCCTATTGGAAAGTTTTAGATGTCCGGTCTTCGATCGACGTGATGCACGTGACAAAGAATCTTTGTGTCAATCTGCTATGCTTCCTGGGAGATGTAGTATGTGTTGACACACGGTATAGAACAAGTGATTATGGCAGGCCTCTATTGTTATTCATTGGAGTTAACCAGCATAAACAGCTGAAAACAGTTTTGACTGACTGCTTTACATCGATAGGGGATGCAGTTACTTCTGCTTGGCCAGGGACTGTCCACCGCTCGGATATATATCAAAATGCAACGAAAGTATTAAGGGATATATTGCACTGTTCGGAAACTTTCGCTCATGATTTTAGTAGGTCTTGGCGAAGTACAATCTGAAGGATAACGAGTGGCTAAGTAGATTGTATGAGGATAGAGAAAAATGGGTTTTGCCTTATGGGTGTCATATATTCTGTACAAATATTGCAGTCACACTTCGAAGTGATAGCAGGGATACCATCCTGACAGATATCCTTAAAACAGAAATAGAGCTTCGGTACTTCTTTAACAGATATGATAAATTTTTGGAGGAGAAACGTCTAACTGAACAACGAAGATCCCAAATGTTGAAGGCGGAGGGGAGCACGACGGAGACGGCGGACGAGCAGAGGAGAGGAAAGCGCGACAGCAACGGCGCGGTCTCCCCCGCCCGACCGCCCGTCTCTGCTTTAAGTCTGATGCTCCCGCTGAGTCTTGCCGCGTACACGGAAGTTACTATGTTTTCAAGCGGGGGTCGGGATAAAGGGAGACGAAGATCTCAAATTCACCGTGTCAATAAGGTACAACTCGCTTTGTCGAACTTTATATAAATCACCCGGGATGCCTTATATGCTCTGGACTAACTCGGAAGATCACGAGAGAAAACAAAAATTGTAACATTTTTATATTCAAATTATATACAAATGGTAAAATAATTAATAGTTTCAATAGTTATAAAAATTATTTAGTTAAACGAAAAATGGATTTAAATTAGTTATGCAAATTCTAGTGTTTTTCATGTTGGAATTTTTGTCAAATTCGAAAGTATATAGAATTTGTTAATGTGCAAACTTAATAATTTTCAAACTTTGGCGCTAAAAACTTTTGGGCGCGCAGGGTGCCACCCCCAAAATTCGAAATATGTTTTTGGTCCCGGCCCGTGGTACCAACCGGGACCAAAGGGGCTCTAGTCCCGGTTGGTGGCACGGGCCGGGACTAGAGGCCCGGGTGTATAAAAATCGCGGCCCTCTCTCCAGGCCGAACGAACACCCCAGGACAGTGGACATGGCTTGGCGAAGCCCTGCCCGGCGGCGGGAACGAGTAGACAGATCCCGCCGGCGGACCGCCGGCGGGGATGGGCTAGGGACACGGTAGACTAGGCACACAACTTATATTAAAAAAAAGGCCAGGGGCCTTGCTTACATAGATAGGGGCGGCGCGGCCACAGGCGGCCGGCCGTACTTGCATAAAGGGGGCGGCGGCGCGGCCACAGGCGGCCGGCCGTTTTCTTGGGGGGGGGGGGGGTAGCTTAGTCTAGGGGGGCGCACCGGCGCCGATCTACTCGTCCTCCTCGTCGGAGGAGATGCACTGGTAAGGGGGTGGCTGCCACAGGTGGGTAGGCGGCTGGGCCGGGCTCGCCGGGGGCGGAGGCATCGGGGGCGCGTACGGCGGTGGCGGGGGCAGCACCTCCTGCTGCGGCGGCGGTGGGGCAGCTCCTCCTGCTCCGGCGACCAAACGCCGCCGGTCCAGGCCCAGGACATGCCGTACTCCAGGCCTGGGGGAAGCGGCTGCGGCGGCGGCTGGTCCTCGGACGCCTCCCACTCGGCGTACAGAGCGTGCCACCAGGGGGTAGGCTCGGTAGGGGGCGGTGGCGGCATGGCGGCGGCGTCGGCGGCGGCGGCGGCCACGACCCGCTCTCACCGCTTGACCTCGTCCTCGATGAGGGAGCGGCGGGAGGCCTCGCAGGCCTCCTCCATGGCGGCCCGGAGCTCGGGGTCCTCCTCCCCGGAGAAGTCCTCGATGTCCTCGAGGAGCCACAACTCCCTCTCCCGGCCGGGCGGTGCCGCGGGGTAGTCCGCCACGTCCACCTCCTCGCGGGGGGCGGGGATGAAGGAGCGCCGGCGCTGCTCGTGCTCCTGCTGGAGCCAGGTGGCCCAGTAGGGGGAGCTGCGCGCGTACGCGCGCTCCCTGCGGAGGGGGGCCGGCAGGAGGTGGCGGCGGCGGTCGATCTCCTCGAGCAGCGCCTCGCCGGTCGGGGCCGGCGGCACAGGGATCCGCTGGGGGTTCAGGTGCCAGCCGTCCGGGAGGTGGACGTCTGGCCAGAACACCGGCGTGGCGTTGTTCCAGTGCCACTCGGCCTCCACCGCCCGGATGTACCGGCGGAACCGCTTGCCCTTGGGCGCGGCGCGGGGCGGAGGGCGTGCCGCCGGAGGTGGCGCGGGGACGCGCGGCGTCCCGCCGATGCGGACACCTCCAGAGCCGTAGCCGAAGGCCTCCGCCGGCGGGGGTGGGACGCGGCCGGCGCCGCTCGAGGAGCCTTCGCCGTCGTTCCTGGGGCGCTTGCCGGAGCCGCTCGAGAACCAGCGGGACATGGTGGCTTTGCCTTGGGAGCGGCCGGGGTGGATGGGTTGTACGGGCGGCGGGGGCCCTTTAAAAAGGACCCGGGGGGGCTGGCATGCCAACCGGCGGCCTGAACGTGGCGGCGGTTGCAGGCGGCCATGAATGTGGGGCGGGAGCCGAGGCGTGGCGGCGGTTGCAGCTGTGGCACGCGCGCGTGGGGAAGTGGGGGCGCGGGAAGCCGAGGCGGGGCGGGAAGACGATGCGACAGTGGGCCCTTTGACCGCCCCTGTGGTCTTAATTTAAGGGACTAGGCGAGCCAGCCACTAGGCCGCTGGCCAGTGGCCCCTTCGAACCGTTGACCGACCATAATAAAAGACGCGGGCCAGTGGGCCCTTTTGACCAAACAATGTGGCCAGTGGGCTTAATAAAAGACGTGGACCTGGACGCGGTTGGGGAAGGGGAGGCCAGCTGGGGATTGGGAGACAGGAGCCCAAAAAACGAAAAAAAAAACCTGCCGCCGCAGGCGAAAATCGACGGTATATATTTTTTTTTTCAAAAAAGTATCCATCCCGGTCCCTTGAACGAACCGGGACGAACTCCCTGGCCAAGGTTCGCCACGTGGCCTATTCTTACCATCCCGAGTCCTGGCACAACCGGGACCAATGGGGGAGGGCCATTTGTCCCGGCTAGCCCATCCCGGTTGCACAACCGGGACAACTGACCCTTACAACCCGGGACAAAAGGCAATGTTTCCACTAGTGTCAAGTTCCAAGACAGCGGCACGTATCTCTTGCTTGCTAGATTTTTCTGTTTTAAGCTGCGCAATGGCGTCTCCTTTCTCTTGCAGTGCGAGCTTAGCGGCTCCGATGTCGAGTTCTGAAGGTGGGGCCTTCTCCTTGAGCTCCTTTTCCACCTTCTCGACCTGGCTGAATAAAGTGGTGACCTGGAACATCTCGCCTGCACCCTCGCAATCACTTGTTGAAATCACGGGTGTATGTACTTGCCAGAAACCTTTGTTCCGGAAGAAAATGTATGTTGCAAAGGCAAGCTCACTCCTCATCCTAGCAACTGCTATCTGCAAGAGATTAAATTAAGTCAAGACAAAAGAGTGTCATTATAAATCGTAAACATCAGAATGGAAACTGCCCAACGGAACAAAAAATGGCGGATGGCAGAATAATACTATATCCACTCCCTACCACATCGGCTACTAATCAAAATATTACTAGAACAATTTTACTAATATCCAGAGAAACACAATATATAGCCATTTAATCGCCGATAGTATGGGCACTATAGCCTCTCAAACAAGTTGCCGTTTTTGGACCCCTGTACAATTTACTGTTGTAGTGCGTTATATAGCTCCATAGCTTTAATCAACATACAATTGGGAACCATTTTCTTATTAACATCAAAATGTAGAAAATAACGTTGTTGGATTTAAAAAAAACATCCGATTATCCACCTATAATTAGTATTAGAGATTGGTTTTTCGACTCGCCTACACAAACATATGTGTTGTCCATGACTGCATCAAGATCTATACAAGCTCACTAATGAAACTTTATAGCAAATTAGATTGATCTATTTTCTTTTTCTTATATAAATAAAACAACATAAGTACTTGAAACTTTGCAATCCCGTGAAACATTCAAATTAAAGTGTGGAGAAAATAGTTCGGATTTTTTTCGATACAATGTATAAATATGTAATGATATTTATTTGAATGAAGCATTATATTCAAATATTTAAATTGAGCAAATCAATTTAAATTTACTTTTTCAGAAATCCACACGTACTCTATTAATATTGTATCCTTAACCTAGAGAATTTTTTTTTAAACAAAGGGCAAAAGCTCCGCCTTTTATAATAAAATAGTAGGAGTAAACAAGTACCGGCCCTGATAAGCCGTAAAAGAGAAAAAGCACCGGCACGCAAAACCAAAAAAACTAGACGATTAACCTAGAGAAACTTGCAAAATGCATGGGTCGGTGAGTCCATTCTCAGTTGCTCAGTGTACAACTAATGTTCCTACTACCATAGAATCTATCTATACTTCTTATAAAGCAAAACCCCACTAACATGCATTTATGATTTTTGTATCTCAACATGCAAGCTATCCACATCATTCATTGTCCTAGCCAATCAATTGTCCATGTCATCCCCACAAATATTTATTAACCACTACATGCAAGCTAACCATCATCCATTTTTTCCAACCATCCAATTACTCATTTTAATAATTAAAAAAAAATATATAGTATGATCAATTTAATTTTGCATATTCACTTAGAAAACAAAATATACCACATCTCTTATAAACTTTTTTCTACAATACATTATACTTTGTAAAGTGATCCCCGCAACAACGCGCGGGGTATCCTTCTAATATGTATATATACCAAAACAAAGACAAGCTTATCTACTCTCTCCGTCTCAAAATAAGTGTCTCAAAGTTAGACAAAAATGAATGTATCTTACACTAGAATATGTCTAGATACATCCACTTTTGTTCAATTTTGAGACAATTATTTTGACACAGATGGAGTACATACGAATCATTATACAAGTATATACGAACGAATTAGGTGTTAGGTTAGTAACGATGAAAAAAAGATTAATAATGATGAAAAGAAAGAAAAAGGGAGAAGCAGTTTGTTGGACGTAGGTACCGTGTCGGTGCGAGCGCGGAGGTGGGGGAGGTCCATAAGGGCCTCTAGCGAGTGCTTAGTCTTGGGCAGCGGGTACGTCCTGGGGTCCACCTCGCCGACGTCCATCACCGTCTCCGCCTGCAGCTCGATGAGTTGCTTGTGCTTGGCTCCGTCGAGCGCCACTAGGACGCCCTCCAAGAGCACGGACATCCCCGTCGGCGTGAGGCGCCGGTGCTCTTTCCCCTTCACCACGGCCTGGAGGTTCTGCTGGCAGGAGCTGTCATTGAGCTCGAGGAAGGCCAAGACGCTCGACGACTTGCGGCCGGTCCTCACCCAGCCGCCGACGAACACGCGCTTTCCATCGTGCGCGTCGACGGTGCCCAGGATTGTGCGGATGCGGGTGCGACACGTCGGAAGATCCTGGCCTACCGGCGACGAGGGGTCAATCGGCGGTGCGTCGGCCTCCATGGTGGCTATGCTCTCGTGGATCAATCGATCGAAAACTAGTCAGGTCGGGTCAACTTGCTCATGGAGAGCTCAACGTAGTAATACAAACTTCTTCTTTTTTCGAAAACGTTGAAGGCTGGAGGGCAGCAGGTGCTCGGTGCAGCGCCCACTCAGCTGTCATAGATCGACCGAGCAGGTCAAGGCGGGAAGGAAGGGCTCGAGGGCGTAGGTTTTCCCGAAGTCGACGGTCGGAGCTCGTGGCTGCAGCGGGCAAATCAAAAGGTGTCGGGACGGTGGGTCGACCGCAAGAGGGGTCGGAGCTTGGAGGCAAGGAGCGAGTGGTTCCTTTTCCCCAGCCGTACAAGGGAGGCGAGACCACACGATGGCCGCCTCGCGCTTCTGGGCTGGTCCGTGGAAGGCTAGCCCCAGTAGGAGTAACTTCACTAGTAACATCTATTCCACGCAGGATAAAAAGCTGATGTGGCAAGTATTTAATAAGGAGAGAGAATGTTGTGGTAACTTAGCTAGTTACGGTAACATCACACCTTTCAATGCAGCATGAGTATACAAGCTAATAAATGCGCCTTAGCATGACACCACTTTTATGTTACTACCTATTGTGGAGGTAGTAACCTAGTCTAGAAAAATGTGTATGTTAGTACTACTCTATGTTACTCCCCATTCTGACTAGCCGAAGGAGTGGCGAGACTATGGCAAATTAAAATCAATCTAGGTCGGGATAATGTCGGGATTGTTCGGAACTTCGGGCTTGCCAAAATTGACCGGGGGCGGAACTTTCTGGGTTTCCGATATCGATCGACGTAGTTGAATTAGGAATATTAGGAAACGGGCACCCAATGGCTTCGTGGATGAATCGAACATAGCTTGGCCTCGACAAAAGCATGTTCGTATCAGGTAAGTCGATCCAGTGTTTCTTTTAGCTTGGACTCAGCTACCTACGTGTAATCTAAACTCAGGAATCGTACACGTGTTTTCTTTCATCTGGCACCTATCAGATCGGATTGTTTTTTCTGGCCGAACTAACACGTACTTCCTCCGTTTCAAAATGTAACCCTTTTTAGCGAGCTAAAATAGTTTGCTAAAAAGGCTTACATTTTGGAACGGAGGGAGTACGACATACCGATTCTGTCTGGTTTGGTTTTTCTCGTGACATACCAAAATTCCGATTGGCTGTTTCAAATGGCTGTTTCCTTTGGAAATGGATTCCTTCCAAGGGGAAATCAGGGGGTGTTTTGTGTGGGGTGAGACAATCCTCTTTGGAGGTGTCTGCTGTTAAAATTATAGAGCATATGATCCAGTTTAATCTTTGGGATAAACTGAAAAAATGTAGATGGTCTCTTATAACTGTTTATGGCCCTGCTCATGAGGAGTTGAAAGATAATTTTCTTACTGAGCTTGCCAATTATTTTAATGCTATCACTAAGCCCTATATTGTAGGAGGGGATTTAGATATCTTGAGGCATTGTGGTGAAAAAAATTAACAAACTGTCCTTCCTAGATCTTCAGATATTTTTAATTCTATTATCCATACTCTTGACTTGGAAGAGGTTGATATGGTTGGGGGGGCCTTTACTTGGTCCAACAATCATGCTTCTCCTACCCTCGAGAAATTGGATAGGGTGCTGATGTCTTCTTCTTGGGAGGAGTTATTTCCCCTGGTGTCTATGAAAAAAATTGTCAGGGAACTTTCTGATCATAATCTCCTTTTGCTGGATACTGGCAGTAATGCTGTTTTGAGAAAAAAATCTTTTAGATTTGATGTTGCATAGTTTAATGATGATAATTTCTTGGGTGCTGCTGAGAGAATTTGGGATCAGTTTGTATATTCTCGGGACCCTGTGGACATTATAAACTTAAAGGTGAAAAGGTTCAAAAAATAATTTAAAGGTTGGGGGGCTAACAGATTTGGTAAAAATAAAAAAAAAGGAAAATTGAGTTGCAAAATGAGCTCGATAACCTGGAAAGTTTGGAAGAACTTCATTTTCTGTCTCCTCAACGGTTACGTAGGAAGTGTGAGATCTTTGCTTTCTTATTGCATATGTATGATGAGGAGGAGAAATATTGGCATCACAAGGCCAATGAGCAATGGCTCCTCAAAGGAGATAATAATACTGCCTTTTTTCATAAAGTAGCTAATGGGAGAAGGAGGAAGCATATTATGCACAATTTGGATAGTGATGGTATTCTTATTGAGGGAACCGCTAACCTTATCGAACATGCTTCTAGTTATTACAAAGAACTCTTTGGTCCTGCACCTAGGAATTTGCTTTCCCTTTCGGATGATCTTTGGGATACTCATGAAAAGCTTAGTAATTTGGATAATGAGTATATTTCCAGGCCTTTTTCGGTTCAGGAAGTCAAGAAAGCTTTATTTTTGATGAAATGCAATAAAGCTCCTGGCCCTGATAATATTCCTATTGAATTTTTTCAACATTGCTGGGATTTTGTGATGCATGATGTTATGTTTCTTTTTGATTGTTTCCATGCTGGTAACCTGGATGTGAGTAGGCTCAATTTGGGTATCATTACTTTGTTGCCTAAGATGACTGATGCATCAAAAATTCAGAATTTTAGGCCTATTTGTTTGTTAGATGTGTTTACAAGGATAACTAAAACTCTTTGTATGAGGTTGGAGCCTTTGAGTGATAAGCTGTTTAGTATTCAACAGAATGCCTTTATTAAAAATAGGAATATAATGGATGGGGTAATGTCATTACATGAATTGCTTCATCACACTCATGTCAAGAAGAGAACTGGGGTGGTTTTAAAATTGGACTTTGAAAAAGCCTATGATAAGGTTAATTGGGAGTTCCTTTTGGAGTGTCATAAGAAAAAAGGGTTCAATGACAAATGGTGCTCTTGGGTGAGACAAATTTTGAATGATGGGTCTGTAGCTGTGAAAATTAATGATGAATTGGGAGCTTATTTTAAAAGTGCTAAAGGGGTGAGACAGGGGGATCCCCTCTCCCCTACTCTGTTTAATATGGTTGCAGAAAGTCTTACTAAAATGGTTCTTAACACAAAAAATGGCTTATTTGTGGGTCTGGCTCCTGACCTGATAGAGAATGGGGTTGCTATTTTACAGTATGCCGATGATGCAATTATCTGTCTTGAACATGATTTCAGTAAGGTTGTGAACATGAAATTGTTGTTATATTTGTTTGAACTCATGTCTGGTTTAAAGATTAATTTCCTAAAAAGTGAGGTGTTTTTAATTGGGGGGGGGGGGATGATGATATAGCCAATAGTTATGATGAGATGTTTAACTGTCAGGTGGGCAAACTCCCTATGAAATATTTAGGAATGCCTGTCACTTTCTCTAACCTGAAATTGCTGGATTGGGATTTTCTTGATAAGAAATTTGTGAAAAAATTCGGTGCCTGGATCTGTGGCTCTGCTTCCTCTGGTGCTAGACTGACACTTCTCAAAGCTTGTTTGGCTGGGATTCCTTCATACTATATGTCTATGTTTATGTTGAAAAAGACATTGATTGAGAAATTAAACAAACATATGAGGAGATTTTTTTGGCAGGGTATCCATAAAAAGAGAAAATATCATATGGTTAAGTGGAGAAGCATCTGTAGATCGACTTCTAAGGGGGGTTTGGGTGTGAATGACCTTAGAAAACAAAATATCAGTCTCCTTGTTAAATGGTGGTGGAAACTTGAAAATAAAAAAGGGTTATGGCAGGATATTATTAGAGCTAAGTATTTGAGAAGTAAAACTGTGGCTAATGTAAAGGTAAGGTTCAATGATTCTCCTGCTTGGAAGAACTTGCTGAAAGTGAAAGAGGTATATATGATGGGAAGAAAAGTTATTTTGAAAAAAGGCAACCTTATGAGATTTTGGCTAGATCCTTGGTTGAAGGATAAACCCCTTGCTGAAATGTTCCCTATGTTGTTTAATATCTGTCAGCAGCAGGACATCACAGTGGGTGAGTGTGCTGCTGACAATTTTGAACTTACTTTCAGACGACGCCTTTTTCCTGAAATTAAGGAGATTTGGGAGAAAGTTTAGGTTGAGGCGAGAAGGGTAGCTCTTAAGAGGGTTGATGACCAAGTGGTCTGGAAACATAACAGAAATGGGAAGTTCACGACTAAATCAGTTTACAAATTCCTGGAGAAATCGGTGGCAGGACCTAATCTCGAGTGGGTATGGAAGGCTAGATTGCCTCTGAAAATTAAATTTTTTATATGGCAGGTTGTTCAAGATGCTGTTCTTACTGGACAGCAGATGAGAAAGAGGAAGTGGCCCGGGAATCCTTGTTGTTCTTTTTGCGAACAAATTGAAACTAATACTCATCTTTTTTTCTCCTGTGCTACATCGAAAGCTGTGTGGAGTACTCTGGGGAGTGTTTTTGGAACAAATACATGTCCGAAAAACCTGTGGCAATGCCTTGTTTGGTTTTATTCTTTTTGGCCGGGGGGGGGGAGGGAGAAAGTTTTATACCCCGGTTTTAGCCGCTTTTTGCTGGGCCATTTGGACAATCAGGAATAAAGTGACATTTGATAAGTATGTTCTGCGGACTCCTCTTACTATTATCTTCACTGCTTGTTCCTATTTGATTTACTGGGCAGGGCTGTACCCGAAGGGGGAGAAGGAAGCAATTACAGAGGGCGCGCGACAGCTGAAGAAAGCTGCTCTGTCGCTGATTGAAGAAACATGTGCTGCGGAGGGATCCTCGACGACCACTGTACCTGGGGTGCTGATGTTAGAAGGATGAAGATGTTTGTTGCTGTGATAAGACTCTGTTGCTGTGGGCTCGTTTGCTGGCTCGAGAGAACTTCAAGTTGGTTGTTTTGGTTGGTCTGTTTGCTGGTGGTGTTGGTTATCGATACTTTGTAAGCTTGTTTGTTGGGTTGGCACAGTTTCCTGGTTCGTTTTGTTAGGGTAGAGGGGAGTAATACCGGCAGGTTTTTGCCCCGTAGGGGTGCTCGAAGCCGAGCACTTTCAGCGGGTTTCCTGGACGGTACCCCTGTTTTCTAGCTGGACTTATTTCCTGTCCCCTTCTGTCTTTCTTTTCTCTCTGTTGTAATGAACTTGTTACTTCTGTTATGTTGAGTAATGGAAGGGGGCTAGCCCAGTTGGAAAAAAAATACCAAAATTCCGATTGTTTTTTTTTGCGAGGTCCGGACGGGGTTCCCCTATGTAGTGCTTATAGCACTACGTATTAGGGATCACTCACAGGCGACGCGTTATGGGCCGGCCCATTTATTGTATCCTTTTTTCATTTTTCCATTTTCTTTCCTTTTTCTTGAAAATTTGTTCAAATACGAAATTTGTTCAAATTTGAAATTTGTTCACATTCGAAGTTTGTTCAAATTCGAAATTTGTTCACATTCAAATTTTTTGTTTGAACATATTTCAAAACGAAAAATTTCCGAATAGAAAGGAAAAGAAAACAGAAAAGAAATAAATAAAACAGAAATAAGAAAATAGAAATGGTAAAAGAAAATGGAAAAAGCGAAACTATAAAAACCTAAAAAGCAAACTATACACAAGCCGAAGCATGGCCCAGTGGCTTCGACCCGTCGGACGCAAGGAGAGGGTGCGGGTTCGAACCCCCTCCCCCGCACTGCACCTCTATTTTCGCGAATAAAATTCGTTTAATGGGCCGGCCTAGCTAAGAAAATTACATGGGCGTGCTCTAATACG
Source organism: Alopecurus myosuroides (assembly GCA_028641055.1). NCBI lineage: Eukaryota > Viridiplantae > Streptophyta > Magnoliopsida > Poales > Poaceae > Alopecurus > Alopecurus myosuroides. The sequence continues at coordinate 48,837,008 of CM054057.1, read as the reverse complement.
TAGTGCTATAGTCGCTAAATAGTGTTTCCGGTCCGGACGTGCGTGCAGATTCCAGTAGGCCACATGGATGTGCTCGCTCTTGGGCCGGCCCAAGTTGAAGCTAACCGGAGGGCGGACGAACGAGGACTACCAAACCGTTGCAACAACACCTACCACGACGTACGCACCAGATTCTTCTCCGTTTCCTTCTCAATGCCGGTTCGAACTCCGGAATCCTAACCCAACTAGGATATATATTACCAAAACCGATCGTACCAATGACCGGGCCAATCTACTCCATTATTATTATGCGGGGTTTAGGGTTCGAGATACCGGGCTCCAAGACGGGGTGATTCTGATGCGGCACATAGACATCAGGCATCGATCCTGCAATCAACCCGTCGATCTGCAATGCCGACGGCGCCCGTTTCGGCACGTCGGGTGCCCTCGCCGGATCACCCACCATATGCCTGGGTACGTACCACAAATCTCGCATGGTTTTACTCACAGTTTTTGTTTTGTTTTAGTTATATTAATTAATGTGAGATTAACTAATGCACCCAACCATTGCAGATGATCGGCGAGGCCATCGATGCCCTGGGTGGCAGCGCGACGGAGGAGGTCATCTCGGCCTTCATCCTCGGCAGGCACCGCGGCGTCTCGTGGGCGCACCATCGGCTCCTCCACCACTACCTAGCCAAGCACGTGGCCGACCGCCTCTTCGTCTGCACCGAGCAGGGCCGGTACTCACGCGGCGGCTTTCACGCCGCGCAGGTCACCCTGGCTGGGCTCTCGCCGGACCGTCGACGGCAGCCACACGATCAGCTGGCGCTTGTGGTCGCTAACCACGAGGATGATCCGCCCTGTCCCGCCACTGCCATGGACCATGATCAGACTTGCACGACGGCTGCCGATGGCACCAAGTGCATGATGAGTCGTCATCCGCCATGCACCGCGGCGCCCGTCCACAGCCCAGCTGCCACGGCATCAAATGCTAATATCAAGACGAAGAAGAAGCCCAGGCAACGCAAAGTGCACGACTTGTACGACCGCAATGTGGTTCTACCACCTAAGCGGATGCCGCCTCCGGCCCACAGTAACGCACCAGCTGACAATGACATGTGGTGTGTGCTCGCATTGCCTGCGCCGGTCGTCAGGCGATGACATGCGTGTGCTACCTAGTTCTCAATTTTCAAGCGTCTCATTATATATGGATCTATATATCTAGATCGTTTCAACTTGGAGCAAAATTCTCAATTTTTATATGCTTAAGTCATGATCATGATGAATGTTGATTTATCTAGCTTTTGTGTTTTTTGCTTATATATAGGAACGTTGTATATTCGTTTACAAGGGTGACCGGGATGCCACTTAGGGACTAATCGTCAAAAGGGGTCGCAACACTCATGTGACACAGCTCCGACGGTGCAAAGCTTGTATTGAGGATTTTCTGTAGCAAGTTTTCCAAAAACAAATTGGCATGTTAAGCTTGTTTGCCCGGGCTTCCGGAAATTTCTGAATCCGGGAGGTGTTCATGAAGCGGACCAAGAATTACGCTCCTTCCGAACATTTCACATCACGTAGGTGATACGGCGTCCCTTGATGCGAGAAGGTTCGTGCCATCCCTCTAGGTACCAGATATCCTCCGGTGCTTGAGCATTTGCAGTTTTCACCTAGCCGGTTGATGAACCGTCTCACTACCTCGGGCTCTCCCACGCCTCCTACAGGACCTGTCAAAGCCGAGTTTTGTCAGCTATGATGGCTTAGATGTCTTAACTCGGTGCGTGCGACATCAGCGGCTCATTTTGAGCATCTCGCCATTGATGAAGAGGATGCGGAGGCATAGAGGACACGACTGCAGTTCTCTCTCAATTGGAAGCACACAAAGAAATCGAATGGCGGCGCGCAAACCTCCACCATCACAATATGACGGTTCACTCTGTAATGTTCTACCCCTGCCGTAACTACCTCCTCCGCCGACACCGGTGGCCAGCTAATTTCCACTGTGGCCTCAAGTGCATGCCCGCGCCACGTATCCTTCATCTTGACCATGCCAAGAGAGCGGGATAGCATGCAATGGCTGTTTTCGGGTTGGAGATAAGAAATCGCCACATCTAAACATCTCTAGCAGAAATACTATCCAACTAGCCAAACTAGATCAGAGGGGGTGGTATGTGAAATCAGAATTTTGAGTGTATAGGATTTTAAACCTGCTAGGGCCTTTTCATCCTCATTATGTGAGGGGCGAATATGGCTGGAGGAAAACCATCATTGTTAAATACGATGGTTTTGTACGAAATTCAGGTAGGGAATGCCATTCAGTTCTTCTAAGAGAAATAAGCATAGCACTTCTATGGAATATGAACATTACTTGTGTATTTAGGTTACATCGGTTACCTACACCTAATAAAAAGCGAATGTGGTTCAGAGATGGGCTATATATGGTCACGAGAGTTGAGAAATGGCGCGGAAAGAGTGGCAACAAATTTTCTGCATATGGCGGAGAAAGGAGGACGGTAATCATTTTCATGTTATGTTTGCCGAGTGTCTAAAAAGAGGGAATAAGAGGCGGGAGTGAAATACTTTTCCCGCTCTTATATACTATATTTGTGTAAAAGAACAACTTGGCGGAGTTTTCCTACACAGGAAAAAAAAAACTGCAGCGGGCAATGTTTTCACGCGTAAATCTTACTGGGCGTCCTCTATTAGACACTCAACAAACACCCGAACTCCTTCATGGAGCCATCTGGCAAGGGAGAAGGGACACATGGTCGATATCTTTGTCGAATCTTGATTTTGGCAATGCCGAGTGTATTTTTCCCTACTTGTTGAGTCTTCCCTATTTGTGGAGTGTATTCCTGCCATATTTGGCATGTCATAGGCTTTGCCGATTATGTTTTTTTTTCAACTGTTTTCGGAAATATCGGCATATAATTAAGCACCTATTTGGTGGTGTTGGTGGTGGGGGGAGGGGGGAGAGGGTTACACTAGTGGAAACAAGGCCAAAGGATTTGACCTTAAGTACATGTTCAGTTAAAAACCAGTACAAATGGGTGTGTAGTACCGGTTTGAATGGGGAGGGCGCTCGGCACGGCTAATACCGGTTCGAACCTTACCGTTGGTACCGGTTGGTGGCAAAAACCGGTACCAAAGGGTGCGACAGGGGTACTGTGGTGACCTCTCTCCTGGTGCTGGGCACCTTTGGTACCGGTTGGTGGCTAAAACCGGTACCAAAGGGTCGAACGGTTTTCCTCCCGCGCGTATGAAGTCGCGAACTGCGCATAGTGCATGCCATTTCTATGTTTTCATACGGTTACCCTGTCCTCCTCTCTTCTCCCTCTCTCTTGCTTCTTCATCTAATCCACCATGGAACCAATCACTCGCATTGGGCTTGTTCGCGCACATGGCACGAACAAGCTTACTATCGTCTACACCAACGACATCAACAAAATACCGGGTTATCTTGCCACATTCCAATTAAAGGTTGAAAGCGGAAGGAACAAGGGAAGTTAATAGGGCTTGATCTTGAGTTTAGGCGTGATCAAAAGGATGTTGCAGTCATCCAACTATGCTTCAAAATGAATGTCTTAGTCTTTCAATGGGCAAGGTACGTTTGGGGCTCTTGATCTATCCATAGTTTTATGATGAAATTTGAGGATAGCAACATGTCCGATCCCCATTTGAATCGTATATGCGCGTGATATATAGTTAATTTAGTAGCGAATTAATTTTCCTTGGCAAAATCCGTGATAGAAGACATAGTTAGTTTAGGACATATTGGCAAATTGCATAGGATTGCAAATTGTTCCCATTTGAATTCTATATGAAAATCAATACTAGTTAGTAGTGAATTAATTTTCCTTGTTACAAATTGGCAAATCCATGATAGAACATATATAGCAAAATGCATATTAGCAAATTCCATAGGATAGCAAAATGACATATAGTTAATTTACGACATGCATATTGGCAAATTGCATAGGATATATAGCAAATTGTTCCCATTTGAATTCTATAGAAAGATCAATACTATTTAGTAGTGAATTAATTTTCCTATTGGCGTATATATTTCATTAGTAGTTTATTGCTATTATTCTTAATTAACAATTTATTCCACTCTAATTTGTTGTTGTAGTAGTGAAAAGAAGTGTCCAGCCCTCATGAAATTCCTTTGCCGCAGCGGCATTCGTTTTGTTAGCGTTGATATCAATAATGACAAGATCAACATGAAGAAAAGCTTCAATATTGGGATACTGGCTGCCGGCCACATTGATATTCAGGACATATTCAGGCCTCGACATGATAGGACTTCAATGACTCATATGGCAATCGATTAGATCGACGACTACTACACTGATATGAAGACCAAGATAGAGAACCACGATGAGTGGGAGATGACCCCACTTCACCGCAAGAACATTGAGTATGCCGCCATAGATGGTTACATTGTATACGAGTTGTACCGCATTATTCGCGTGGTCAACCATGGGCAGCGTCACCTCGTACCGCAAGCACCAGCAGTTGATGATGATGATGATTAGGACGACTACTAGTGTGTAGTGCTTGGGGGTTGATCTTGTGATCTCTATATATAGTACTTTTATCAAGAGTTAGGTTTCATCGGAGATTTATATTTGTTCATGTTTAAGTTTAAGTATTATGTGGGTACTTGGGCTTTATGTTCTTTTTCTTGGGATTTATCTTCATGTTTAAGTGTGATGTCATTAAGATTTCATTGTGATCTATGTAATCTCTCTATTGTGACGCCCCGAGATCGGGCACTATGCAGATTTCAGCATTCCCGCCAAAATCCACATAATAACCGATTCCAGGTTGCCATTTATGATAACATTACAATAGTTCACGAATAATCCACAATTACAACAGAAACAGATAGATACAAGATGACTCAAACGAGCCGGGGTTACAACTGATACATTACAAAGATCCAAATAACAGCGGAAGAACCAAACGTCCGGCTACGGACAAGATCCAAATTGGACTAAGAGTCCTGAAGATAACCGAAGGCGTCCAATCCCTGCCCAGGCCAAGCCGGAGGGATTCCCAAGCTAACGTCGTCAGACTTCAAACCTGTTGACTGCAATTTGGAATTTGCAGCCACGAAAGATATTCGTGGGTCAGTACGGTTAGGTACTGGCAAGGGGGACAGAGCCCATACTCACAAGTTACCGGCGTAGCCAGTCATCAAAAGATACAAATACTTTAGGATCAACGGAAAGGAAGGGGTTATTGCAAATAAGCAACAGCAGGCTGCACTAACCAACTACAGAGATTCTATTACTTCCAACTATCAGAAAGGAGATAAGATCGAGTGATAGTAACCAACTGAAAGATAACTTCAAACAAACCCATCATGGATCTCGCCCCTTATCCGAAGAAGCAATCCGAGGATAACTCACACCGTGGTATTAAAGATGAGTCAAGTTATTGTGTGAATAACCTATTACTAGTCAAATTATTAGTCATTGGGTGTAACATGGTTGATCATTAGGTTTAAGTTGTCCTGAGTACTTGTTAGCCAGTACTTTCACCAAGTAATCCATAACCGCGGAAAACACGGCTTCTCGAGAAGATTTACCCTGTAGGGGTGCACCATAGCAACCGCACTCATGAATATCCCGCCAGATGGGATGCCTCCCACCAAGCGGGGCACTCAACACAATCCAACCCTTCTTCGCATCAAGCCCAAAGCACCGCGTGCTGTGCGTGCGCGGCTAATCGAGCCCCACGAAGAAAAGGGGACCCTCATAGCACTGGAAGATCACGCCGCCCTAAATGCCGACTACGAAAGTTCCACCCGGGTACCAAGGGCTCGCAAGATCATGCATGCAGCAAATGGAAAGCCCGAACTAGTACGGCGATTTGGACGAGATGCGAATCGGGTCAAACTGAGGGGGAGCCCATACTCCCCAAATGCGGGTAGTGCGCTCATCATGGATCAGTAGACAAGACCCTTTTCCTATTAGGGTCGACACTAGCAGGCCTCAAAACCACCCTGGGCCTCCTGCCGGTGCCTTATCATCAAATTTATTATTAATAGTAACATTAGCATGATTGATTGATTGATTAAACATCGAGCCCCCAGAACATAAAGAAGTAATAACAGAAAGTAACGGGTAACAGACTCGAGCAAAACAACCTAAGCATGCTAGATAAGAACAGGCACAAACAAAGGCTGTAGGTATGGAGGTGAGGCAATATCAAGGTTAAGGAATTCATGTGATGGGTTCGTAACAGAAACAACTACCACTAAGGCTAGCAGAAAAGAATCAACGGAAAGAATCGGTAACAAGTGATGAAAGGCAGCCATATGGCATGCAAGTGAGTATACTTGCCTGAGATCCCGCAAGGTAGCAGAACTTGTCGTTGCTCACATCATCTCAACGTCCTATCCGAGAAGAAGCAACGAACCTCGAACAAACACCGGAATGCAACAATTACTACTACGGCAAAAGACCCATCATGATCAAGATATGGATGCATGACAGGTTTAAAGATGCAACAGGGAAAACAACTTAAGCAATTTAATCGGAACCGGAGTCCGGAGAAATAGGAATTGGTTCAAGTTGTTTATCTAACCATCAAGTTAAATGTTGTTTAGCATGGAAAACAATAAGGTAGATGAGTTAGGCAATTTAAATGGAAGGGGGCAACAGCTGGAATTAATTAGCCCACACATTCCATATGTTGTCATATAGGTGAACATGCATAACAAACCCTAAAATGCACAAGATAAGATGCAAACAGAGATATGAATGGCATGAACATGTTAAGGATATAAAACTGATTGGAAAACATATTTTATTTGCCTTATTTGGAATTAGTATGAATTATTTATGAATTGTTGCAAATTACAATTAAATTATTTGAATTCAAATTTGAATTGCATTTTGAAAGTTCAAAACAGAAAACAAATGTGATATTTGAAAAGTTCAGGAAATTTGGATTGGAAAACATATAAAATTTGTATTATTTGGATTTGGGGTTTGAAAGTTGTGATCATTTGAAATTCTAGGTTTTATTTGCAAAAGATAGGGACTTGTTTATGATGGAAAGAGGAGTTGGAGGGGCTCGGATGCAAAACTGAAGAGAGGCAGGGGCCTCGGTGCAAACCTCAGATCCAGATTTGGATCTGGGAAGGTTGTTCACCGATGCTCGTCCTAGCCCAAGCGGCTGACGAGCGGGGCCTGCGCCACGCGGCTGCTGACAAGGCGTGATGGGTCACCGACGGGTGGACCCGCCACCGCGCGGTAGCTCACGAAAAAAGGTGGAGCAAAGTGCTCCACGAGGGGTTCGAACCCGTGACCGTCTCGCTGCGCGCGCGGAAGCGCAACCAGTGCGGCTGGTCGCTGTTGTTGACAGTACAGGGACTCGACGAGAGAAGAGGGTAACCGCGACGCGTTAACTGAATTTCGGCCACTACCTGACGGACTGCACCTTCTGCGCTAGCGGCATGGACGCGGAGGTTCAGACGATGATCTCCACGGCTCGATGGCCGGATTGCAGAGCAGAACGGAGGGAGGAAGGAAGGAGCGGTGCGGGTGGCTCACCTCGGGGTCCGCCGTTGAAGGAGGTGCGGGGAAACGGCGGTTGGTCGAGGGAGCGGCCGCTGCCGTGTGCAGCCCCGGCGAGCTCTTGCCGGCGACGGCGCGCCTCCCACGGCGGATCCCAGCAAGCGGCAAGGGCCTGGGGAGCTTCAGGAGGATGCCGCGGTCTCATTCCCGGCCGTGGACCTTCCTCGAGGTGACCGTGGGCTACCGGCGGTGAGGGTACATGGAGGTGGTCTGACGGTGGTTCAGAAGGTGCAGGTTTTCGGTGGTTCAGGCAACGAAAAAAACAGCAGAGAGGAGGGAGAACTAGAGGGGACGGCGGCGATGGTGGATGGGACTAGCTAGGGTTAGGGTTGGTGTGGTTTTAAGGGAGAGGAGCAAGGGTACGGCAAGCATCCAGGGGGTGGGGATCGATCATCGATGGTTCTCCTGTTGTCGTACCATGATGACATCAGGGAAGGAGGAAGACGACAAGGAATCGAACAGGTACTGGGCTAGAAGTGGGAAAAAAAAGAAAATGGGCTTGGGCAGAGAGGTGGGCTGGGGAAAAATTGGGCTGAGGTGGAGAAGAGAAAGGAAAAGGGTTGGGCTGCCCTCTCCTTTGGGGTTTTCCTTTTTAATTGATTTTTTTTTGTAAAAAGAAATAGAAGGGAGAGAGAAAGGATATGGGTTTTGGGGTGGTTTATTTCATTAAATAATTTTATTACTTTTCCAAAACATGAAATGAAAGCAATGTTAGCATTATGTTCACAAGGTGGAAAATTTTAATTGAATTAAAATTGTTTAGTTGAATAATGTCCAAATAGGGTTTGAGGTTTGTATTTTTGATAATTAATTTTATTAAGTTGCAAAACAATAAACAAAGCAAAGGTTAGTTAATGATTTCAAAATTGGTATATTAGTTTGATGTTTAAGTGGTTAGTGGAATTTCAAATAATGTGTTGATTTTGGGAATTGTGGAAATAACAAAGTTTTATTTAACAAGCTCAAGCAACAATACCAACATTATTGAATTCAAATTGTTTTGAAAAAAAAAAACAGAATGCAATGCTCATGTGATGCATATGATGCAAGCAAAAAGAAAACAAACACTCTCTAATAGGGTAACACCCCAGGTGTTACAGACGACACCACTAACAAGGGATTGCGCCCTCGCAATCCACCTGCCAACCCGGGAGGGGAAAGAAGTTCAACTATCGATTCTTCGTGCTTCCAGTTGATCTCCTCGACACCACTAACAAGGGATTCTTGCTGGGAGTGACGACGGTGTTCTTCCACCAGGAATCTTCCGATGATCGAACCTATTAGGTTAAAGGCTCAGAAAACGTCCACCCACGTAGAATCCTAACACTTTGAAAGATAGACCAGAGGGGAGACTCCAAAACAAATAAGATTGGGAGGGGAAATAGAATAGGGATAAGGAGAAAAACAAGAATCCTATTGAGAGGTTTTCCAAAATAGTTTAGCAGAAATAGTTTTCGACACTCTAGAAACAACGACCGTTAGCGAGGTTATCCTACAGGCTTTGCGGACCCGTTGCTTCGATAACCATTCGTATCGAAACAATCTCGGGAATCGGAACCAAGGCTCTGATACCATTTGTGACGCCCCGAGATCGGGCACTATGCAGATTTCAGCATTCCCGCCAAAATCCACATAATAACCGATTCCAGGTTGCCATTTATGATAACATTACAATAGTTCACGAATAATCCACAATTACAACAGAAACAGATAGATACAAGATGACTCAAACGAGCCGGGGTTACAACTGATACATTACAAAGATCCAAATAACAGCGGAAGAACCAAACGTCCGGCTACGGACAAGATCCAAATTGGACTAAGAGTCCTGAAGATAACCGAAGGCGTCCAATCCCTGCCCAGGCCAAGCCGGAGGGATTCCCAAGCTAACGTCGTCAGACTTCAAACCTGTTGACTGCAATTTGGAATTTGCAGCCACGAAAGATATTCGTGGGTCAGTACGGTTAGGTACTGGCAAGGGGGACAGAGCCCATACTCACAAGTTACCGGCGTAGCCAGTCATCAAAAGATACAAATACTTTAGGATCAACGGAAAGGAAGGGGTTATTGCAAATAAGCAACAGCAGGCTGCACTAACCAACTACAGAGATTCTATTACTTCCAACTATCAGAAAGGAGATAAGATCGAGTGATAGTAACCAACTGAAAGATAACTTCAAACAAACCCATCCTGGATCTCGCCCCTTATCCGAAGAAGCAATCCGAGGATAACTCACACCGTGGTATTAAAGATGAGTCAAGTTATTGTGTGAATAACCTATTACTAGTCAAATTATTAGTCATTGGGTGTAACATGGTTGATCATTAGGTTTAAGTTGTCCTGAGTACTTGTTAGCCAGTACTTTCACCAAGTAATCCATAACCGCGGAAAACACGGCTTCTCGAGAAGATTTACCCTGCAGGGGTGCACCATAGCAACCGCACTCATGAATATCCCGCCAGATGGGATGCCTCCCACCAAGCGGGGCACTCAACACAATCCAACCCTTCTTCGCATCAAGCCCAAAGCACCGCGTGCTGTGCGTGTGCGGCTAATCGAGCCCCACGAAGAAAAGGGGACCCTCATAGCACTGGAAGATCACGCCGCCCTAAATGCCGACTACGAAAGTTCCACCCGGGTACCAAGGGCTCGCAAGATCATGCATGCAGCAAATGGAAAGCCCGAACTAGTACGGAGATTTGGACGAGATGCGAATCGGGTCAAACTGAGGGGGAGCCCATACTCCCCAAATGCGGGTAGTGCGCTCATCATGGATCAGTAGACAAGACCCTTTTCCTATTAGGGTCGACACTAGCAGGCCTCAAAACCACCCTGGGCCTCCTGCCGGTGCCTTATCATCAAATTTATTATTAATAGTAACATTAGCATGTTTGATTGATTGATTAAACATCGAGCCCCCAGAACATAAAGAAGTAATAACAGAAAGTAACGGGTAACAGACTCGAGCAAAACAACCTAAGCATGCTAGATAAGAACAGGCACAAACAAAGGCTGTAGGTATGGAGGTGAGGCAATATCAAGGTTAAGGAATTCATGTGATGGGTTCGTAACAGAAACAACTACCACTAAGGCTAGCAGAAAAGAATCAACGGAAAGAATCGGTAACAAGTGATGAAAGGCAGCCATATGGCATGCAAGTGAGTATACTTGCCTGAGATCCCGCAAGGTAGCAGAACTTGTCGTTGCTCACATCATCTCAACGTCCTATCCGAGAAGAAGCAACGAACCTCGAACAAACACCGGAATGCAACAATTACTACTACGGCAAAAGACCCAGCATGATCAAGATATGGATGCATGACAGGTTTAAAGATGCAACAGGGAAAACAACTTAAGCAATTTAATCGGAACCGGAGTCCGGAGAAATAGGAATTGGTTCAAGTTGTTTATCTAACCATCAAGTTAAATGTTGTTTAGCATGGAAAACAATAAGGTAGATGAGTTAGGCAATTTAAATGGAAGGGGGCAACAGCTGGAATTAATTAGCCCACACATTCCATATGTTGTCATATAGGTGAACATGCATAACAAACCCTAAAATGCACAAGATAAGATGCAAACAGAGATATGAATGGCATGAACATGTTAAGGATATAAAACTGATTGGAAAACATATTTTATTTGCCTTATTTGGAATTAGTATGAATTATTTATGAATTGTTGCAAATTACAATTAAATTATTTGAATTCAAATTTGAATTGCATTTTGAAAGTTCAAAACAGAAAACAAATGTGATATTTGAAAAGATCAGGAAATTTGGATTGGAAAACATATAAAATTTGTATTATTTGGATTTGGGGTTTGAAAGTTGTGATCATTTGAAATTCTATGTTTTATTTGCAAAAGATAGGGACTTGTTTATGATGGAAAGAGGAGTTGGAGGGGCTCGGATGCAAAACTGAAGAGAGGCAGGGGCCTCGGTGCAAACCTCAGATCCAGATTTGGATCTGGGAAGGTTGTTCACCGATGCTCGTCCTAGCCCAAGCGGCTGACGAGCGGGGCCTGCGCCACGCGGCTGCTGACAAGGCGTGATGGGTCACCGACGGGTGGACCCGCCACCGCGCGGTAGCTCACGAAAAAAGGTGGAGCAAAGTGCTCCACGAGGGGTTCGAACCCGTGACCGTCTCGCTGCGCGCGCGGAAGCGCAACCAGTGCGGCTGGTCGCTGTTGTTGACAGTACAGGGACTCGACGAGAGAAGAGGGTAACCGCGACGCGTTAACTGAATTTCGGCCACTACCTGACGGACTGCACCTTCTGCGCTAGCGGCATGGACGCGGAGGTTCAGACGATGATCTCCACGGCTCGATGGCCGGATTGCAGAGCAGAACGGAGGGAGGAAGGAAGGAGCGGTGCGGGTGGCTCACCTCGGGGTCCGCCGTTGAAGGAGGAGCGGGGAAACGGCGGTTGGTCGAGGGAGCGGCCGCTGCCGTGTGCAGCCCCGGCGAGCTCTTGCCGGCGACGGCGCGCCTCCCACGGCGGATCCCAGCAAGCGGCGAGGGCCTGGGGAGCTTCAGGAGGATGCCGCGGTCTCATTCCCGGCCGTGGACCTTCCTCGAGGTGACCGTGGGCTACCGGCGGTGAGGGTACATGGAGGTGGTCTGACGGTGGTTCAGAAGGTGCAGGTTTTCGGTGGTTCAGGCAACGAAAAAAACAGCAGAGAGGAGGGAGAACTAGAGGGGACGGCGGCGATGGTGGATGGGACTAGCTAGGGTTAGGGTTGGTGTGGTTTTAAGGGAGAGGAGCAAGGGTACGGCAAGCATCCAGGGGGTGGGGATCGATCATCGATGGTTCTCCTGTTGTCGTACCATGATGACATCAGGGAAGGAGGAAGACGACAAGGAATCGAACAGGTACTGGGCTAGAAGTGGGAAAAAAAAGAAAATGGGCTTGGGCAGAGAGGTGGGCTGGGGAAAAATTGGGCTGAGGTGGAGAAGAGAAAGGAAAAGGGTTGGGCTGCCCTCTCCTTTGGGGTTTTCCTTTTTAATTGATTTTTTTTTTTAAAAAGAAATAGAAGGGAGAGAGAAAGGATATGGGTTTTGGGGTGGTTTATTTCATTAAATAATTTTATTACTTTTCCAAAACATGAAATGAAAGCAATGTTAGCATTATGTTCACAAGGTGGAAAATTTTAATTGAATTAAAATTGTTTAGTTGAATAATGTCCAAATAGGGTTTGAGGTTTGTATTTTTGATAATTAATTTTATTAAGTTGCAAAACAATAAACAAAGCAAAGGTTAGTTAATGATTTCAAAATTGGTATATTAGTTTGATGTTTAAGTGGTTAGTGGAATTTCAAATAATGTGTTGATTTTGGGAATTGTGGAAATAACAAAGTTTTATTTAACAAGCTCAAGCAACAATACCAACATTATTGAATTCAAATTGTTTTGAAAAAAAAAACAGAATGCAATGCTCATGTGATGCATATGATGCAAGCAAAAAGAAAACAAACACTCTCTAATAGGGTAACACCCCAGGTGTTACATCTATGGTGTGAGTACTTTCTATTCTTGTGCTTTGGATTTATGTTCTTGTGCTTGGGATTTACGTTCATGTTTAAGTATGATGTCAGCAAAATTTCATTGTGGTCAAACATGAAGAAAGTATTAGACCAGACAAAAATTAGAGATATTTATCAAGAGTTGGGTCATTCCTTTATCTTTTTACTTTCTAGGACCTAGCCTAACACAACAAAGCAACTAGTTAGACACTTTTCTACCCCAATTTGACGCCGGTACAGGATTTATTCGTATAAGCCTAGTTTATCTACAACAGGCTAGGGTTTCATCGGAGAGGGACTTCGACGTTGGATCCCACCACAAGATAGGGGTGCCATAACATGTGTGTACAAGTGTGGTACGGGTTTTGGATGACAGACACTTCACTTAGGGATGTGACCTACTTCACCTGTATCAACTTCTCTCTAGAAGTTTCATGACTTAGAGCTTAAAAGTACTAGATCAGACAAACATTAGAGAAATTTATCAAGAGTTGGGTCATTCCTTTGTATTCTGACTTTCTAGCACCTAGCCTAACACAACCAAGCTAGATGGTTGTTCTCTCCACTTTGTGCCTCATGTTTAGATCTTGTGAGCTGCCTAATATGATCAAGATCATCTTTATGTAATGCTACATGTTGTGTTTGCTAGAATCTGATGAATGTTGAAAGCTATGTATTTTGATTATAAATCTATCATGTTATCTTCATGCTTATGTTATTTATGATCTTGCATGCTCTCCATTATTAGTAGATGCTCTTGCCAACTAGATGCTAGTAACTCCAAGAGGGAGTATTTATGCTCGATAGTGGGTTCATGCCTCCTTTGCATCTGCGCTCGAGTGACAAAAACGTGACATATGGAGAATGTTCTATTGCCATTAGGGAGAAAACAACGATGCTTTTTCTAAGGATTATGTTATTATTTACATTACACACTTTGCTTACTGCAATTATCTGTTGCTTTCGACTTAATACCCAACGTTTGTTCGGATGATATTCGAAGGGTGAATTATTAGTCATATATGTAGTTGGATAACGGTCTATGTATCCTGTTGCAATGCCCGCATAATCACATAGTAATCTTTATGTCTTGCATATGCACTACGGTGCAGCCTTCATTTCTGTCAATTGCCGAGCTGTAATTTGTTCACCACACATGCTATTTATCTTTCACGGAGAGATACCAGTAGTGAACTATGGACCCCGGTTCTTTTACCTCATATTAATAAATCATCTACTGCTTTCATACTGTTTTCCTACTATTTTCCACACATATGTTTAACTCTCTGTGTTCAGCAAAACCGGTGAGATTGACAACCTCACTGCTACGTTGGGGCAAAGTAATTTGATTGTGTTGTGTAGGTTCCATGTTGCTGCTGAACCGGTAGTGCGCCCTGCCACCTCAGCTACATCAACCTTCGGAGATTGCTTGTCCTCCTACTGGTCGATTCAACCTTGGTTTCTTTTCTGAGGGAAAACTTGCTGCTGCAATACTTCACACCTTGCATATGTGGTCTACCAACGTGAGTCATCAGTAATTTTGCTGAAACGGTTCCGATTCGGACATGTTTCTGTGATATCATATTGATCTAGATCATTACTTATTGATATCAGAAGAATATTTCCGACATCCCATGTCATTCGTAATTTCTCTTGAGTATTAACTTTATCACGTCAGAATTACCCGAATGATATCTGCTCTCCTCCGGACCAACTAATGTGAACAACTGACTTTGAGGCCTTAAGTGTGTGATCCCTACAAGTTCGATAACTAGTAGACATGATTGGAAAACCATTTTCCTAATCAATAATCAAGATCGGGCCATGGACATCCATTTTGGTTTCTACTAGTTATATGAAGAAAAACAGCTGAACCTATTGGTTGTTAAGTAAGTTCCTCTTACTTCGCGATACCAATTGTCGAATCTGAGATTCTACAAATCCCTCGGTGTCGGATATATACCAAATAGGGGTATAGAAGATGGCAGGCCAAGTGCCAGATTACCAGGGTGGCCTAAGTGGTAGTGGGCTTAGGTCCATTAGGCGGCCCAGTGATCCGACGCGCAGAAGCTGGATTCTAGAAGAACCCGGATCACAGCCCATGTGATCTGGCTTGAAGGAGAAGACGGATTCCTTGCTTTCCAAGTTACAAGTTACCGTAGTTTTCTAGGTTTCCTATTCTGTAAGCCCTAATCCGGCTATTATATAAAGCCGGACGGGAGATAAACATAGAAAAGGGAACAAGGGAGAGATACAGAGTAGCTCTACGCCGACTCGCCGAGAAGCTCATCCTCGTCGAGTGGTTTAGATCTAAAACCCTCACATTGTAACCTTGTTTACGGGCTTTAGTCCCAATTAGTGAGAAGTGCAGGAGTAGGTACGCCATACTGTCGCGACGTACCGAACCTGGGTAAAATCCCGTGTTCTGTATTACTACGCTATCCCGTTACCCCACGTCTCTACCGTAGTCTCATGGCACCCCCGTCTATGAAAACTACTACGATGTCTCGACAGTTGGCGCCCACCGTGGGGCAAACGACGTCAGGCGTAAGATTCCGATCTGGGATACTTGGCGGAATCGGAAGATCAATCACTATCGGAAGCTTGGAGTTCGACAACGACGTCGGGCGCTTCCTCGACAACGGATCCTACATACCGGCGCAAAACCACCTGGTAAGTGCCTGCGTGTTACCGATAGGATCTGCTAACATCTTTATCGGACTAACTGCAGAAGCAATGGGGTTTCGCGGTGGAATCAAATTTATCCCACCCGCCCTATACCCAGTCGAAGACGACTATGATGTCGGATTCTGCTCAGATCGCCGACAAAAAAGTGATACACACTTTATCGGCATGGTGCTATCCGAAATCGCCGAAAACACGGATGACGGAAATCACGTGCAAGAGGCAGACAACAACGCACCCGTCATGGAGACGGAAGACCAAACACCCGTCACGGAGGCGGAAGAACCGACATCCGTCAACAAGACGATGAACTCGGAAGCAGAATCCGTGCTTGCCGCCATTGAGGCGAGGTTGGAGTCGGAAACCGGATCGGATAACTTCGACTCTGAAGACGAAGATGAGGACGCCTTCGTAAGAAAGGTTAAATCCTTTCAAGAGGGATTTCATGAAGTCTTAATGGCGAAACCGGCTGATACCACGGACGCCGGCACCCAGGAAAGCCCTAAAACCCCTCCACCAGAGGAAGAGAGAGAAGACGGAGAAACTTCTCCGATATTCCCCAACGTCAAGGAGATGACAGAAGATGAGCCTGTCAAAAAACCTCCCTCTTCCAAGAAAAAGCACCGTGCTGCTAAAAAACTCCAATACAAAATCCGGAAGAAAAAATCAGCTGATCTTGCTGATGAAAACCTGGAAGTTGGAGATGTTAGCGGAACAAAGCATGCGGAGAAGAAATCTAAGGAAATCACTGCTCCGCCAATGACGGAACAGGAAGAGCAAGAGCTATTACAAACACCAGTGGGACCAGATGAACCCCCTGAGATGCTGGAAGCCAGGAGACAAGCTTTCCAACGGCAACAGCAACATCTACTCAGATCTCGGCAACATCTCCAACAAACCCATAACGACATCAAGGTCATGAAGGAAGAAATAGAGGAGTACGAGAGAAAGAATAGATCTGCGTTAAAACCTACTAGGTTACCCGGAATCGCAAGACCGGAAGAACTGCCGCCAAAAGAAAGGTTCCATAACCCATCTTGGCAAAAGCAGGTAAACGGCAAAGATGCCAAGGGCGAACCAATATACAAGACCGCAGCAGAAAACGCGGAAGCAGCGTTCGCGATTCTTAACAACGATCTGTATTCCAACGGGGAAAAACTCCAGGGGGTGTATGCTTTCCTAGGAAAAGCATTGCAACAACAACAGCGCGCTCAAGAGCGATCGGGGAGGCTGCACGATAACTCCGCCCTATGCAAAACAGCTACTTGCGCTGCTGGAGCACCTGGACCGGAAGAACCTGGGGATTCAGACAAGGACAAAAAAGAGGATCCGAGAAAAGACAGGAAAAACCCCGACAACCGGGATGCAGTGTCTAGGACCGGATCCCACCTCCCGAAAGATGGATATAAAACCCATGATCGGGAAGACAAACACCGGAATCACGGCAAAATAATGCCACCTCCGAGAAACCCAGCTGACAAAGCCGGAAGATACGATATACCTCATAGGCGTGAGAGATCCCGGACACCTCCTAAGGACAAAGAAAGGCACAGGAGTAGAACTCCACCTAATCCAAAAGGGCGTGACCACGGAAGAGATAGAAATAATCCCGGAAAAGCGCGTTCGCGCAACAATGGAAGAGAAAGGAGCAGATCCCCTTCTGTCCATTCAGCCGGAAGATATTCTGCACACATTGACAGAGCAGAAAAGGATGATCTATACTTTGGTCCTAAGTGTTTTACTGACAGGATCCGAAGAATAACGTTGCATTCTGGCTTTGACAAAGTCGGTCCAACGTACCAGAAATACACCGGCAGCACAAACCCGGATACCTGGCTCTCGGATTACTATACAGCCGTCCAGATCAACAATGGGACAGACTTGGAAGCTGTCAAGTTTCTTCCCCTAATGCTGCTGGACGGAGCCAGGGATTGGATCAATGGATTACCGTCACGAACAGTCGACAGCTGGGACGATATGGCTAGAGTATTTACTCAGCATTTCCGGGGAACATACAAACGCCCGAATAGCATCAACCAGCTAAACCGTTGCACGCAATTTGAGGATGAACCATACGTGGATTTCATCTCCAGATGGACAGCAATGAAGAATAGTTGCTCTGGAGTAACTGACGTACAAGCAATGCATGCTTTCGTCAATGACCTAAAACCCGGACTCGTACCGTTCATTGTTGGTTCCAAAAAGCACAAGGATCTCGGATCTATGCTTACAACCGCCAATGAGCATGCTGCAGCTGAGGATGACATCAGAGCAAGAGGAGGCAATATTGAATCATTGATACTTGCCAAGAAAACCCCCCGTTCTGACAAAAAAGCCACTCCAGAAACAACGACGAAGCCCAAAAAGGTGAACATAGCCTTTGGAGGAGAAAGGGGAAATAAGTGGAAAGGACGCAACCCAGATCCAATCAATTACACTCCAGAGGAGTGGGAAAGGATTAAGTCGGAACCTTGCGTTCACCACTCGCAATTTGGGAAACCCACCCATACAAATGCGCAATGCCGGCTGAATAAGCACATGAAAGGCAGTGCAGGGTCCGGAAATAAAGGGAAGGGTTCCAAAAGGAAACCCGCCAAAAAAAAGCCAGAAGCTGACAAAGAAGGCAGTGAATCGGACACTGACGAAAAAATCCAGGAACAACAGCGTAAAGGCGAACCCAAGTTTCCGAGAATTGATGGAGAAGCAATGCTAACTTTCTTAGCAACCCCATCAGCAAAGGTGGCAAAAAGAACGCTTCGAGAAATAAACGCGGTTGTTCCGGCAACCCCGAAATTCTTGAAGTACTCCAACACACCGATAATCTGGGATCAGTCTGATCATCCCGGAAATATCCCTGAACCCGGCACTCAAGCTCTTGTTGTAAGCCCTATTGTTCAAAATACTAGGCTAAGAAGAGTGTTGATGGATGGAGGATCCAGCATTAATATAATGTACCTGGATACACTGAAGCATCTGAAGATTTCCGAGTCTCAGCTCAACTACAGCAACATACGCTTCCATGGCATTGTTCCTGGCAGGCAAGCACGATCCCTAGGAGAAATTTCCCTAGATGTCACCTTCGGAGATAAAGATCACTTCCGGCAGGAAAAAGTATCCTTCGAAGTAGTGCCGTTCGAAAGCGTGTATCACGCAATACTCGGACGTCCAGCTTTCGCCAAATTCATGGCAAGATCCCGTTATATCTATAACAAGCTGAAGATGCCAGGACCCAAAGGAGGAGTAATCACTATAGCCGGTGATTTCAAGCTGGCAAACGAGTTGGAGAAAGAAAACGCCCTTTGCGCTCAAAGAGTCATAGCAAAGGAAGAACTGAAAGAATTAGCCAAGGAAGTATCGCCGTCAGAAATGCCGGCAGGAAAAGAAACCCGGAAGCCAACAGACAGCTTCAAGGCATCCGAAAATACAAGACAGGTAATCCTAGATCCCAAAGATCCGACAAAATTTGTCGTCGTAGGGACTGGGATGACTGACAAATAGGAAGGCGAGCTCATCAAGTTCCTCCGTGAGAACTGGGATATTTTTGCCTGGTGTCCAGCTGACATGCCAGGTGTACCCAGGGAACTTGCTGAGCACCAACTTAAGGTTATTCCTGGATCAAAACCCGTCAAACAAGGTCTCCGTCGATTTGACGGAAGAAGACGGAAGGCTATTGGCAAGGAAATTATCCGGCTTTTAGCAGCGGATTTCATCAAGGAAGTAATCCATACTGACTGGTCCGCAAATCCGGTATTAGTACCGAAGAAAGACACTACTGCTCTTAGAATGTGTATAGATTACACAGGCTTGAACAAATTGTGTCCGAAAGATAGGTTTGCATTACCGCGAATCGATCAAATAATAGATGCCACCGCAGGCTCCGAGCTTTTGTGCTTTTTGGATGCATACTCCGGGTACCACCAAATACGCATGAAAAAGGAAGATCAAATTAAGACTTCTTTCATAACCCCATACGGGACGTATTACTACGTAACCATGCCGTTTGGCCTGAAGAACGCAGGTGCCACCTACCAGCGTTGCATGCAACGTTGTTTGCATAGTCAGATTGGAAAAAATGTCCATGTTTATGTGGACGATATTGCTGTCGTAACCAAGGAAAAAGATACACTCCTTGAGGATTTGCGAGAAACTTTCAAAAACTTACGCACCTACAAGATGAAGTTGAATCCATCTAAATGCGTATTCGGGGTTCCCTCAGGAAAACTTCTGGGTTTCATCGTTTCTCATAGAGGAATAGAAGTTAACCCGGAACAGATCAAAGCAATCTTGAACATCACAAAACCTACCTGCGTCAAAGATGTCCAAAGATTGACGGGTTCCGCAGCTGCCGTTAGCAGATTTATTAGTCGACTGGGGGCTAAAACCTTAACACTATGCAAGTTGTTGAAGAAATCCGACAAACTCAAGTGGATAGCAAAGCTTTGGAATACCTAGCAGTTACGTCCCTTCTATACTTAGTTCAATATCTATGTAAACATCTTTTGAGATCATGAAATAAAGTTGTTGGATTTCTGGTATCCATGTTTTTTACAAGTTTATTATAGTAAAAGCATGTTTCCACCTTCTCTATTTCCCAATGATCTTACAAAGTACTCAATGTTAACCCGAATTGTGCCTGCGTACTCGGCGTTAAGAAACTGAATGTTTTTTCAGCCTGCTCACGGCTAAAGGAAACTTGAATTGCCTGCGTGCCCAAGTTTTGTTCAAAAAATTCCTTGTTTCTCTAAGCATTATCTGGCTGCGTATGTGTTGGGTTACTGGAGCTAGTTAGTAAAAATGCCTTTAGCATGATCCATGTTTCCGGGTTTAAACTGATTGTTTACACCCAGTTACTCGGCATGATGATTCATATTGCTATTTGAGCCATTTCAAACACTAAGGACAGTTAAAACATGTATGCCAGAGAACTTAGAAGATAAAGGAATAGTAACATCCGAAAAACCTTGCAAATTTTTTCATAATTAAGACTGCAAAAGGCGGAATTTTTTCATTCATACAAATAGAAGCATTACATTTTGGATTACATTAAAAGAACAGTAATGCTCCTACTGTCTACTTTTGCTATCCAGGTCTAAAGTAACCCTTCAAGCATCTGATTCCTCCTCGCTGCTGTCGTCCTCGGGGATTGGAGGGATCTCCTCTTCTGGATAATTAACGGAAATATTTACCATGGAGGCAATCTGGGTGGCGTGGCCTTTGATTTCATCAAAGATGGTATTTCGCTGAGTGTCCGTGTATCCTTGAGGGACACCGGACGCCACGCGCCAGGATTTAGCACCGGGGTAGTGCATGCGCATAAGGCCGAGTGCCATACGCGCACCACCCCGTGCAGCGGAACGCGGGATAGAATCCCTGGATTCCGCCACCTCCATGATGGCTCCCGGAAGTTTTTCAACCTCCGAGAACTCCCCAGTCCTTGCGGGAAGAAACTTGTTCACCAGCTGCATTCCAGCAGCACGGATCGAAGTCCACATCTTCCCAAAGGCTTGGATCCCTTCAAGTCGGGTACCATCTGGGATATCTCCTGTTTTTTCCGACAAAACAATCAAAAATGTTAGGCAAAAAACAGAGAAGAAAAACAAGATATGGAAAAATAAAAAAGTTAACGGAAAATTACCGATAAGCTTGTCGATCTCGGAGATTTCCTCCAGGCGAAGGGTCAGAGCATTTTCCAAATCCTGAATGGTGGATTTGTCCTTCTCCGCCTGCTCAGAAGCCTTGGAGTTGGCAACTCCAAGGGCCAAGTTGTTGGCCTCTAGATCCTTTTGAGTCTTCACAAGATGCTTGTGAAGCTCTAAGTTCTCCTTCCGGAGATTCTCGGCATTGCCGGCGTCTTCAGCTATTTGCTTGGCTTTAGCCAAAGCAGCTGGAAAGCAAAGAAAATTCCGGGTTTAGCAAATTTCCGGAATAAGTACTTGGACAAAAAATTGAATCGCAAACCTCAGAGGAAAAATGTGTACCTGATGTTTCCGACAAAGTGAGTTGAGACGATGCCAGTTCCGCCTCTCTCTCCTCAAGAATTGAAAGGAGATTTCTAACCTCCTTATTCTTGATGGTGAGTTTGTTGAAAACTTCCATGTTTATGGTTTCGGCGGTTTTCTGCAACATAGCAAGGAAAAGAATGGTTATAAAAAGCATCAAAGCAAAACAGGCATGCAATTTTGTTTAATGCTTGGGGGCTAGAGTTACATACCTGGCTCATTCGGTGCAAACCCGCCAAGTTTTCCTTGAACTCTTTTGCGTATTCCGCAAAAGCAGTTCCGGCCGCGCTTAGGCCGTCGTTGATAATCTTGAAGTCCTTGTCAAAGGTGGGAATTTCTTCGTCGAAAGCCCGAGAAAATTTCTCCACCTCTGGAGCCGCCCTTTCCCTCGTGTCCGTGTCCGACACAACGGGCTGGCTGGGCTCTGACGGCTTGGTCGTGGGGGCTGCAGCTTGCTTTTCCGCCATTGTAGACGGCGTGTCCGGGGCAATGGTGGGAGAAGGTTGGCCGCCTCGGCTGGAAACAACCTTGTGTTTCTTCAGCTTCTTTGGTTTTAAACTAGAGGGAGGCAGGCTAAAAACAAAAAACCCGGAAAAGTTAAAACACCGAGGCTGGATGAAAAGTTCCCATAAAAGAAAAAAGAATCCAGAAGAAAGAACCTGGAAGTGGCGACGGGAATTCCGTCAAGGTCGATAATTTCTTCCGAGGAAGTTATCTTCTTGCGCTTGCGTCCACCTGAAGCGGCGGCGCGCAGCGCGTCCAGCTCGGCCTCGGAGGCCAACTCCGAGTCTGGAAGATCCGCAAACTGCCGGAAAAACCAATCGGAGTTAGAAGTTAGATTATCCGAGAAAGAATACTGAAATTATACCCAAATGACTGAAAAATTACCTTGGGAACCGGGTTGTCGGCCGTGTACATCGGCCGACTCGCTTCGTATTGGTCGCGTGATGCGACCAACTGGTTGATGCGCCGTCGAAGCTCCTTTACGGGCCAATCCTTGTTGATTGTCCGCATAGGATCCTTGGCTCCCGTGTATTCGCACAAAAGGCGACCACCGTGATTTGCTAACGGCTGAATCCGTCTATTCAGCCAGCAAAAGACCGTATCCATACCGGTCAAAGGTGGGGTGGAGGAGGTGAGCTTGGCGATGCGCCGCTTGATCTTTAGTAGATCTGGCGGCAGAACCTGGACGGCTTCCGTTCCCCAGTTGTCTTGGGGAACTGCGGCAGAGTTCACAAAAGGAGGAACCCCGACGGCTTCCTTAGGGAAAGGCACGTCGGGGTGATAAAAGAAGGAACCCGTCCAAAATTTGACGGATTCCGACGTTTTTATCTTGGGGAACCAATCTTCTCGGAATCTCCGAAGAGTGAAAGATATGGTCCCGCAAGTCGGGAGTGCGCCCTCCGAAGAGTTCCGCTTAACCCCGAAGCAGTAAGTCCAGAAATCTAGCCTAGGTTCTAGCCCTAAGTAGCCCTCGAACAAAGCCTGGAAGCCGGCCATGTAGAGGATGGAGTTGGGAGGAAGGTTGTGGGGCTGGATGTTGTAGTGAGAAAGGACTTGGAGGAAGAAGGAAGAAGGTGGAAGTCCCATACCTCGAAGAAGGTGGGAACAAAGAAGGACCATTTCGCCATTTTTTGGCGTTGGCTCGGTCTCGTCTTCTGGAAGCCGCCATTTCTTCTTAAGAACCAGGCCCTCCTTTTCCATGTTTGGAAGGAGAGCCGGAGGAATGCTGCAGGCAATCCAATTGCCTGCAGATTCCGCCTCTTCGTTTGCTCCGGCGACGGCAGAGGCGGCGGCCTCCGCGGCGGCGAGCTCGTCGCCGAGGAGTTGGATCTTTTCCTCCGCTGTTTCTGGAGCAAACGGCGGGGAGGCTGTGGAGCTCGATCCTGCGATGTCCGCGGCGGCGGAAAGGTTCGCCTCACCCGCCGCGGAGGCCGCGGTCTTCTCCGGCTCGCCGCCGGTGTGCTTGGGCGATCCCAGTTGCGGATCTAAGTCGCCGATGATGTTGTCGATGGCGGCGCGAGTGGGCGAGGACGGCGAGGAGGCCATCTTGTGGTGGCGCGTTACGTTCTGCGTGCTTGAAGGCTAAGTGCGCTTGGGACGGTGCTTCGCTCTCGAGCTCGTTCGCGTCAATGGCGTGGGCAGTGAGGAGTGTGGAAAGTTTTCGTTGAGGACGAGGACGGCTATTTATAGCTGGAAATCCGTCAAGATATGCGCCAACGGCTATTTTGACCGTTGGATGTTTGCCGCGTGTCGCTCGCCGGAGAATCCGGGAAATGAAACGACGGGGTAATGATGGTTATCTCCTCGTTTCCCGCGAGAATCTGTCAGAGATATGTTTTTGGGTTGTTCCGAGTAAATCTCAAACGTCGCTTACGTCAGCATGGTTGAGTGCGCTGACGTAGGAAGTTTCTTCTCCGCGAAGGATCGTGAGAGAAAATCCGGATTTTCAGGATTCCGAGTTTCATACCACCATCTCTTTCAAAAGAAGAATAAGAAGAATCAAGACTGCTGAATCAATATTTCTCGGACAAAGAATGTTTGGCGAATGGCGGAGAATCAGAGTTTTGATCCTTCTTGGGGGCTACTGTCGGATATATACCAAATAGGGGTATAGAAGATGGCAGGCCAAGTGCCGGATTACCAGGGTGGCCTAAGTGGTAGTGGGCGTAGGTCCATTAGGCGGCCCAGTGATCCGACGCGCAGAAGCTGGATTCTAGAAGAACCCGGATCACAGCCCATGTGATATGGCTTGAAGGAGAAGACGGATTCCTTGCTTTCCAAGTTACAAGTTACCGTAGTTTTCTAGGTTTCCTATTCTGTAAGCCCTAATCCGACTATTATATAAAGCCGGACGGGAGATAAACATAGAAAAGGGAACAAGGGAGAGATACAGAGTAGCTCTACGCCGACTCGCCGAGAAGCTCATCCTCGTCGAGTGGTTTAGATCTAAAACCCTCACATTTTAACCTTGTTTACGGGCTTTAGTCCCAATTAGTGAGAAGTGCAGGAGTAGGTACGCCGTACTGTCACGACGTACCGAACCTGGGTAAAATCCCGTGTTCTGTATTACTACGCTATCCCGTTACCCCACGTCTCTACCGTAGTCTCATGGCACCCCCGTCTATGAAAACTACTACGATGTCTCGACACTCGGGTGAACCCATAGGGTTTCGAATAGGAGGACCCATGAGCGCTGGTGGCGATAGTCGGCTAAACAGGGGGCAAGATTTACCCAGGTTCGGGGCCCTCGTAGAGGTAAAACCCTTATTCCTGCCTCTGTCGATCTGTATTAACGAATAGATCGGTTACATCGATGGTTGCTCAAGTCGAGAATATGATCTCGAGCTCAAGGCTTTGGTGGTGCGGTATTCCTTGGTCCTCTTCCGATGGCTCTCCTGGCCTTATATATGTGGCCAGGTCTCAAACCCTACCCGGAGAGGACTCAAACTCTAACCCTATGTCGGTTACAAGTTTTCTAACTTAACCCGCAAGGCAATGCGGGTGGGATTCATGTGGGCCTTCTGGAATACTCTAAGGGCTCCTCTTCTTGGGCCTTAACCTTGGGCCTGAGACGGGGTGTCCTTACCCGCAGGGTCTAGGATCCATGCCTTCGTCTGTAGCCCCCGAGCGTTTGCTCGATTGGGATTTTTCTAGTCGAGTAGACGGTTAAACTTTTTTTTTGTCTTTCTTTCTTTCGGATAACCAGTATGGTTGTTTCCTGTTTGGAGGGTGTGCACCCTGTGTGACGAGTTTTTATACCCGAGTATCGAGTAATGCAAGTGCCTGTTTTTATGGCTGTTTATCGTAGAAGGATATGGCGCAGTAGCTTGGCTCTCCCGAAAGATCAGGGCCAATTAATTGCAACTAGGGCAAAAATAATTCTAGCCTACACAGATTCGAGACCTCCGACTCGAACCCGATGAGGTGATCGTTGCGACTGAGCCGTAGTGGTCTTACCGAGTCAAACTTAACCAATGGGGGTACCCGGCGCGTCCGCTGGGATTTTTCTTCGTGTTGTTGACACGGAATCATACCGGAGGACGCGGCTTGAGTGCGATTCCAGACCCTCAAGAGAGATCTTTCGGGTCTTACCTTAATATTCGACAGAATATGGCGTCCGGATGTGCCTAGTCGGCTGAACAATCCAGGTTTATGATGTGCAAACATCATGTGAATGAGTGGCAGGTTCTGCCTACTCGCGTAGTTTTTGAGTTTGTAGTTCCTTATCCATACGAAAGAGTTTTCGTGTTAGGAGTTTTATGCCCATATGAAAGAGTTTTCATGTTTGGGATGTTGTGCCCATACGAAAGAGTTTTCATGTGTAGGGTATTTTTCCATGTTAAAGAGATCTCACTTCATGATTTGTCCATGAAAAAGTTGCTTCCATGTTTGGATTTTCCTATTCGAAGGAGTTTGATCATACGAAGTTATTTTCTTGTTTGAACTTTCCATTCGAAAGATTCTTCAGTTTGACGATGCACGCTATGACGTCATGGCGCACTTTTATCCTCCCGATGGGACGTGACGGAGTGAGAGCAGAAGGGCTGGCCCACCTAGTCAGCTTTTTTGACCGGAAACGAGACGTCGTTCCTGGTTTTTATGCGAACCGCGCAGTAAATGCGCACGATCCACTGTTAAGATCGTGGCACGAAACAACATCCACCGCCCTCTCGTTTCGCCTTCGCACGCGGCGACTGCGATGGACGCCACGTGGCACATCGAGTGGCCAGGATCGAGTGGCCCTGTGTATAAGTACGGGCCTTGGTGAAGAGGTGAAATTTTCCCAGCCTTCGCCTTCTTTGCTCGTCTTCTTCCTCGCGCTCCATCTTCTTTCTCCCTTCAAGCTAGCGCTAGCAGCAATGGCGGGCGGCAAAAAGCATGCCGCTGTCTCGTCGTCGAGGGCCTCAGGAGATGCTCTTGCGCCACCCGCGCCACGCTCAGGTGATTGGCGCTCGCCCAACACCACGGCCAAAAGCGTCAAGGGGATGCAGCGGGACGGATTGCTGCCTCCGGAAGCGGAGAAGCGGGTGCGCCTCGGCAAAAAGGAGGAGGTACCCAATCCCCGCGCGAATGAACGCGTGATCTTTGCGGATCACGTGTCGCGCGGTCTTTCTCTCCCTCTCCATCCTTTCCTCATGGCTCTGCTGTATGTCTACGGCATACAGCTCCATGATTTGCGTCCAAACGCAATGCAGCACATCTCGTGCTTCATTGTTCTTTGCGAGTAATTTCTGGGCATTCACCCCCACTGGGATGTCTGGAAGGCCCTCTTCAAGTTGCGCGTCTTCCGCGAGAGATCGCGGGTGGAGACTGAGCTTGGGGAGCCGTTGCGCACCGGCGACTTCGGGAACCAGGCGAAGTCAGAAAACGGCTACTTCACCATGCACTTCATCGACTCCGCCCAAGGATGGAGGAAGAAATGGTTTTATGTAACCGACAACAGCGCGGATGGAGTTAACGAATTCCATTCGTTCGCTGTTTTGAAGAAACGGAAGTCTTGGGCGCACAAACTCTCGGCTGAAGAAAA
Organism: Alopecurus myosuroides; assembly: GCA_028641055.1. Taxonomy (NCBI): domain Eukaryota; kingdom Viridiplantae; phylum Streptophyta; class Magnoliopsida; order Poales; family Poaceae; genus Alopecurus; species Alopecurus myosuroides. The sequence continues at coordinate 48,809,695 of CM054057.1, read as the reverse complement.
CCGAGTTGTTGCTCCCCTACTCGCCAAGGTGGCTACTCTTCGTGACCAAGCCGCGGGAATTGCGCTGAACGGCTTGCACTTGGCGAGTGTCTTCCTCAAGCGTAGGGTTCAGCCCCTGCAGGATAGGCCATCCGCGATGTGGGAGTATCAAGGCGCCGGGGATCCCAGTCGCGTGAGCCGCGAAGAACTCTCGAATACTAAATTCGAGAAGAAGATCACGGCCATCACCAATTTGAATGAAGGCGACACCTTCCCCGACTGCCCGGTAGCCGCTTTTGAAGCTTCGAGGCCACCACAAGCCGAAGTAAGTCTTGATTTTTTCTGTCTTTATTTCTTTTCCCCGTTCTGAGATTTAGTCGACTGAATTTTTCTCTCGTTTTTCTTCCGTCTTCTTCTGTAGAGCCTATCTGTGGCCACCTGCTACCCGCCAGTGTCTGGGAAGGAGGCCTCGGATTTATTGGCGAGTAACCTTAACGGCCCGGCCGATACCAGCGTTGCTAACGCCTCTTCGAGTTTTGAGCATGATTTTTCGGATGACGCTAAGGACTCGAATGGTGGGCTTCTTGATCGCAAATGTCGTCGTGTGGGAGATGATGAGGCCACCTCCAAAGATAATTCTTTGGAGGAATCGCCCGGGAAGGAGCCCATCACCGTCACTCCACTGCGTACTCGCTCCCCTTCTCCTTCGTTTCCAATAATCCAAACCGCTTGGAATGCGGATATGTTGGACGAAGAAGATGATAACGAGTAAGTTCTCTTCTTGCTCTTAGTCGAGCATTTGCTTTCGCTTCTCTTTTGATGTTTTTCCTTCCTTGTAGCCTACAAGATATCAGTCCTCGGGAGTTCGTCTCTTCTCTTCCTCTCGAAAAGAGGAAGAAAGTGGGAACCGCGGGTGAAACTCCAGCTGCTGACACCATCCAGAACTCAGGGAGTGTAGCCCCCAACGCGACGACTACGGAATATAGAATTCCTAGTTTCGCTGCTGGATCCTCGACTCCGAAGGAAGTGTCGGGCAGCTCGGCGGATCCTCTCTCCTTCGCCCAAGGCCAGGTAAACTTTACTGCCTGCTTTCTTCAATGCTTTAATAGCTTACGTATTTGTTATCGGGTGCACGTCAGTGCTCCCGATGGGAGTAGCCCCCGAGGCTGTAGTCGATCGCATGTGATCGGCTACAGGCTCAAAGATAATCTCTTGTTTCTTCTTCTTCATTCTATCGGGTGCACGACAGTGCTCCCGATGGGAGTAGCCCTCGAGGCTATACTCGAATGTTTACAATCGAGTATAGGCTCAAATTTCTCTTTTCTGACTCTTCATTTTCCTTGCAGTCGCTTATCGACTCCCTTGCGGCCGTTGGTCGCCGCGTTCTTCTTGCTGAGGCGGAACGCGGGAGCCTTCGATCAGACCGCGATCGACTCGCCTCAGAGAAAGAGCTCCTTCGAAGTAAGTTCTTCATCTTCCTTTGTCTCTAATTTTTGCTTCCACCAAATTTTTCGTCTTTGACAATTATTGCTGCACAGCTCAAGTTGAGTTTATGAAGGCCGAGAAGGCGAGTGCCTCTACTCGCGCAACTGCTCAAGAGGCTGAGCTGGCGGCCACTCGACGGGATCTCGAGTCTTCCCGCATGCAGTCGGCTGATCTCGAAGGGAAGCTTGCGGCTGCCCAGAATGCTCTGAAGAACTTGGAGGATGCTGGCACCAAGGCGGATGCCGACCTTGTCGCCTTCCTTCGTCCTCTTGCCAAGCGTTTTGTGGGTAAGTTGCTTTTGTCCTATGATTTGTCTTCTATCTTGGTGAGTTTTTTGGGTCTTGACTTTTTTCTTTGTAGGTCTTCTGGGTGCTCCACTGGAACTTCCTGGAGTCCAGCGGGTGGATGCGCTGACTGATTCCCTCGCTCAACTCAGGAGGCACGCTGAAGGAGTTTGTACTTTGGTTGGCGATGCCACTCGAGTGCTGACGCAGCTGCATGGTCGTCTCCTCGTCAATGTCGTGTCTCCAACCGTGCTAGGTGATCTGCTGAAGATCTTCTCGGAGAGCAATCTCCTTGATACCTACGCGGTTGCTCAGTCAGAATCTGGGGAGAAGACTGCCATCCAGTTCGCGCTGGCGCATAGAGTTAGCGGCTTGGAGGAGGCCTACTCGGATCTTCTTGTCGATCCTTCCACGGGCAAAAAGGTAGGGCTTCATCGTTTTGGCGAGCCAGCCGGAGTCCTTGCTCGGAAGTTGTCCGAGTTGTTTGCTCGTGCTAGGGGAGGGACCACCGCCGCGAGTGGCAGCACCACTGTAGCTCCTTAGTATATTTCTTCTGTATTCCGTTGCTTCGATTGTAATGAACCTTGGGATATGCTCCCGTATTTTCATTGTTTTAATCGAGATGTTCTTCTGAAATGCTTCCGGCGATTGTGTGTTTTACTCCCGATGGGAGTAGCCCCCGAGCACCTGTCGAATAGGTGGTTTATATATCTCGAATAGGGCATCTTATTCCTTTAATTTCCTTGTATTCTTCCAGGTCGCTGGGGTTGCCGCGGAGCCTTCAGGTGGACTTGCTACTCCAGCAAATCCTCTTGTTGCCGCTGTTGGGACCTTTGCAGGTCTCCGTGATCGGGTTTCGGAGGGTGAGCGCAAGCTGAAAGCTTTACGTGGGGTAGCCGATGTGGCTAAGTCCAAGCAAAAACTGGCGATTGAACGCGAACAGTTTTTGATGGATGAGTTGGCTTCTGTTGCTAGGGATTTGCTATGTAAGTAATGCAGCCCCCAAGTCTTTTTTGGCTTATTTCCTTTTTTGATCGCGTATCTTTGCTTATTCAGTTGTTCAGCCGGATGACAGGGATGAGAAACAATGGGTAGAAAACCACATCCTTCAAGAAGCTGGCAGCTCAAAACCTCATGCGAATAATTTTTGGGCTGATCGTAGTTGAGGCTTTGTGTTGGCTACCTTGAAGTTCCGAGTCATCCAGGCGAAGATACTCGTGAGTTCCTTTCACGAGGTTTTGATTGCGATGAACGTTGTTTTCTATCCGCTGCAGAGGGGTCCTGAAGATTGTAGCCATCTTCTCAGGGTGTTCGGGCAAGAGGGAGAGATTCGCGAGTGTGTTCGCAATCAGATGAATTGCGGCTCGGTGGTGGCTCTCTCTTTCGTCCGGTTATTGCATCCTGAGGTGAAGTTCAACTCCATAGCTAGACTTCCTGATGGTCCAATCAACGACATTTCTCCGCATTATAGGGATGTTCGTCCTGCAGCGGAAGAAATCATTCGATTGACCTCCGACGAAATAGATCAGGTGTTGGCGGCCGAGAATGCCCAGCGCCATGTTTGATTATAGGATGTATATATCCTGTCGTGCTGTATAGTTTGTAAAAACTGTTGTAAGGTGTTTAACCTTGTACTCCCTTTGTTCCAATGAATAAGGCGCGCACGCATTTCGAGATTTGTCTTTGACCAAGAATTTATCCATATATATAATAGTATTTTGTATAAAATCAATATCATTAGAAAGTGTTTTTCACTACGAATCTAACAATGTCAAAGTTGCACTATATAGTCAAGATTCTTTTACTCAAATCATTCGGTCAAAGTTTTTCTTGAAATGCGTGTGCGCCTTATTCATCGGAACGGAGGTAGTATATACAAATTTTCCTGTGATGCTGAGTTAGGCGTATCCCCCGTGTGTTTGTGGGGTGCATACCTGTAACTTTTAGCATGTAAGGATGAATAATCTTCGAGTATCTATGGTTGAGAAACCATGTATTTTATTGCAATGACTGAGAAGTCATGTGTTTATCTGTCGAGTTACAAAATGGCTAATATAGCCTTATTATTGCTAGTCAAGTAAATCTAGGGATAAAATTTGCGGAGGTGTGCGATATTCCAAGGATTGGAATAGATGCCTACAGTCGACGGGTTCTTCAGTCGATAGGCTCCACCTGGAATAACTTCGTGTATTATGAAGGGTTCTTCCCATGGTGGCTCGAGCTTGTGTCCTTCCTTCTGCTTGAGCCGCAGCACCAGATCTCCTACTGCGAATGCTTTGTGGCGTATGCGGCGACTGTGATAGTTTCGCAGTGACTGTTGATATACTGCGGATCTTGCGAGTGCAATATCGCGCATTTCATCGAGTGCGTCCATATCTTCCGCGAGTGCCTTGTTGGAGGTTTCTTCGCTATAGGCAAAAACTCGTGGGGCGCTGAACCTGACGTCCTCGGGAAGGACTGCTTCTGCCCCGTATACCATGAAGAATAGTGTGTAGTTTGTGGATCGGTTTGGAGTTGTGCGGAGGCTCTATTGCACGGAGGGTAGCTCTTCGGCCCAATGTCCTGCTGCTGGGTGTAGACGATCGAGTAGACGCTTCTTGATGCCAGCTGAAACAAAGCCGTTGGATCTTTCGACTTGTCCGTTCGTTTGCGGATGGGCAACTGAGGCAAATTTGAAGTTGATGCCCTTTTCCTCGCAGAACTGCTGTGTTTCCTTTGCTGTGAATTAGTACCATTGTCTGTGATGATGTCGTGTGGTACTCCAAACCTGCATACGATGGAGTCGAGAAATTTGACGGCACATTGGGCGCTAGCCGAGGTTACTGGCATGGCTTCAATTCATTTGGTAAATTTGTCAACTGCGACCAGCAAGTGTGTGTATCCACCTGGCGTGGACTTGCGTAGTGGTCCTACCATATCCAGCCCCCATTGTGCAAAGGGCCAGGCGATGAGTATCATATGCAATTCCGTAGCGGGTGCGTGCAGTTTTGGTGCGAATCGCTGGCAAGCGTTGCACCTGTCGACCAGTTCTTTTGCGTCTCTGGCTGCTGTAAGCCAATAGAATCCTGCTCGGAAGGCTTTTCCCATGATTGCTTTCCAGCTAGCGTGATGTCCATAGTCTCCTTAGTGGATGTCTTGTATTAATTCCTTGCCATCTTCGGGTGCGATACAGCGCGGGAGTATGCCTGAGATGCTCTGTTTGTATAATTCTCCGTTGACCACCCGAAAGTATTTACTGCGTCTGATTATCTGTCGAGCCTCGCGACGATCTGCCAGGAGCTGTTTGGCGGACAAGTAGTCGAGGTATTTCTGCGTCCAGACTGGCTCGACCAGAAAAACTTGTCGCGAAATATTATGAATAAGCTCGATGATGGAAATTTGCGGGCTGACCTCTGTTTCCGGTGCTGCGGGTGCTCCTGCAGCTTTCTTGACTTTGACTGATCGCTTAGTCATCCGCTCGAAATATATATCTGGCGGTACGGGTGTGTTTGTGGAACCCATGTTTGCCAGCCTGTCTGCTTCTTCGTTGCTGGATTTTGCAATATGCTTCAGCTCGCATCCTTTGAAACTTCCCTTGAGTAGGTTGTACATGTCACGATAAGCGACCATGTTTTCAGCGATTGCGTTGCATTCCTTCATTGTCTGTTGCACGATGAGGTTGGAGTCGCCGTAGATCATCAGTCGGGTGGCTCCACACGCGACTGCCATCTTCACCCCCATGCAACAGGGCCTCATATTCTGCGTCGTTGTTCGATGCTGGATCATCGGATGGAAAATCCAATCATAGGACGTATTGCAGCTTGTCTCCTCTAGGTGATATTAGGACGATTCCGGGTCCTTCTCCTTCATTTCTTTTGGACCCGTCGAAGTACATTATCCAGTTGCTCGTGTATTCAGGCGGTCCGGGCGTTTGTAGCTCTGTCCACTCGCTTAAGAATTCCACGAGTACCTGGGATTTTACTGCATTGCGTCCTGCATAGGTGATGTCCCAAGCGCCTAGCTCGATGCTCCATTTTTCTATTCTTCCGGATGCCATAGGGTTGTTCATGATTGTACCGAGTGATGCATCATTAACCACTGTGATGGCGTGTTCCTGGAAATAGTGCTTGAGTTTTCGAGCTGTAAGAACAACTCCATATGCGAGCTTCTGGTAATGAGGATATCGTTGCTTGCATGGCGAGAGCACTTCACTGATGTAATATATCGGTCGTTGGACTCCATATGCCTTGCCCTCCTCAGGTCGTTCGACTACGATTGCCGTGCTGATAACCTGGTTTGTTGCGGCTAGGTATAAGTAAAGTGGCTCCCTCTCTTGCGGTGTTGCAAGGACGCGCCTGCTTTGCAACGATCGTTTCAGGTCTGCAAACGCTTGTTTAGCCTCTGGTGTCCACTCGAATTTGTTCGTCTTCTTCAACAGCTTGTAGAAGGGCAATGCTTGCTCGCCCAATCGCGCGATAAACCTGCTCAAGGCGGCTAGTCGCCCTGCGAGCTGCTGGACTCCGCGTAGATTGGTTGGATCCTTCATTGTCAAGATTGCTTGTATTTTCTCTGGGTTGGCTTCGATGCCTCTGGCGGATACCAGGTACTCGAGAAGTTTTCCTGCTGGGACGCCAAAGAAGCATTTTGTCGGATTGAGCTTGATCCTGTATGCGTTGAGAGCGTCGAATGTTTCTCTAATGTCCTCGAGGAGTGTGTCCTCTACTCGAGTCTTGATAACGATGTCGTCAACATACACTTGTACGTTCTTGCCAATGAGCTTGGCAAGGCATTTTTTGCATGCAGCGCTGATATGTTGCGCCTGCGTTATTGAGCCCGAAGGGCATTGTCGTGTAGCAGTATACACCGTGTGGTGTGATGAATGCTGTCTTTTCTTCGTCCTCCTGCTTCATCCGGATCTGGTTATATCTGAATAGGCGTCCAGGAAGGAGATGCGTTGACAGCCTGCAGTAGAGTCCACGATCTGGTCGATTCGCGGGAGGGAAAAGTTATCCTTGGGGCAGTGCTTATTTAATGACGTGTAGTCAATGCACACTCGAAGGATGTTAGTGTTCTTTTTGGGGACCAGCACCGGGTTTGCTAACCAGGTGGATATCTTGATCTCCCTGATGAATTTTGCCGCTAGTAATCTATTTACTTCTTCTCCAAGCGCTTTCTGCTTGGATTCTGAGAACCGTCGAGTGGTCTGCTTGATGGGTTTTGCATCCTTGAAGACTTCGAGTGAGTGCTCGGCGAACTCCCTGGGTATTCCTGGCATATCTGAGGGCTGCCAAGCGAAAATTTCCCAGTACTCACGGAGGAGTACGACGAGCGCACTTTCCTATGCTTGCGAGAGGGTAGTTGAGACCATTGCTGTCTTCGCAGAATCTGTCGGGTGCACCTGATGTTTTCGGGTGTCGCTATTGGCGCTGAACTCCAATTCAGGCGCGTTTTTCTTCGTGAGGGGCATCACGGAGTGATCCGTGGTTTTTGCCAACTCTTGCAATTCTTCTTGCATCCCGAAAGATTTTGCGATCTCGTTGAACTCAATGTCGCACTTGTTGGATTTCTGGAAATCTCCGTCAATGGTGATGACACCATATTCCCCGGGTAGCTTGAGCTTCAGGTACACGTAGTGTGGTACTGCCATGAATCTGGCGAACGATGTTCGACCAAGGATGGCGTGGTACTGTGAGGGCCAGAAGACGACTTCGAAGTCAAGGAATTCTCGTCTGTAGTTGCGTCGAGTGCCCAACACAACCTCGAGGTTAATCGTTCCGAGTGGACGGATCGCCTTTCCTGGAACTATCCCGTGGAAGGATGTTTCTGATTCCGCAAGGCCGTCCAGATTCCTGTTCATTCGGCGGAGTGTGTCCGCGTAGATAATGTTGATGCCACTGCCACCGTCCATGAATACGCGGGCCAAGTCGTAGTTGTCAATCTGTGCTTGGATTACGAGGGCGGCGTGTCCTGGTCGATAGACTCGTGGTGGATGATCCTCCATTGAGAATGTAATCGATTGGTCCGCCATTTTCAGGTACTCGGGCCTTGTTGGCGGGGTCTGCATAGCCATGCATATGTGTCTTGTGTTAGTTTTTTGAGCTCTGCGGGATGGGCATACCTTCTGGATCATTCCTAATTGTCCCGCCGGGTTCGGGTATGTGTTAGCTCCGGCGTTTTGTGCGGGTGGCGCAGGTATTACATGTTTGGGTTTGCATATAGCCATAACATTCGTCATCTGGCTTGAAATTGCTTCATATGCTTGCTCATTTTTGAGAACACCTTTTCGTGTTATTTCCCTTATTTCAAGTTTTCTAGTTTCTATAGATGTTAAGGTCACATAAAATGAGGTTTTCCATTATTTTAATTTTTATAACACTTAATGCCGATTTTAAAATATGGTCAAATTGTTTGCATGACTGTTCATATGTAGGATGAAATGAAACTATTGGTAGATCTTTTATGAAATAGCTACTTTTGTACCAAAAATGATTTTTGTAAAAAAATATGGGCAAGCTATGAAATAGTTGTTGTTCAAATTTGATCCGATTTCAACTGAATCGACAGAAATTCATCATTTTGACGATGGATGGGCGCAAAGTTTTTAAGGCAACAATTTGGTTATTCGCACATAAAATGTGGGATAATAATTAAAGAAAATGGTTGGGTGAAATTCTATGGTAGGCGAGTAAAAAAAAAAAAATCCAATTTTACCGTTAGAAATATAATAAATAATTTTTTTTTAAGTAAATGTAAAATCTCTTTATCAATCTTGTTCGTTTTCATTATTCTATAATGCAATACGAGATCATTTGAACAAACTATATATCATGAATGTGGCTATAAGCCGGATAGACGATACTACCTCCGTTTCTTTTTACTCCGCGTAATAGAATTGTCTTAAGTCAAACGTTGCAAAGTTTGACTAAATTTGTAGAACAAAATATCAATAGCTATAATACCAAATCGATATAATACAAAATCATATTACATAGGAATCAAATGATACTAATTTAGTATTAAGATTGTTCATATTTTCTCCTACAAAATTGGTCAAATTTTAGCGAGTTTGACTTTTGATAAATCTAATACGCGGACTAAAAACAAACCGAGGGAGTACAAAGGGGGCAGCAACCCAAACCGACGGACACAACACGCACGCAGCGTCAGAGTCTCAGAGGCAGATCAAGCGAATTCGCCCCAAAATCGTCAGAGACAGATGCGCCGCCGCCAGTAGCCACGGCGTCGCGTCCGGCTGGCTCGCCGGCGCGCGCGTGCAGAGATGCGCGGTGCTCCGTCGATCTAGCCGGGCCGTGGCGTGCGCACGTGCTAGGGTTTGCGCTCCGTCGATCCTGGGCGCCGTGGCTTCAACGGCCTCCTCCACCGCCTATTCGCGAAGGCACCCGATGGCAGGCACGCCGTGGACGAGCAGGATCTCACGACCGCGACCTCGGGCAGCATCGCGCTCCTCCTCCTGCAACCGGCCGTCCTCAACTTCGCTCCTCGCAGGTGAGATTAATTCCTCAACGCCGTCTGTGCTAGTGGCTGCATATTGATCCGTAGCTCCACCAAAAATGAAGATGTTCAAACACCACTCCTAGAGTAACAAAATGGAGTAGCTTGCTGTAGCTGGCGGGAGGAATGGCGGCAGGGAGCACGGAGGAAGAGCTGCCAGTCGTCTGCCCAGTACTGCCCCCGCCGGCGTCCACCTAGAGCTACTCCTGCCTTCTTGGTCTTCGTTCCACAGAAGGTCTCTCTTTCTCACGATTCCTCCATGTTTTCCTTTGTCCGTTCTGTGTATAGTTAGGTAGACAAGATGAACGAATCCTGCTCCTGCAACTAAAGATTACATTTTGTAGTGTCTCTAATCATCTTCTGCGATTCAGCTGAAAGGCAAGTTTCATACTGAATCTTTCAATATCATTGCTTTTATGCCATCTTACATTGCAAAATCTACCATTATTTATATATTGGTAATTATATTTTGTTAAAATTGCCAACATCTTTTTAGTGTAGCATACTCAACGGCAACATCCTAGGTCTGCCACTGGCTGATAGGGGGCCAAATGTTCGATGTGTTTTTGAAACTCACTTGGTTGCTGCACTTTTGATTTTGTACTCTTCACTATCTTAACCCACAATTTCGAAAATTTCTGTTTGCTATCCTGTAGGCATGCGATACCGCAGTTCCGATAAAACTGCTGATTTGTATGTTCATATATACTATTCATGTCTCAATCTTCTTTACTGGGATACTAGCCATATTCGCCACTATAGTTGTGCCTCATGAGCTGTTACAGCTTGTTAACTGAAACACCAATGGTTGGTTAGGAACTAGTGGGATGTAGCCATGTAGGTCAAATGTTGAAGTGAAGCATCTATATCGACTAAAGGAAGTTTAGCTCCAGGTTCCAGTTGGAGTTTCACCATTATTTTTTTACACTATTTCATAGTTACATAGTATTTGATTTGGTAAGGTGCCAGGTGTCCGAACTGGCTCAAACGCCACATATGTGCTTTATTTTGGTATGCCGACTGGCTTTGCCGTCTATGGATGATGTGGCTTTGATGGTTGGACTGAATTGGTTTTCTATTTAGCATTTTGGAATGTGAGCGCACCAGAACACCTGCTACACCACATCTGCATGTGAACGCGTCTATATTGTGCCTCATGAGCTGTTACAGCTTGTTAACTGAAACACCAATGGTCGGTTAAGAACTAGTGGGATGTAGGTCAAATGTTGAAGTGAAGCATCTATATCGACTAAAGGAAGTTTAGCTCCAGGTTCCAATTGGAGTTTCACCATTGTTTTTTTTTGCACTATTTCATCTTTACATAGTATTTGATTTGGTAAGGTGCCGGGTGTCCGAACTGGCTGAGACGCCACACATGTGCTTTATTTTGGTATGCTGATTGGCTTTGCCGTCTATGGGATGATGTGGCTTTGATGGTTGGATTGAATTGGTTTCCTATTTAGCATTTTGGAATGTGAGCGCACCAGAACACCTGATACACCACATCTGCATGTGAACGCGTCAATATTGTTTGCAATATGTAATTAGCCCAATAGCAAGTAACTCTCTGAATTAAGAACGCATACACGTACAGTTAACACTGCAATTTGCTCTAGCAGCAGCGTCATATATCACAAATATTTCTTTCTTATGTTAAATTTCAGTGTCATGCTTTCTAGGTGGTTAATGAGTAGTAAAACTGGGAAGAACTATGGATTCAGTTAACAATTAGCGTGTTACACTAAGCACATATGTTCTTTGTGCACTTTAATTACTGGGAATAGAATACAGTTACAAACGATCTCACATGTATTTGTTAAGTCATCATCAAGTTCACCACTTACCATGCGAGCTTTAATTTTCTTGTATAACTGAATGCCATTGCCAGATGGATTTGGAAGGATGGGAGGATTTCCGATAGCAGCTGCTGCCGTTCTGAAGCATTCTCTCTCAACGTCCCAGGTGGCTGATTCCTAGAGCCTTGCTGTAATGTTCATTAATCAGTTTGAGAACTCCTCTGCCATGGAGTATGTTTTAGCTTCATTATTTGCATGGTTGTATTAGACAAAGAAGAAAATGATAGGACTACAGAGTATTCTAGTAGGAGTATTTTCTGGTGATTTATATTTTTTCTTTCAGTTTTGTGCTTGTTCAGAGCCGCTCTCAACCTGGAGATGATAAGAGGAGTTGTCACTTCAGTGAATAATCACGCCATTCACTCCTATGATTGCAGTACCCTTGTCTAAAACGATGAAAACTTGTTAACTATGAACATGATGTTTATCCTGTTTATGTATATCAAAACAACTTGCTACTGGTTATCTGAAAATTCTAATAAAGTTTTTCAAAGAACAGATTCTGAGCAGTAGTGTATTCTCTGATTGTGTAGTTTTATATGAACATATTCTGTGATTCACTCAGTGATCTGCAGTAGAACTGAAAGTTTGTGAACACTCGTTCATTGATTCTCGGATTGTGCAGTGGTTGCCTCTTGTTGCTGTGAGCTTCTTGTTCTGTTGCCCCCCTGCGTGTTGTGTGAACTGTGAACTGATGGCTGGAGGCATGGTTAGTGTTGTGAAATGTGAACTGATGGTTAGTTTTGTGTGAACTGATGGTTAGAGTTGTGCCCTGGCGACGAGCCGATGACGATCTCCTTCTCATGTGCTTGTTTGTATGCATGATGTGCACATAATTTGACTATAGGAATGAATGAATAATGGTATTATGTTTGTATGCATGCTGTTTTCTGTAAATTGCTAGCATTTTAATTTGATATAAAAGGAACTTTTTTTTGGTTCGGGTCAGCAGGTACATACTTCCCAGGGTGCACCAGGCTGCGCCACGTGGCACCGGGAGGCCGTCGGCATAGCTCCCAGACTGCGTCGGACGTCCGTCGCTTTCTCACCGACGGCCAGGCGTAGCCCACGGGCATATAAAGCCGTCAGCTTAGGGAGGTATGCCGACGACTTTCTGGGGTATGCCGAGGAAGAAGTAGTTGACGGCTGATATGCCGACGGCATACAGATATTATGCTGAAGGCAATTGTGCCTATGCCAATGGTTTCTGTCCATCAGCAACTGCCCGGATTCCTGTAGTCTAGCCATGTTCGTGAGTCAAAATTGGTGAGAAGAAAACAAGTTACACAGGTAGATTCATATATGTGCTGGTGGGAAAATATCTGATAATTTTGACGGTACACTTCTCTCTCTACATGTGACTAGTTGAATGCCCGTGCGTTGCTACGGATTTACAAAAACAAATTGTTTTCGCGGCACAAGTAAATATAATGCACATAAATATTGTGACAAGTATTTTTTTGAGATAGCTTACAAACCATATAGATGTAATAAATATTAGATAATGTGAGTACTTGAAAGCCGTCAATTGATATGCATTAGTGACATCAGGAATAATCGTGTTATCTCTGGTTTGCAACATTAAGTAGTTATTAATATATTTATCTAGTTTACAAATTGGGATAGCATTACTCTTGTAGCACAACAACTTGCCAGCAGACATACAAAGACAGGACCCATCTTTTATTTCAAAGAAGCAGATATACTGCAATGCTAGAACCTGGCTGTATTTGGCTTAGGCTTAGGTTGCTGAAAACAAGATATCTTGAGGTCAGCCCCCCTAAAAAAGAGCACGAGTTGCAATACGACAATATTTACGAGACATTCATTAAGGACCTTGAGAAAACAATGACAACTGAAAATTTTCTTAATGTTTGCAAAAGGGAAATAATGATCAATTTCACATTGAAGGCTTAAACTGAATTTTGAAAAGGGCACATAATATTTCATATATACTTGACAATGTCTTGAGGGAGTAACAGATAGAACTCCAGTTATGAGACAAATGAATGTGAACACTTATAAAGGCTCATTTTTAACTATTTAGAGCAAACTACAAACCTCAACGCAGCTACCAGCGAGCGTTTGTTTCGAAGTAACTGCCAATCCTAGCATCATCAAATAAATCCCCAGTTTGAATATGAGAGTTACCAAATATTCTTCATAATTATTTTGGGACGGAGGGAGTATATATTATTGCTACCTAATTGTGCCAAAACTAGGAAAGCTGTTTAACACATTGATTGGTCATCCGTTAGTTGTAGCTACCCTTATCACTTGCTATTTATTTGGTTTTGATGCATATAGAAATGATTGTTTTAACAATATACAAATGAGGTGTCATCGTGCAATTTTATCAAGACTTTTCTTCTGGCAAAAAATAAAATAAAATCAAACACCTGCTAATTAAGCAACTAAGTTTCCACGTAAATGGCCGTGACCTATTTCGATCGTTGCTGACAATCTTGAAAGCTTAGAGCAGCTCCCTGGTCCACAGTTCTCGTATTAATTCCAAGGGAAATTTCGTCCCTGAGGCTGGTCACAATAGGGAGTAACTAAGAGTGGTAACATCATGATGTTACTAGTCTAAGTTACTACCTCCACAGTGGGTAGTAACACTACAGGAAACGCCCCATATGCCGATGGCCATAAGCCGCCGGCACAGGCTAAAAAGCCGTCGGCACATGCTGTGCCGACGGCCGCCGTCGGCACCTTGTCGTCGGCATATCCCGCGTCGGCACATGGTCAAATGACCGTCGGCACACTAGATGCCGTCGGCGTAGGCTATGCCGACGGCAAAGCCGTCGGCACACCCAGCTCTATGCCGACGGCAAAGCCGGCGGCACAATATTTCCAAAATAATTGAAAAAAAAAATTAAAAAAAATTCGAATTTTTTTGAAATTTTTTTTTGAATTTTTTTTACTTCTTTTTTGAACTTTTTTGAAATTCTATTACAGAATTTTTCACTTAGCCACATATTTAATCTCTAATCTCTAATTACACAATTAATCTAGTCAACATACTTAACTTAGTCAAACTTCCCGTTCGGTCATCCATCCTGAAATTCCTCCAGCCCAATCACGCTTAACCTTTGAGTTCCTTCCAAACTAGATTCCATATGAGATGTTAGAACTTACTGATATTACTATCATATCAATCATATTAACCTGTGGGAAATGATGTTAAACTTTTCTATTGCTTAAATTTAAAAAAATATTTGAACAAATAACAATGATTATATAATTATATTTATTGACTAAATAACAATATAATGTTAGAAATTACTTTATTTTGTGAATAAATGATTTAATATACAATAATTTATATCTTTAAATCCGTAAATCGAAATTTGACAAATAAAATGTCTAAATCGATTCGAAAAATTTGAGAAATTCAAATATGACATCCATATCATAAAAACAACGATAGTTTAAAAAAAATAACCACAAATATCAACCACAAATATGTTGCAAAACCTGGGAGCTGCATTTTTTGAATATACTAGACCATGTTATATGCACAAATAACCAACTATTTTCCTCTGAAAAGTTTTTCATCCACCTCTTTTGAAGAACACAAGTTTCTGCCGATTCAGCTGGAAACGGGGCAAATTTGAACTACAGGTGCCTCCTAGTTTGCTCATGATTTTTGGAAAAAATTATTTTTAGGTACACAACTAGCTATTTCATCAGAGATACACCAATAGTTTCTCAATATTCAAGCCCTAGATACGAACGGTCATGCCCGCCATCTTGACTTTTTCACGAAACCGACTTAGAAAATTCCAGAAAATTTAAAAAACCCCAAAATGATGCAAGACCTTCGCGTGGTGTCATTATATATGTCCTAGTATCCACCAAAAATAATAAACTTGGAATACGACAGTTGTGTTGAAAATATGTTCACATAAATGAGCTATCTCCTACGAACATTCTAGGGTTTCGGGCCAAATGACGGGTGTAATGGCCAAATCCATGACATAGTTTGTTTAAATATGCCCATATTCCACACAAACATGCATATTGGAAGCACGGACAATGTTCCCGAAGAAAGTTTTGCTTTTCGTTGGATAAAAAAACCATTTTCTATTCTCCGAGTGTGAAAAATGGTTTTTTTTGTGAAGCATCAACCACAAATATGTTGCAAAACCTGGGAGCTGCATTTTTTGAATATACTAGACCATGTTATATGCACAAATAACCAATTATTATCCTCTGAAAAGGTTTTCATCCACCTCTTTTGAAGAACACAAGTTTCTGCCGATTCAGCTGGAAACGGGGCAAATTTGAACAACAGGTGCCTCCTAGTTTGCTCATGATTTTTGAAAAAAATCATTTTTAGGTACACAACTACCTAATTCTCATGATTTTTAGGTCCACCTTGATTTTGGTTGGATTCAGACGCCCCACAACCCTCTTAGACGAAACTGTTAACCCATTATTGTTAGTTGCGTTATTTCTCATGATTTTTTTCTAATTATTTAGCTTTAACAATATGCATGATAATTTAGATATGTTTCTCCTCTTCGAAACGAGCTAAAGAACGTCAAAATCCGAGTTGGAATGCAAAAGTTATGATCAAAACGGTGATTAAGTCAAAAAAAAAAATTGAGCTTGGTTATGCCTACGGCTTTGCCGTCGGCATAGCTCAATTTTTTTTTTTGCAATTCGGAATTCCCTCTTAGGGTCGATGCCGACGGCAGCCGTCGGCGTAGCTCAAAAAAAAAAAAACAAAAGGCCGACGGCTTTGCCGTGGGCATAGCAATTTTTTTTTCGCAGTTTGAGATTTTCTCACCCGATCTATGCCGACGGCCCCGACAAATTGCCGTCGGCATAGAATTTGGCCGTCGGCATATAGGCCGATTCCTGTAGTGTAACATACTCGTGATGTCATACATGACTTCATTTATTAGGGCTATAGACACATTTGTCCTTGGTATGTGTGATGTTACTAGTAACATAGCTAGTTACCACATACACTTCTCTCTTCATTAAATATGTGCCACATAAGCAAAATTGCCTTGAAATGTGTGATGTTTCTACCTTAGTTACCCCCATTGTGGCCAGCCTGATGACCATGTGCATTAGAGAATGTATTATTGGAATCATGTGAACACGATTTGTTCTTGAATATATACAGAAGTTAGCAATATATTTTTAGGTAGTTAAACTCGAAGGTCCAGTTCTTCGCCTGGATTATGGTGCACGACCGTGTGCAGTGCCGCTCCAACCTCCTCCGGAAAGGGATCCTCAGTGCTGCCGAAAGCGGGTGCGATATCTGCAGCGCCCCTCTCGAGACCCCGGAGCACATCTTCTTCCACTGTCCTTTTTCCGTCCGGTTTTGGCACTCCCTTGGGGCTCCAAGCTTCAGGCCAGACAGCGTCTCCTCCGCGGCCTCGCAGCCCGTCCCCGCGGCAACCCACCCACGCTCTGCGCCCACGCAAGAGTTGGATCTTTCCAGAAACATCCCAACATACAAGAGTTGGATCTTTCCAGAAACAATCTTGTGGGTTCCATCCCTCATGTCTATGGAAACTTGACAAAACTATGTTTTACCTTTATAGTAATCAACTAACCGGATATCTTCCTCGAGAACTAAGTTACATGGTGAATTTACAAGAGTTGGATCTCAGCAATACCAATCTCGTGGGTTCCATCCCTCGTGCCTATGGAAACTTGACAAAACTCACCATCTTGTACCTTTTTAGTAATCAGCTCACTGGATATCTTCCTCGAGAACTAGGTTACATAGTGAATTTACAAGAGTTGGATCTTAGCAATAACAGTCTCGTGGGTCCCATCCCTTGTACCTATGGAAACTTGAGGAAGCTCACTCTCTTGTACCTTCATAGTAATCAGATCACCGGATATTCTCCCCAAGAACTAGGTTACCTAGTGAATTTACAACATCTGGGTCTTGGCAGTAACAAACTCATTGGTTCCAACCCCGTTATCTTTGGGAGTTTGGTTAATCTCAAAGGCTTGCACCTATGGGATAACAAATTGACTGGACCTCTACCTGCAAGTTTTGTAAATTGTAAAAGTCTAGTCAGAGTACGACTTGAAAGGAATAAAATAGAAGGAGATATATCTAAGATGGGACTCTATCCAAATCTGATCTACATTGACATGAGCTCCAATAAACTATTTGGTCAATTATCTCATCAGTGGGGAGGGTGCCAAAATCTTACAATGCTACGCATCTCATACAACAACCTCACGGGGAAAATACCCAAAAGTATGGGGAAATTATCTCAATTAGGAATACTTGATATTTCATCGAATAAGCTCGAAGGAGAGCTTCCTAGTTCTTTTGGATTTCTAAAAAAATTATTCTAGTTGAACCTCGCGGATAATTTGTTCCATGGAAGTGCACCACGAGGAATTAGAGGACTGTCCAATCTGGAGTGGTTGGATTTGTCATTCAACAACCTTAATGGTTCAATACAAGGTTTGGTAGATCATTGTGTCAAGATTCAATTTTTGAAACTGGGTCACAATAATTTCAATGGAAACATCCCTGCCGAGTTAGGGATGTTATCCAACTTGCATGACCTGCTGGATTTAAGTGAGAACTACTTTGTTGGGATGATACCAAGCCTGTTTAGTAATCTGGTCATGCTAGAAAATTTGAATCTTTCACATAATGAATTGAGTGGCTCGATCCCATCATCATTCCAGAGCATGGAAAGCTTGACGTCCATTGATGTATCTTACAATGAATTGGAAGGACCGGTCCCAGAGAGCAGCTTATTCAAGAGAGCTCCGGTCCAGTGTTTCATGCATAATAAAATGCTATGTGGAGTAGTAGAAGGATTGCCTTCTTGTACTAGTGCAATTCAGAGCAGAGGACAACGTAAGACACACAAAATTATTTTACTAGCCACGGTTCCTGTTTTGATATCTCTTTCCCTTGTGGCTGTGATATTGGTATTTCGATTTAAAAATAATAAATCAAGGTCAAGTGAGGCCGACAAAGTAACAAAATGTATTGTGTTCTCTGTTTGGACCTTTGATGGGGTAGATGTGTTCAAGCAAATTGTTGAAGCAACTGATCATTTTGGCGAGATACATTGCATAGGAACTGGGGGATATGGGTCTGTATACAAGGCCAGGCTTGCAACAGGTGAAGTTTTTGCTGTGAAGAAGATACAACTGATAGAAGACGAGTATTGCATGAATGAGTCATTGTTCAATCGTGAAACTGAGGTATTGGTTCAGATTCGTCATCGAAACATCGTCAAATTATTTGGGTATTGTTCCTCTATCCAAGGGAGATTAGTCATTTATAAATATATATGGAGAGAGGAAGCTTGGTTGAAACACTAAAGGCCCATGTAAGAGCAATTGAATTGGACTGGGAAAAGCGGATACACATTGCCCTAGATGTGGGTCATGCTTTGGCATACATATATCATGATTGCTCATCACCAATAGTCCATCGTGATATAACAAGCAACAACATTTTGCTAGATGTGGAATTTAGAGCTTGCATCTCTGATTTTGGTTTGGCTAAAATTCTTGATGTTAATGGACTTAATATCACAAGGCTTGCTGGGACGAAAGGATATATTGCACCAGGTAACTAACATTAAATCACACCATTTCTATATTGTTCTCTAGATTTAGATATGTAATTATATTTATGTTTTTGTACACATAAACAGCTATGATGTATTCAGAGAACATTAGGATACTCTGAATTGTCAATTGCAGCACAAATAAATTATTTGGTAATCATTGCAGAGTTGGCATATACATCAAACATGACAGAGAAATGTGATGTATACAGCTTTGGTGTGCTTGTTCTGGAGCTGTTTATAGGATCGCGTCCAGGCGACTTGCTCTCATCTCTGTCGTTGACAACCAAGAGAAATGACGTGTGCCTGAAGGATCTGCTGGACTCTAGGCTCATGCTCCCGGAGGAGGCTGAAACCGCTAGAAAAATATACTGCGTGCTTAGTGTTGCAGTTCAGTGCCTCGAGCCTAACCCATCACGCAGACCAACGGCACGGTATGCCAGTGATGAGCTATCAGCTAGGATGAAAACATGTGAATATCACGATGTTTATTATGTGCACGCTTACCTCACCATTCCTTCCTATCAGTGCCTATAGCTAGCTACGGATAATAAATTGGTATCTGTGTCGTGTTTATGTTTTCTCTGCTACCTACTGTACTCTCTTAAAATCCTACTTCCGTTCGTGAATAGCAAAGAAAGTAAAGTTCTGATGTTATGGAACCGGTAAATTTGATTATGTATCTTACTAACAAATAAACTTGTTTAATTTGTACACGTGGAGGAAATAGTATTCTTATTGGCAACATGTTCCCCTTGCACTTCTATCTAACTGGCAGCAAGTACCAGGACTTGAGGAGCGGTACCAGAATCAAAATGAACAAAAGAAGAGCAGATCTACTGATAATCAACATTAGGTAGTCTGTCAGACTGACTGAGCAAAACAAATTCGGAATTACACTCAAGGATAGAAAGAAAAAAACTGAAAGCCATCTACAAGAATGAACTATTTGTGTCTAACAAGGCTAACATAGGGCAGCTCCACTGAACCCATGTATAGTTTACCATTCTCCCTCTCCATTATCTCGGTGGGCCTGACGCTTTTGGGGCCTCTCATCTCTTCGAGTATCTTGCCGTCGGTGCCGACCCTGACGGCGAGCATATGGTTGTCACGGCCAAATGGCAGCTCGTTCTTCTCGCGGTGTAGTGCCACCCAGTATCCTCCTTTCTTGGCTGGCCTCACGTTGTCGGGGTAGCCGGGGAGGTCGGCGAAGGGCTCGGACCTGCCGGCGTCGGGCCCTTTGATCCAGTGTCGGAGCAGCTTGCAGGGCCCGGTGGAGGCGACGACGAGGTGCGTGCGGTCGGCGCTGAGGGAGACGCCGTTGGGGTACGTGATGCCCGACTGCAGCAGGGTGATGTCGGAGGTTTTGGGGTCATACCTCATGAGGCGGCCCGTGGAGTCTCCCGTCTTGGTGACCATCTCGTGCTGGGACCTGGCGAAGTTCATGGAGCTGTCGGTGAAGTAGACGTGGCCAGTGGTCTGGTCGACGTCGACCCCGTTGGTGAAGCGGAGGGGTACGCCGTCGACCTTGTCGACGAGGACGGTGGCCTCCCCGCCGCCCGGCCCCACCCGCATGAGGCCCTTGTATGCATCGGCTATATAGAGGTTGCCCGAGCTGTGGTCGAAGCGCAGGCCGAGCGGGCGGCCGCAGCGGGCCTCGGTGGCGGTCTCCGGGCGGAACTTGGTCGCTGTGCAGGTCTTGGCGTCGTAGCCGGGACCGTAGGCGTAGGTTGTCCAGCCTAGCTGGTCGCCGTTCCACTTGAGGATGCGGCCGTCGGAGACACCGCTGTAGGGGCCTTGGCCCTTGCCGTCGAAGGCGACGCTCTCCGGGCCGCGAACGGTCCCGTGCGGAAGCGGCAGGTGCTGGCTCCGGGAGGCGTCGAAGCTGGTGGCCGCCAATGCGGCGGGCATAAAGAGCATGGCCATGATCAATACGGTGATGGTGATCTTGACGAGACGGCTCATGGAGCAGCCCATCTCTGCTTCGCTTAAGCTTGGAAGGATTGATCGATCTCGCGCTTGTTGGTGTTTCTCTTCTCTGGTCGATCGATAGAGTTTGGCTGGCTGGTTTGGTGTGGAGAGTGAACGGCGGGCGGGTGGCCCTATTTGTAGTTCCGATGATGGATCCGACTCGGCTCAACATACACGTACATACCATTACTAGATCGAGCCGGAATCGGTATAGGAGTACACACATCACAATCCGGCTTCTGATTAGAATCATGGCCACGCCTCCGTACGTGTCACACGCGGATCGGTTCCTAGTTCTGAATAAACACCCGTACGTGTTTCGGTTCTGATTTGTATCATCGATCGGCACGTACCTAGCCTCTTACGGATTAAATTTCATCCAAATATTTTACAAGATTTCAAATGAACTCTAAACCTTTACTAAACCCTCCGCCTCCTAAACTATCGCGGCCCCTCATCGGAGTCGGAGTCGGACTAAATGATGGAGTCAAGAGACACGCGTCGTTTCGGGAGAGGCACCACCGTCCTCTCTCCTTCTTGCAACCTGCTTCTAAGAGCATCACTAGCAGATCCCTTAAAAGGCCAACCCTTAAAAACGGAATAAGGGTCGAGAAATGGCAGTTTTAAGGATTGAAAACAGAGGGCGTAGATCAGTATCCTTAAACCCAACCTTTGAAACAGAATATTCTGTTATAAGGTTTTGGGTTTGACGGCACTGCTAGACGATGCAACCCCAACTCTTTAAACTGACATGTATGTTTCATCACAATTTTCATAGAACAATAATATTTCGAACAAAACAATAATCATTCTAGTTATTATTATAACACCAAATAGTAGTTTCAAACACACAATAATCATTCTAGTTATTATAATATTATTACAACACCAAATAGTAATTTTTTGAAATTACAACAATTGTTCGAATGGTAGATCATCGGCGGCGACGCCCATCTAGCTGCCAGTGGTACTCGACAAGATCCTTCTGCAGCTGGCAATGAGTGTTGGCACTCTCAATCTCTCGATGTGTTTGGAGAAAAGCTTGTTGGCGATTTGGGTTTCTTTCCGGCTGTACTCGGGTTCCAACATTGTCATAGAAACAAGGAAAATTCAAGCCCCTCTCATCCTCAGGGATCATGTTGTGTAGAATCACACAACATTTCATAATGTTCACAAGGGTTTTTTTGTCCCAAAAACGAGCTAGACCCCGAACTATGGCAAACCTTGCTGGCAAAACACCGAAACCTCTCTCAATGTCCTTGCGGGATGACTCTTGCGCCCTGGTAAAATTAGCCTCTTTTTTGGTTAATGGCACTCCATTTTTTTTCCCCTAATGGCCTTCACAAGAGTTGCCCACTCAGGATAAATACCATGGGTGAGATAGTATCCCATTGAGTACTCATTGTCCATGACTTTGTAGTTGCAAGGTGGAGCATCTCCGGAAACTAGTCTAGAAAATAAAGGGGATCTTCCTAGCACATTGATGTCATTGAGTGTTCCCGGTAAACCAAAAAATGCATGCCAAATCCACAAGTCCTCCGATGCTGCGGCATCAAGCACAATGGTAGCATCTTGACTTTTACCACAATACATACCATGCCATGCTTTTGGACAATTTTTCCATGTCCAATGCATGCAATCAAGACTACCAAGCATGCCCGACCATCCCCTTTTTTCATTCATCTCCCTCAACCTCTTTGTATCTTGCTCATTGGGTGCTCGGAGATACCAATCACCATACAAGCGGATGACCATTTTGGCAAACCTACGGAAGGACTCCGTGGTTTTATCTTGGCCAATGCGAAGATACTCATCGGTATAGTCCGCGGGTATGCCATAGGCGATCACCCGCATTGCATCTGATATCTTTTGGAATGCACTAAACCCCATGGTGTCGGGGGCGTTTCTACGGCGCTTGAAATACTCGGAGTTGGCCTCACAATCCGTGACAATTTTCACAAACAAACTACGGCGCATTCGGTACCTTCTCCGGAAGAGGCGAGGTGGGTAAGTTGGTACCTCCGCGAAGTAGTCTTGTATTAGTATGCAGATTATATTCTGATGCACACGTATTCTACGTTCTTGGTTCACATTACAGCCGGGGGGGTGGGGTGGGGGTGGGTGGGGGATTTTTAAGACTTTTTTTTACGGAGGCTTGTGCACGGCTGGAGAACGTGGCGAGTGATATTTTTATCCCACATGGATGACCGGTTGATCTACGGGTATCAGCAACCTAGCCGACGACAGTCTACGTCTATGATTTGTTTAGACTTGTCGTTTTCTATACTCTTTTGCTTTTTTTCTGGCTCGCGCCAGTGTGCATTTCAATGATGCAGAGTCCGCGTGTAACGAGTTAAACACTTTAAATAATTTTATGTAATAAAAGCCCTTTATCAAAAGAAAAACTTGTAAATTATGATGTATTAAGAAGAGAAAATTACATACTCTAAACTGTTGTTGCTTGCAACATTAATGAATTGTTTGGTACTGATAGTAGTGCTAGCATATACATATAAAGAGAACGTGACAGAGAAATGTGACGTATTCAGCTTGGGAGTCACTAGTGGAAACAACCCCTCTCGTCCAGGGGGCCAGGGGGCAGCTGTCCCGGTTGCAACCAAATCCGGGACAAATGCTATGCATTGGTCCCGGTTTGTGTGCCCGGGGCAACAGGAATCGTCTGGGGGCATTGGTCCCGATTCGTGGGGGAGATATTGGTCCCGGCTCGTGCCACGGACCGGGACCAATGCCTAACCACATGCCACGTGGCACGCGCATGACAATTTGTCCCGGTTCAGGCCACGAACCGGGACCAATGTCCCCCTTCGCTATATATACTGTCCCAGCCCCCCCCCCCCTTCCATCTTTTTTTTTTGCTTGGAGGTGTGAGAGAGGTGGGTGTTAGTGTGTTTTATTTTACTATCCACACGAGGTGTTCGACGAAATTCCCGAGCCACACATAATCTCACTAAAAATGGTATCTTCGACCGAGGTTAACAAACTTATCTTTTTAATCTCTAACTGATACATAAAAAAGTAGTATTTTTCGATGTACTGTAGTCATCTCTGTATTAATATGTTATTGTAATGTATTTTGATAAACTTAATTATACGATGCAGATGGATGCACGACAATGATGGATGTACGGTGACCGACGCACATCCGAGTATATGGCAGGCCTGAATGCATTTCTTGCTGTAGCTCAGGCGAACAAAGATAATGGCTTCATGTGTTGCACATGTGTTGATTGTCGATGGAGGCTGCTAGGCGATGCAGATGGATGCACGACAATGATGGATGTGCGTTCTCGGAGGCTCGCTCGGGCCAGCAGGCTCCTCGACGACTGCCGCGGTTGCGACTGCGCCCTTCCCGGCAGCGTTAGCCGGGCCGGTCATCAACACTTCCACGCTGTCTGCGGAGCCGTCGATTGGCCTTCCGCGGGCAGCGATGACAGCAGGGGGATCCTCTGCGACGAGCACCAGCTCGGGGTACTCGCGGACGATGGTGGTGGCGACGTAGACGAGGTGCGAGCCTAAGGAAAGCACCGAGCCACCCTCCGGCATGGCCCTGCCGCCGAAATCGCCGGCGTTGTCGGTGACGAAGTCGAAGGAGCCAAATATGTGGACAAGGCCACAGACCACGCGCTCCCCAGTAGCAGAAATGGATCCCGTCCGAACATGGACTCCAGCCAGCGCCGCTGGTTGCCCCACGATGGGCGCCAACTGTCGTGGTGGTGTCACGGCAGATGCCATGGGATGGCTAAAGAATGGGGGTCGATGGACGCTGGAGGTGCTCGGGGAGGGATCACGCAGCGAGTAGCCGCGTGTAGGATGACTCAAACACTGCAAACAACAAGATCTACCCAGGTTCAGAGCCCTCGTGTGGAGGTAAAACCCCTACTCCTGCCTTTCTCTCTTTATATGCGTGTTCTACCGAGTAGCCACAGTACAATTAGGCCTTCAGCCGAGTAGCCACTCTTCTCTCTATGTGATGCGAATACTAAACGCAGCGACCCTCTCACAGGAGGAGGCAAGGCACCTTATATATTGGTGCCCAGCCGAATACATCCAAGATGGAAAATACAGCCGGGTGTCGACATAGTGTGCACACTGCACACTTCCAGCTTCTCGCTGACAACTTTGGCTTCCTAGTTTGTCTTGTGAACAAACTCGTTGTGCAAAACAAAGTTCGTGACCTGTTATCACTGTCACGGCCACAATGTAGGCCCCCTGACCTGCATCGTCCTCCTGACACCCGTACCTCCGACGCCTCGGTACCTGGGATATGACAGGCCACGCGCCCATTACTGCGACCAGGGCCCACCGGCCCGTTAGGTCACTTCAATCGCATTTATTAGCCCGCGATCTCGACGTGGGATTAACTGCGCCGGTTACGCGCGCAATATGCGTTGTGTGCGTTTCTCAAGATGTGATAGGTCCGGGCCGACCCAATGACCCGCTGGACCGAACCTGTATTTTGCTACCGTTAGGGTACGGGGCCTATCCGCAAATGATTAGGTCCATCACGGTCCTAACCTATTCGACCCTAGGGTCTAACCGCACCTCTTGCGGCATACGAACTGAAGCCCGGGAGCGCCGCCGGTGTGTCCTCGCTGGCATCGGAGTAAATTTGTGGAGTAGACCATGCCACCGTCCGTGCTGGATCCTTGTTTATCGACTGGCTTGAAGTCGTTCCCCGTCGCCGGAGCGGGCAACCTGCCGGTCGGCCACCAGAACGCCGCGACGCTGCCGGAGGTTCTTGCAGCCTGGGAGCTCCCAGAGCTCGCCGTCCAGCCTCCTGGTCGCGTCCGTCGTCGTCGAACTCATGACCAACCCCGCCTCCTGGACGCGTTCGTCGTCGTGTGCCTCATGCTGCCTGTGTGCCACCGCTTCACGGGCTCCATGGTGAACGCCTTCGTGCTGCTCCCCGTCGGCGCAGCCATGCATGCTGGGGCTGGTCGCCGCTCGCCGGTGGGGATCGACCAACCGCGGTATCGGGGCCGCAGTACCGCGTCGGCTTCGGCTTGGCGTTGGGCGCCGCATCGCTGTACAACCTCGTGTTGTCCGTGATGGAGCTCAGAGCCAGGTGTGGCACGCTTCGCGCCGGCGCGGCCGCCCTCACCTAGACGCTTGTCCTCGTCAAGAACATTTTAGCGCCACAAAGGGCATCGCTCTCGGTCTCTCGATCTGGGCCTTGCATCCTATTTGGCAGAACTGCCGCAGGTGCGGTTGCTGTACCCTGCTGTTGTAGAAATTCCAGGCGTCCAGCAACATGTATAGAGAGAAAAAGGGCCGAACCCAGGACTATCCATTAACCTGAAATACTAGGTGCGGTTTAAACCTGAACCTGCTATTTATTTAATAGGTTTGGTGGTCCAGTATGAGGTCCAAACCGGACCGGACCTAACCCATCTTGATGCGTTTCTAACCGGTTCGCTTCTCACGCCGCACGATCTCAGTGCACGATTGATCCCACTAACTCCGCTGGTAACGGCAACTCGAGGGGAAAGATAAATACCCCCTCGGTACCTCCTCCTTCTCTTTCCTGCTCACTTCCCTCTTCCGCCCCTTCGCCTCTCCGCCGCCGCCGAACACGCCGCCGCCGCAAATCCTTGCCGCGCCGCTGCTCCATGCGCCGCCGGAAAGATAGCAACTCCTCCACCCAACTCACCACTCCAGCTCTTCCACATATTTTCTCATCTCCATGGATCGCGGAGACGATGATGCCCGCGCCGGATGGGAGGGTTCCGATGTCACGGCGGAAGACTGCCAATGGCTAGTCAATACCCGCCGTGTCCCTCCCGGCGTGCGGTGCAGGCAGCCGGACAACGAGCTCGTCCCCACGCTGGAGAAAGACGAGTTCGTTGTCTTCCTCGCGCACTTCAAGCGTGGATTCGGCCTCCCGGTGTCGGATTTCTTCAAGGAGTTCCTCCGGAACTTCGGGCTGCAGCCGCACCATCTTCCCCCCAACGCCATGGTGATGCTCGCCTTCCAAGCAGTGGTCTGCGAGGCTTTTCTCGGCGTGTACCCAACTATCCACAGTTGGGCACGCTATTTCTTCTTCCGGAAACAGAGCGTCCCCAAGCCCGGAAGCACGGAGAGCGCCTGCACGATGACGAAGACGGGGTGCTTTGTGGCAACGCAGCACCGGCAGCCACCCGCGCATCAAAGGACCGATACGGTACGCAAGTGGCAACGCAGATTTCTTTATGTCAAGAACGTCCCCATCGAAGAAGGAGCACCCATCCAGGACCGGATAGGGCTTCCGAAGTGGAAGAATGCGTTGCCAACCCAGCAAAACTGGGGTTACAACCCGAAGAGCCTCGACGACATCATCCAGATCGAGAAGCGCCTCGCCGAGTTGAAGGAGTTGGGATTCAAGCGCGATGATCCCATCGCGTGCTGGATCTCACGCCGAGTGCTCCCGCTCCAGCGTCGCTCCCACAAGATGTGCTACATGGGAGGAAGCAGGGACTGCACGAGGACCACTACCTTCGAGCTTACCACCGCCGAGGTGGCCATCTGGGCGAGATCCATCATGAAGACATCCCTCACCGACACCTGGCAGTATGGCTTCATGCCGTACAGCCGCACTAAGCCCATCGAACAGGTTAGTCCTTTATGCTTTGTCTCTGCACTTTGATACTGAGTAGGTGGCTTTCCAGCTTAGTATGCTTAGTCTCTGCATGCTGCACCGAGTAGGACATCACAAATATCTTGTTGGCCTTATGTGCTTTCTGTTTGCACGCCGTGTCGAGTAGAGAACCTTAGCCGATATGCTTTTTGTTTGCATGCTACTCTGAATAGAAATTCCTGGACCTGTATGCTTTGTGTTTGCATTCCGTACCGGGTATAACTCCTTACACTTGTATGCTTTGTGTTTGCATACTGTACCGGGTAGAACTCCTTAGCCTTGTACTCCATTGATTTGTGTCACCTGCTTGTCTTTCCAGCACATTGATCGCCAAGCAGAGGAAGATGAGGAGCACTTCGAGGCCAATTGGGACAGCGACCGAGAAGAGGACGACGAGACCGCCTACGATACCCAGGATACCCTCTGCATCCCTCAAGCCGAGCAGCCCAGTAAGTATCAAGTTGACGCGTCCATTCGGGATTGGTCCAAGGACGACGAAGGTGACCGAGTTTGCCTCTCTGACCGCGAGTAGCGCAATCCAGTTTCCTTTTCTGCTTCTCAATTCCTTTTTCTTTTCTACTCTGCAGACGATCCTGAGGTAACCGAGGAGGACGAGGATGTCATCGACGTTGAGCCTCTCTCTGTGGCTGCTCCCAACATCCGGAAGAGGGCATGCAGTGGTGCCCAAGAGCCCGCTCCCAAGAAGCCGAAGAAGACCGAGGAGAAGAAGAAGAAGATCACCACCGGCAGAAGGCAACTCCCCACCCGCAAAGGGTAAGTCCTTCCATCTGGATTGCATTCTGCTGTCACTTCTCGCTATGCTCTTCCCCATCTCTGTTTGTGAACTTTCTTTCTCTTTCACCGCCCCTCTGGACGCTGATGCAGCCGCAGCTCCCACTACCTCCAACAGAAAGCCTGTCATCGACCTTGAGAAGCCCGTTGACCTCTCAGAGGGTGAGGACGAACCAGCACTACAGGATAGGACGCGTGCGCCCTCTCCTGTGAAGGCATAAGAAGAAGACGCCAGCGCCGAGAACACGGGCGCTGGTGACCAAGACATGAACCTGGAGCACCAGGCCTGCGCTGACCAGAGCGCGCAGGATGCTGCTCACGATGAGACGCCTCCTTCTCCCCCAGCCGCCTCAGCTGGGGAGAATACTGAACAAGAAACTGAGCACCAAGACCGTGCCGCCCTTGAGGGGCAAGACGAGAACCTGGAGCAGCCGGAAGACGAAGATGCGGTTCAAGATGATCCCGCGGCCACGCCGCGGGTAGAAGAATCAGAAAGCGCAATACCCGATCCCGCTGCCGAGCAGCGGGTTAAGAAGACTGTGGTAGCCAGACGCAGCCAGACGCTGCGCCGGGTAGCCGGCCCCTTGTGCCGCCTACCCAGCAGGCTACTCCACCCACTGCACCGAGCCCTCCGCCAACACAGAAGAAAACCAAGACTGCGCCGAGCCCTCCACCAAAACATAGTACGAACAAGACCGCGCCGAGCCCTCCTCCTAAGCAAAGCACCAAGAAGACTGCAACTCAGCAGCCTCCTCCCACTTCACGCCAAGCGCCTCCGTCCGCTTCTCGGACGGATGTTGCCGCCAAGAAGGTCGTCCAGCCTGAAGCCCCAACCCGCAAGAATCCGCCGCGCCAGGCTGCGCAGGATTCTGCTCTGTGCCGCCGCCCAAATCAACCGGGAAGCCGACTGCGAAGAGCACGCAGCTTACGATTGGCGCTGCTGGTGGGTCTGCTGGCGCAGGCGAAGGGTCGAGTGCTGCTCAGGCGCAACCCTGCTTCCTGCCATACATGCTGCAAATGGCTAAGCAGCACAACATTGAGTTGACCAGGGGCGAGCAGCGGATCGCCGCTACGAAGGGCGGCCAGGCCAAGGCAGTGGACGCCAAGTTGAAGGAGAAGAAGACACTTGAGTTCTACTCACGCGAGGCCGGCGAGACTGAGATCCAATCCGAGGGGCTGATGCAGGTCGTGACCGAGTAGGCTTCATCGACCAGGTGTGGGAAAGCGCCGCCCATGGCAACAAGACGTGGGATGGCAGCATCGTGGGCTCGCTGGATCACTGGCGTGTTGACTAGAACAAGGCTGACATGGGCTACAATCCCATGACCATCGCCTCCGGCACGAGCACACTGGCCGCGAAGCTATTCATTCTCCGCAAAGCCGCCGAGGACATCGAGCAGACATACGCTGTAAGTTTCTTTTGCTTGTTTCGAGTTGCGATTTTTCTTCTCTTCTGATCTTCTTTTTCTCCTTAGCCACTACCCAGTCCCCGAGATTCGGGCCGAGTAGACGGGTACTCAACCGAGTTGCCGTCTTCTCGGGCCAAATCTTCCAAAAATTGTCTAACTCTTTTTCTTTCTTCTTCACGGAATAGCCTCTTGAAGAGGACCAACTTGTTCTGGCGGCTGCTCTGGAACCATAGCATCGCCACAAAACGCATCGCGGCCCTGGAAAAAGAGCGCAAGGATGACGCTGTGATGGAGCAGGCGGCAGTGGATCCTGCCCTTCAACTCTCTGCAATCGAAAGTAAGCCTTTAGCTATTCGGTTAGTGCGTTTTGTGTTTACGCCCGGATTTGCTCTTTGCTCTAACTCCTTCTACTCTGCAGGCAAATTCAATGAGTTGGCGAAGGAGCACGAGCACTGCCATATCTTTGCCACCTCTGCCGAGAGCAAGATCAAGGGACTGGAAGGTGAGTTGTTGATTCTTCTGTGCTTGTTTTTCTCCTTTTCCTTTGTTATTCTGCTAACCGTGTTGTTCTCCCCGCAGAAGAGTACAAGAAGTTTCGGGAGGAGCATCTCAACTGCTTGAAGCCCGCGGAGGTGAAGTAACAACTGGAGAGCCGAGAAGCAGAGCTCAAGGACGAACGCGACGCAGAGCGCGCCGAGTTCGAACAGATGCAGGTCCAACTGAAGGATGCTCTCCAGGATGCCCTAGACCAAGCCGCCGAGAAGGACAAAGTCAAAGCAGCAGCCAAGGCCAAGGAGAAGGCCCTCGAGACGGAAATCGAGGTGCTGAAGAAGTGCAATGAGGACCTCATGCTCCAGCTTGCCAACTCGCGCAGCATCGAAAGCAGGCACATTGCCGATGAGGAGGCCTGGAGGAAGAAGCTGGACGCGCTACTCGTTGACCTCAATAGTAAGTTTGCGCTTCTCTGCACTTGGCTGCTTCCTTCTTCTTCCGCTTGGCTTTGTTTGCTTCTCCTCTTTCCTACTTGATTTCATCTCTGCTCTGCTTCCATTTCTAATCTTTCTGGTTTCACTCTCAGATATCTTCCCTGATCTCTGCGCGGCTAGCACGCCTGCTTTGGCTAAGGCACAAGAAGTCCGAGCTGAAAAAGGATTGCCCACGAACACCAAATCCACGATCGACGACAACCTCACCAGTATCAAGTCGCAGCTTCACACGATCAAAGGCCTGGGCACCAGCATGGTGTCCACAGCCTTCAAGCTGCACCAGTTGTTCTGGCCTGGTGAAACTGCGCTGAGAACTATTCGCGAAATCTCCCAGAAGTTGGACGGCGCAAAGGCCGAGTCGAAGAAATGGTGTGCGTCCGCAGCTCGGGCAAGGGCCGATCTGCTGCTTCTCTTCATATGCAGCTGGTATGAAAATTTGAACCTTGATACGATTCTTGAGATGCGCGAGGACTCCAAGTGGTCCGAAGATCCCGACTGCGTCGCACGTCGCAAGGAAGTTGCGTACGAGATCGCCTCCTACGCGCACACCGCCCACTTCATCGACGGCCCCACCGAGCCTGACACCGAGGCGGAAAGCGAGGGCGAGGATGAAGACGAGGACACCGAGTCGGAGGACTTGAGTGTCTTCGAAAACACTGGTGCCGAGGAGGGATCCAGGAAGGGGAAGGGCAAGGTTGATGAAGGAGGCGACGAGTCGAAGGCCAACAGCCAGGATGCCACCATCACCACCGAGATGGTGATCCAGCAAGCTGCTCCCGAGTTGGGCTCAACTTCTGCGGCTGCGTCCACCTCTGCTACTGATCCCATCTCCGTATCGACGGCTACTTCTGAGCAATCCACCCAAATTGACGTTGATGCTGAAGCTGACGCCGAGAAGGCCAACTCCGAGAAGACTGCTGCAGACGACACCGCCGCCACTCAAGATGTTGCTGCCTGAAACTCTTTCTCAAAACTTTCATGAGATCCCCGGGATGCCGGGTGCAAATGTATCTAAACAATTAAGTCTTTGTTGGTACTCTTTTTTTTATTCCAGTTTGATATTTTATACTTCAATATTTGAGCAACTTTGGCTCGATGTCGGGTTGCGTTATCATGCAAGTCCCCAAGTGCATTTTTTATCCACTCTTCTCTTTTCGTCTCAGCTCTTACCTGCCACTTGTGGCTTTGTTGGTAGTCGAGTCACAAGATGTCAAAGATCAAGTTTCAAATACTTAGCCACTTAGAAACATTCATAGTAACGCTACCCACCACTTAGCCGAAAAAAGTTAACAAAAAACAGTAAAGAGCGCTCTACTCGGTTCCTGCACTCCTCTTTTCCTTAGTCATTTTTCTTGTGCTCATTAACCTCTAGCTTGTTCTCTTGCTTGCCATGAAGCCGGGTTTCAGACAGCAGCAGAGTCGAAGAGTTGACTTTTAGGTTTAAACACAGTACTAAATGTACTTATGAAATTCTAAGCAGAGCAACCGAGTAGGCAAAGGTAAAACAAAATAGAACAACACAGAGCAAGTTGGACGAGGGCAGTCCCCGAGTTCAATTTCAGATTGCCGAATAGAAGTTTAACTCGGATGAGAGAGTACATACATAGTTTTTGCTCACGAATGAAAACGTCGGAGTAGAGCTACATTCCAGGGGCGCTTGGATTCCTCTCCAGCTCTATCCGACCTGTTCTTCTGGAATGGTTGTGCGTCAACCAGGTAGTACGCGTCATTGTGTAGAGCCTTGCTCACAATGAATGGCCCTTCCCACGGAGGAGATAACTTGTGCATCCCGGCTGTGCGCTGCACGAGCCTAAGGACCATGTCTCCTTCTCTGAAAACTCTTGGGTTCACTTTCCGGCTATGATAACGCCTCAAGTTTTGCTGGTAAACAGCTGAACGCGATAGAGTAAGCTCTCTTGCTTCTTCTAGCAGGTCAACGTCATCTTCTCGAGCTTCTCTCGCCTCCGCCTCAGTGTAAAGGGTTACTCAGGGCGAGTCATGCTCTAGGTCAATTGGCAACACGGCGTCAGCTCCATAAACCAGGAAGAATGGTGTGTAGCCGGTTGACCGGTTAGGGGTAGTCCTTAGACTCCACAACACCGCTGGCAACTCGTCTAACCCACACCCAGGTGTTTTCAGCAGTGGCTCAATCAGCCTTGGTTTTATACCTGCCAGCACCATGCCATTTTCTCTTTCAACTTGCCCGTTGGAGGAGGGATGCGCAACAGATGCGACATCTAGCCAGATGTGCTTATCTCTGCAGAACCTTACAAAGGCACCCTCAGCAAAATGTGTGCCATTATCTGTGATGATACTGTGCGGGTAACCGTATCTCAGGATCACATCCTTCATAAAACTCACGGTTGTGGCTCCATCACACTTCCGAATAGGCTTCACTTCAATCCACTTGGTGAACTTATCAACCATGACCAAGATGTGAGTCATGTTGCCTCTAGCCGGCTTGAAGGGACCAACCATATCCAAACACCAAACAGCAAATGGCCAAGTAATGGGAATGGTTTTCAACTCGGAAGCAGGCATGTGGATCTTACTTGCGAATCTCTGGCAGCCGTTGCACTTCCTCACAATATCCTCAGGTTGCTTCAAAGCAGTGAACCAAAAGAAGCCATGCCGAAAAGCCTTCTTGACCAGAGCCCGAGAAGAGGCGTGATGTCCGCATTCTCCTTGATGTATCTCCACCAGGATTTCTTCTCCTTCTTCTGGTTCCACACAACGTTGCAACACGCTGGTGGGACTTCTTTTGTGCAGCACTTCTCTGAAAATGACGTAGCCCTTGGATCTTCTCTGAATTTGCCTTGCAGTAACTTCATCATCTGGTAGGGTGCCGTCCTTTAGAAAGGATAATATGGGCATAGCCCAACTCGGTGCCTCCCGCGCGGGAAACACTGGTTCGTCCAATTCCATTGGCACGGCCACCACTGCATCTTCTTCAGGGTTGGGGACGGGTCTTTGAAGCCTGATCGGTTGGCAAGAACTTCCTCAATGAACGCGACAGTCCCCGAGTTAAGAGGGGCAGTCCCCGAGTAAGGAGGGACAGTCCCCGGGATGGAGACTGCAGTCCCCGGGTTCTCTCTTGCACCCTCCCAGTCAATCTCCATAGGAACAGCTTCTTCACTTGGCAGAGAAGGAACGAAAATTGACTCCGAGTTGGGGGATGGCTTGATAGATGGCTTTCTCAAATGCTCCAAGGCAATCCCAGCTGGGATGGATTGCCAAGAAGACCCCAACTTGGACAACTCATCAGTTGCTTCATTCTCTGCACTGTGGAAGTGTTGGAATTCGCAGCCCTCAAAAAATCCAGTCATAGATTGCACCAGGAACCGATATGCTGCCATGTTGGCATCCAGTGCATCCCAAGTGCCAGAAACTTGCTGCACCACCAGATCCGAGTCTCCATAGCATATAATGCGCTGCACGCCAACCTCCTTGGCTACTCGCAAGCCGTGCACCACGGCCTCATACTCTGCAACATTGTTAGACGCCTTGAAGTGGATCTGCATCACATATTTGAGTTGATCTCGCTTCAGTGACGTGAGAACCACGCCAGCACCAAGGCCTTCTTTCACTTTGGAGCCATCAAAGTGCATCTTCCAGTAATTGGTTGCGGGAGAAGGACGCTCATACTGCACCTCAGCCCAATCCACCAGAAACTCTGCTAGAATTTGTGACTTGATGGCTTCTCTTCTTGCGTATGTAGGAGCGTACGCGGCCAACTCGATTGCCCACTTGGCTACTCTGCCACTTGCTTCCTTGTTGCCCATGATATCCGAGATGGGAGCAGAACTCACCACAGTGATGGGATGCTCCTGGAAATAGTGCTTCAGCTTCTTGGCGCCCAGGTACAGGCCGTAAGTCATCTTCTGGTAGTGCGGGTAGTTCTGCTTGGAGCTGGACAGCACCTCACTGAGATAATATACTGGCTGCTGCACACTCTTGCCTTCCTCTTCTCGCTCCACCACAATCACCACACTGACTACCCGATTGGTAGCAGCAATGTATAACAACATTGACTCTTTGGGTAGCGGACTAGCCAAGATGGGAGCACTACCCAGGATCGCCTTCATCTCATTGAATGCCACATCAGCTTGCGGTGTCCAGACGAACTTGTCACTTTTCTTCATCAACTGATACAGAGGCAGGGCCTTCTCGCCCATTCTGCCCAAGAAACGACTCAAAGATGCCAAGCAACCAGTGAATTTTTGCACATCCTTCAGGGATCTCGGCAAAGACATGCTCTCAATAGCTTTTATCTTTGAAGGATTGGCCTCAATGCCCCGAATGGATACCAAGAAGCCGAGCAGCTTGCCAGCCGGGACGCAAAAGGTGCATTTACTCAGGTTCGGCTTCATTCTGTACTTGCGCAAGTTGGCAAAAGTTTCCTCAAGGTCACTAAGCAGAGTATGTGTTTTATTCGTTTTGATGAAAATGTCATCTACGTGCACCTACACATTCTTGCCAATTTTGATCATGCAAGCATTTCTGCATGCATCTCTGATAAGTAGCACCAGCATTCCGCAACCCAAAGCACATGACACGATAGCAATAAGCCCCGTATGGGGTAATGAAAGCAGTCTTTATTTGATCAGAAGGGTTGAGAGCTATCTGATGAAAACCAGAGTAGGCATCTATGAAAGACAAAAGTTCACAACCAGCAGTGGAATCAATCACCTGATCGAGGCGGGGTAGCGAAAAGGGATCCTTGGGCAGGCCTTGTTCAAGTCGGTGTAGTCGACGCACATGCGCCACGCGGTAGCGGCCTTGGGGTCATCCTTCTTCTTCTCAACCATAACCGGGTTGGCTATCCAGTCCGGATGCAGAACCTCCATGATGAAGTTGCTTATCAGCAATTTGATGATCTGATCACCGATGGCCTTCCTTCTCTCATCTCCGAAGCGGCGCATAGCCTGCTTCACTGGCTTGGCGTCATGCCGCACATGTAGCGAGTGCTCAACCAACTCCCTCGGGACACCTGGTAGATCCTCATTGGACCAGGCGAACACGTCCCGATTCTCACGGAGGAAGTGGATGAGCTCGCTTTCCTATTTCTCACCCAACCCTGCGGCAATGATGGAAACACGATCGGGGAACTCGGGGTCGACCTGGAGCTTCTTCGTTTCCTGAGATGCCTGGAATGCAGCCCCGTACTGGGAACTCGGCATGCCAGGCGCGCCACCTTGTGATGCTTGCGCCATAGCCACCACCTCGTACATCTTCTTCTTCTCGGCAGCAATTACCATGGACTCCGCCAACTGAGAACCAGCAGAGGCACATTCCAGAGATTTCTTGTAATCACCAGAGATGGTGATGACTCCATTGGGACCATGGATCTTCATCTTCAAGTAGGCAGCATGGGTAGAGGCCATGAACTTGTTGAGAGCAGGCCTACCGAGTAGAGCATGGTAGGGGCTTTGGTGATCAACTACCTCAAACTGCAGGCTCTCTGTGCGGCAGTTCTCCCTGGTGCCGAATAGAACGTCTATCCACACGCGGCCAGTCGGAGAACAAAAAAACTCCTGGCACAATGCCATGGAAAGTGGTCCTGCTGGGCAGCAGCATGTTCTCGGCCATACCGAGCTTCTCGAGCGTGTCCCTGTACACGATGTTGATGCTGCTGCCGTTGTCAATCAGCACCTTGCTGAACCTGACATTCTTCTGAGTACCCAAGAAGGTGGGATCCACCACCAAAGCGTAGCTACCCGGGTTGGGCATCACCTTAGGATGATCTGCTCTGGACCATGTGATCTCTTGGTTGCACCAATGCAGGTAGTGCGGAACAGCAGGGATCACAGCATTGACCTCCATCCCGCGCCTCTGCAGTGACTGCTTGTCGGCGGGCTCAGAGGTGAAAATCATATAGCTCTCGTGATGCCCTTGGTACTCGTTGCGGCCCTCCGCGCCATAGCTGCCGTTGTTGCGGTTGTTGTTGTTGAAGTTGCGGTTACCATTGTTGTTGTTGAAGTTGCGGTTGCGGTTGGCTCCTAAAGCCACCTGGTTGACGTTCTCTCTTCTCAGAAATGCTGGAGGCCTGGGAGCGGCTGCTCGGATGGGCTGCACATTGGCATTCGCAGCTGGCAGTGGAGGAGGAGGAGGCAGGCCCTCGTTCTTGATCTCTTCCCACTAGCTGCATTGCCGAGTAGTGTGGTTGGCGGGTCTACCAGGATGCCGAGTGTGGAAACTGCATGGGCCATACTTCATGTCCTTGAAGGAAAAGTTCTGCACAACACCCGAGTTGCCGCTACCCTGCTGGGGAGAATTG
This sequence comes from Alopecurus myosuroides, assembly GCA_028641055.1. NCBI lineage: Eukaryota > Viridiplantae > Streptophyta > Magnoliopsida > Poales > Poaceae > Alopecurus > Alopecurus myosuroides. The sequence goes on along the minus strand of CM054057.1, from coordinate 48,772,951 downwards.
TACGGCTTATGGATGCCTTGGCCCTGATTCTGGTTCTGCCCGTACTGGGCTCCAGCAGTTTTCTGCCTCTGGCTACTCCCAGCACCTGTAGCCACAGCATTCACCTCCTCAGGATCGTACCGGGTATCAATCCGGTCACCTCTACGCTTGTTGCGGAACTCATTGCGCTTGTTGTTGTGGTAGTTTCTTCTCGGCTCAGTAGCGTCGAGCAGAGGCTGAGTTGGGTCGCCGAGTGCGTACATATCCGCAATCTTGATGGTCTCCGCGAGAGTACTCGGCATCTCTCTCTGCAACCTCTGCCACAATATGCCGCCGTGCTTGCTGCCTTGCGCAAACCAAGTGATGGCCTGGGCTTCATTCACACCTTCACAGGTGTTCCTCAGAGTGCTCCACCGAGTAAGATACTCGCGGTCAGTCTCCTCTTCCCGTTGTCTGCAAGCGGATAGCTGCTGCGGCCTATTCGGCCTCTGGTAAGTGCCGGTGAAGTTGCTGACGAATGCTTCCGCGAAGTCAAGCCAGCAGTTGATGCTGTTCTTGGGCAGGTTGTTCAGCCATGTTCTTGCAGGGCCTTCAAGCATCTGCGGGATGTACCGCATGGCCCATCTCCGGTTGCCGCCTGCAATGTGCACGGCTGTGACATAGTCATTGAGCCAATCTTCCGGCTTGGTGCTGCCGTTGTAACACTTGGTCCCCCTTGCGAGCTGGAACTGCTTCACGGACGGCTCATTCATGATGCGATGACCAAAGCACTCTGGGCCAGGCGGCCCCGTGTTCTCGAGCTGCGCAGACCGATTGATTCAGTCCAGCGTGTACTTGGCATCACTGGGCTCCAACATGCGTTCACCCACGCGATCAGTGATGTCCCTGGGGTCAGCATAGCCTGCCATCCCCATCGCCGAGTAGCCATCATCGTATTTGTTCACTGGCACAGCTGCAGGTTGCATCACAGGGTTGGCTGCTGGCGCAGCCGCACGCGGCAGTACAACAGTTGGTTGTTGCGTCCTCTGCCGAGTAGACTGCGCGACCTGATGCCGGGAAGGGCATGGACGATCTCCATCTCGCGTCTTGCTGTGAGCTTTATGGGCTTGATAGTCTGCTCCTACAGTATTGTGTTTTTGACCGGACTGTCGCGGCACAGCGTGCTGTTTCGCGGCGACAGCCGGGTCGTACACCTGCATCTGCCTGTCTCTGCCAGAGTCTCCACTCCGGTCCCTCTCGCGACTGGGATGCGGCGATGAGGCCTGATAGTTAGATCTGACCGCATGCGAATGCACCACCTGAGAAGCGCCTGCACCCGGATTGGCTTTCCGGAACTCCTCGTTCTGCCTAGCAGCTTCTAGCACTAGCTCATTGAGCCTATCCTGCTGCCTAATGTGCACGTCGCCAGCGAGATGCGGCAACTCAGCAGCTACAGCCTCAGCAGCTCTAAGGGTTTTGGCGGGGGTGCTGTATCTGGGCCTAGTGGTAGCAGTGTTGTGGCTAGCGGCTTGGCTAATGTTCTCACCAACTGCTGCCATCTTGGTGCCTAAGTTGCGGAGAGTGGTGCTTATCTTGACAGCCTCCTAACCACAGGCGTAAAGCCGTGAGCCCTGTTGTACTCGATCTGGTCCAGGTTCAGCTCGAGCCTAACCTTTTCCAGCTCCACCTGCCCCACGAGCAGCGCTTGACGCTGCTGGTCGAGCTACGCCTTCATGGTCATGAGCTCGAGCTCGGTGAGAGGCGGCATGCCCACTCGCACGGCGGATGCCGGTATCGTTGATGTCGTGGAAGGAGGGATGTAGCCCGGGATGTTGTGAGGCGCGTCGTAGGGCTTGTGCGTTCTCGGAGGCTCGCTCGGGCCAGCAGGCTCCTCGACGACTGCCGCGGTTGCGACTGCGCCCTTCCCGGCAGCGTTAGCCGGGCCGGTCATCAACACTTCCACGCTGTCTGCGGAGCCGTCGATTGGCCTTCCGCGGGCAGCGATGACAGCAGGAGGATCCTCCGCGACGAGCACCAGCTCGGGGTACTCGCGGACGATGGTGGTGGCGACGTAGACGAGGTGCGAGCCGAAGGAAAGCACCGAGCCACCCTCCGGCATGGCCCTGCCGCCGAAATCGCCGGTGTTGTCGGTGACGAAGTCGAAGGAGCCAAATATGTGGACAAGGCCACAGACCACGCGCTCCCCAGTAGCAGAAATGGATCCCGTCCGAACATGGACTCCAGCCAGCGCCGCTGGTTGCACCACGGTGGGCGCCAACTGTCGTGGTGGTGTCACGGCAGATGCCATGGGATGGCTAAAGAATGGGGGTCGATGGATGCTGGAGGTGCTCGGGGAGGGATCACGCAGCGAGTAGCCGCGTGTAGGATGACTCAAACACTGCAAACAACAAGATCTACCCAGGTTCAGGGCCCTCGTGTGGAGGTAAAACCCCTACTCCTGCCTTTCTCTCTTTATATGCGTGTTCTACCGAGTAGCCACAGTACAATTAGGCCTTCAGCCGAGTAGCCACTCTTCTCTCTATGTGATGCGAATACTAAACGCAGCGACCCTCTCACAGGAGGAGGCAGGGCACCTTATATACTGGTGCCCAGCCGAATACATCCAAGATGGAAAATACAGCCGGGTGTCGACATAGTGTGCACACTGCACACTTCCAGCTTCTCGCTGACAGCTTTGGCTTCCTAGATTATCTTGTGCACAAAGTCGTTGTGCAAAACCAAGTTCGTGACCTGTTATCACCGTCACGGCCATAGTGTAGGCCCCCTGACCTGCACCGTCCTCCTGACGCCCTGGCGCGGATAAGCACACGCTCTGCAGATGAACAGTGCGCCGGTACGGACCCAGGATACGCGGGATCCTGTGTCAGAACGGCTCCTTTGACTTCTGGCCCGAGTAGGAACTCACTCCCTCTACTCGGACCACCTCCTCTACTCGGAAGAATGTAACTTCCTTGATTCTTCCTTCTGGCCATTGGCAGGCACGGCCGGATAGCAGTCGACCGGGTAGCGGGTAGCAGGTAGCCAGCTACTCAGCCAAAACTCTCCTTTGTCCTTGTTTTGCCCCTACTCGGGGGTAACCCCCCGACAGGAGTCAAGAGACGCGGCATCGCTTTGGAAGAGGCACCACCGTCCTCTCTCCTTCCGGCAACCTGCTTCTAACTTCCCTCCACGCTCTAATTCCCACCATGTAGCCGCCCCTCGCCTCCATCTCTTCGCGATGTCATTTCTGGAGAAGAATGTCGTGTTTCTAGAGCCTTAATTAGGACAAGGAGGCTATGCTGCCGGAGTTGAAGGAAGAAGCCGTCTTGGCAGAGCCTACGGACAAAGAGACCCTACTGCCACAACCGGAGGAAAAGGGGGACGTGTTGCCGGATCCAGAACCGACGGAAGAGGAGTTGTCGGCGCAGGAGGAAGAGGAGGACGTCGCCCCCAGAGGAGGATGAGCCGACAAATCCACAATCTACACTTCGGGCTTAGTCCCCGTGGGAGTCATGTCTGACCGGTGGAGGGCCCGTGTGGAAGCAATAGTCGAGGCACATGCGTGGCAGTCAGAAACTCCCGAAACCACTGACGAGGATGCCAAATCTAGGTAGGCCCACGGGGCTGACAAGAAGAAGGACCCAACCAAGAGGCCCGAAGAGTCCAGGAAGATATTTATGAACACTATAGGCTCCTGCAAAGGTGTCGAATCCATTCATAAATATGGAGTTTGTTCGCATTCTGCCAACGTTACCGCCACTCCAAGTATATGATTGGCCTTAATTAGGGGAGTTTCTAATTTTCTTAGAAGATCTTAATTGGAGTAGCCGTCCTTCTCTTTCACACTGCCTCCACCGCAACCCTTTGCCATTATAGCCAAACACCAGGGTCCACCCGCCGGGATGGTGCCGCCGCACACTTGGAGGCAGCCGGCCACTGTGACATGAACGTCATCTAGGAAGCACTCCGCGCTACAACCTCCAAGGTCATGGACCTAGGACACCGTCCCTAGGCCCACAACCACACGCCCGCCTCACCCCCATCCCCGTTGGCCACCCATGTTGGCATAGCAGCCCCCGCCGCAGAGCGCATCGTCCGTCCAGCGTAGCCGCCGCCAACCATAACTGGTGGGATAGAGAGAGGACGATGACACATCTATGTGTGGCAGGAGGGGTAGGGAGGACAATGATGCCACCGAGATCTGGTTGCCTGGTCGCGCTGCACCCAAGCCTAGCCACGCAGAGGAAGATGAGCCAACAAATCCACAACCTACACCTCTGGCTTAGTCCCTGTGGGAGTCATAGCTCTCATAACCGTCACCACGGAGGAGTTTCCGATGTTGTATCACTTATCTGGAGGTTGCTTCTTCTTTTTTTGAAACTTTTCAGGAGTCGTGTGGTGTCATAATGTTGCAACCAGCCTAGGATGGTTAGGATGGTTCATATTTTGGATTAGTCGCCAAGTGGCATTCCGGTCACCCTTATAACATCATCTCCACTGGCATCGATCTTGGAATTTTATCTGCAAATCTGAAAAAAAATTGCTTTGTGGGGTTACAATAGGGGTTCCTATGCCCTCCAAACAAACAAAAATGATGAAGAGAGAACATAAAGCAAAAGGATTAAATTTCATTCATATTTGTTGACATTTTACAGGATTTCAAATGAATTTTAAACCTAGACTAAACCCTATGCCTCCTAAACCCTCCAAACTGTTTCTATTTCTATTACTATCGGAATATATTTTTAGAGAACTTTCGAGAAACAACAATAAGTTGCACGTTTTTAGAGCATGTGCACAGAGACATGAGATGTATCAGGATGTTTGAAATATGATTCTGACATTGTAAGATAAGATTGGTGGTTTTATCTATAAGGTTCGTGGGGTTTCCAAAAAGTTTCAGGCAAAAATCGAGAAGGGGGGAGAAGGAAGTGTCGGAGGGGGGGGGGGGGGCAAAATTTCCCCCATGGCCGCACCCATCGTTTGAGGGCTGGAAGTTGGGCCCCAGAGCCGCACCACTCCTTCATGTACCTTCCTATTTGGTTTCAAAGAGAAAAGGAAAAAACCGAAGGGAAAAGGAAGCAAAAAGGAGAAGAGGGAAAGGATTCCTAGATGAACTAGGACTGTAATGCGATTGGGGAAGGGGGCCAAATGCGGCCACCTCTTGGCGGGTAAGGATTGGGGGAAAGACTTGCCCCCCAAGGAAAGTCCCTCTACTCCTCCATCTATTTAAAGAACCCCAACCCCATGGGCTTTACCGTATCAATTGGCATCATGCCTTCTCTCTCTCTCTCTCTCTCTCTCTCCGTGTGTGTGTGTATTGAATTACAACATATAATTAGAACCCCTCTTATCGAATTAGAGATTCTTCTAATTGGGGTATTGATGTGTCCTCACCCAATTAGATCTAGCTTCTAATAGATATATCTCTCTCTCTCATGTGTTGAGAACTGCAACTTTTTATACACCTACAGTTCCAAACCCTTGACGACAAACCACTTCAGAACTAGTCCTGACCTATTTGTGAAAGCTCTCATAGGGGTAACACATGAGAACCTCACTCTGTTGGATCAAGGTGCTAGATAAGGTGATTCGCCAACATCCTCACCCACAGACTTGTGCATGAGTATCTTCAACAGGCTTCATCTACATCTCTTTCGCCACTACGTTGTTGGTAAATGATCTCTAGCAAGATCATGGAATATTGATTCGCTTAAATCTTCATAGATAGACCTTGGCGGTTGTGTAGCATGCATGGAGAAAAATTTAAATTCATGTACACTTCGCCAAGTAATTTTGCCTATGTAGCTGTTGTATCTTTAGTACCTGCTGATATATTTGATCAATATAAACCAACCTCGTCGAGTATATAAGGTGAGGTGTAACCTAGAGACAATACCTCAACACACAAAATATACCAAAGCAAGAGTAGGTCTTTACCTCACCTCGAGGGGCTGAAGCTGGGTAACTCTCTCGTGTCAACCACGTTCCTGGAATCGCCCCGACCACCTCCCCATAATCTCTACACTCAACCTGATTCCCATCTCCATCAACGACTTTGATCTCGAACTATTTGGATAACCCTATTAACTTACGTTGAATTTGGAACCCGCTGTGGGTCCTATGGTAGCTAGACTAGTGTTCGAGGAGGGATCACTTCCTCCGTCGATCTACGTCGATTGTTAGGAGTGAGTTATTCACTTTGGGTCTATTAAGTGCATCATCGATGATGCATCATTGGCAACCTTGTCCACACCATCATCCGGAACCAATAATAAACCATATGTAATGTTCCTATCTTTGTCGGGATGCTTTGATCAAGTGGCATTCTGATTCCTGCAAGTGTGCAGGGTTGTTGTACCTAGTTTCGAAATAAGAGTATCGAATCACCGTGGAGCTATGAAAATGGTCCTCTACACTTAGATTTGATCACCTACTCTCGTTGGTGCTTTGCAAATTAACTAAAGGCTAAAACAAACAGTAAAAAAGTGACTAAAATAAACTAGTATAAAGGGATTGTAAATAAAAATGTAAACATACTAAAATAAGTAAATAAAGCGGAATAATGGATGGCTGAATGATTGAAACTGCAATAGGGATAAAGGCGTTCTTGGGAAGGGTGGTTCTACCACTAGCATACTTCTAAATTGATTAGGCATGCATAATGTTATCATTAAAATAATTGGTGAGGGCGGAGATCCGTATATTAATTTGCCTCGATGCCTTGGTTAACACACTACTCACAACCACCACGTAGCCCAGACGATCAGAGATACACCTACTGGCTACTGCCACTAGTGATTAAGGTTCTCTCTGTTGAGGTGGTATTAGTACAGTGAGTTCTCCGTTGATCCCACATTGGAGATTGGCGCGAAAGGAGGAGCAACTTTCTGTCCTGTCATACTCACTCGTCAGTCGTACTCAAACCAACCCAAACAACCCATCATGGCTCCATGGCATAAAATTGGTGTTGTCGAATTCACAAAATATCATGGGAATTGTTATCATAAACCGACCAATGGAAAACATTGCATTTTTATTTCAGTTCACAATAATACTAGGGTCTACCCATCTCCCCAATAACTGATGGAACTACTCACACATGAAGGCAATAAACATCATAATGATTCTATTAAAAATGGAGGATGAACGTATGGAGGAATACACGTGCAAATCCACAATTCGATGTTCTAGAATCACATTGAGATGGGATGGAGATGATATCACGTAGATGTAGATGGTGGTGATGGCAATGGAGATCGATGCATAGGCCTTCATGATGATGGAGTTGATATAGATAGATTCCAATCTGCGAATTCCCCCTCCGTACACCGGACAGAGGCTAGGCTTTGGAGGATTTTCATGGTTTTGCATCTGGTGTGTCTCTTGGCTGCTTCTCTCTTCGAGTCTGGGGGCTACCTCTGAATCTTCCGGTCGAAACGGGCTAAAATGTACCAGGTACAGTGAGTGGTACGGTTGATACTCACCGTACCGCGGTTGTTATCTATTACCAACTTAAGCTGGTACGGTCGGTGTTTTCGTTTCACCCTCCGTGCCGAGTTTCCATCTGGTATGTTTAGTGGTACGGTCGAGGTGACCGTACCGTGACTTTTCATGTGGGTACTGCCTTGTTTCCATGCTGGTACAGTGACTGGTACGGTCGTAATTGACCGTACCACGCTCGTTAGGTGGTCTTCTGCCTCTTCTTTGACTTCTGCAAATTTATTCTTCTTTGAAATGGCCTTAATTGATGTGATATCCTGATATTATGTCCAATTATGCTCTTTTATGTGTTGTATGAAATATCTCTTTGGTATTTCAACAATATGCATACGTGAACATAAATGGTGCACTTTGGCATGGTAAAATACCAATTTTCCTATGGACTTATTAATAAAAAAATTAAGTAAAATAGCACATAAAATGCCTGCATCACATCCATGATGAGGAGTGGTTCTTCCCCCTCTTTGATCCTGGTTCCAAAGAAGACGGTAGTGCACACAACTCTATGCCTGCCACGCGGGAGTGTGCTATTGGATGTATGCCCAAAGAGACAATAAAATACATCACTTTCATGATTAATGTATTATGTTTTTATGCTATAACTGACATGGTCACTAAATATGACATTCAGAGTAAAACCCATAAGGACGTGGAGAAACATCAACACATTGTTATAACTCTTTTTCATTTTTCATAGATAAACTCGTTAATATTAGATGACCATGTTTTCCTTGTCATGGAGATTTGTCATGTCAATATTAATGGGAGAACATTGTTGTTTCAACAATGTGGCTGGGTAGACCAAAGTAGTTGAGATGTTACGAGATCTTTTTTGCTAAATAGTATCGTCACAAGATGCTTAGTATGTTTGCTTCCTTAGACCATGAGAATATACGATGATGTTCACCGGAAACATCATTTTGGTATATTCAAGTATCACACAGTAAATTGGGTGATAAAAAATGCTATCACTGGGTGGTCTCGAAAATATTCACTTCATCGTGAGAGTTTAAGGCCGGTAATTACTCCTCTAAATAATAGAGAGATACATCCAGAATCCTCTTAGTGTAATAGTATCGGTTAATAAGTCTGTGCAGATAAAGACATGACACTAGTCATGGTGATACTATGGCACGTTAACGAGTAAAAGGAATCACACCAGGCATCGAAAATAGTGGGATATGGTTATTAAGGAGTTTAATCATGGTCTTATCGTTCATCTCGTGTCGAGGTTTGATTGGTGACGAAGGCATGGATCCTAGACCCTACGGGTAAGGACACCCCGTCTCAGGCCCAAGGTTAAGGCCCAAGAAGAGGAGCCCTTAGAGTATTCCAGAAGGCCCACATGAAGCCCACCCGCATTGCCTTGCGGGTTAAGTTAGGAAACTTGTAACCGACATAGGGTTAGAGTTCGAGGCCTCTCCGGGTAGGGTTTGAGACCTGGCCACCTATATAAGGCCAGGAGAGCGACCGGAAGAGGACCAAGGAATATCGCACCACCCAAGCCTTGAGCTCGACATCATACTCTCGACTTGAGAAACCATCGCTGTAACCGATCTATTCGTTAATACAGATCGACAGAGGCAGGAGTAAGGGTTTTACCTCTACGAGGGCCCCGAACCTGGGTAAATCTTGCCCCCTGTTTAGCCGACGATCGCCACCAGCACTCATGGGTTCTCCTATTCGAAACCCTATGGGTTCACCCGAGGGATTTGTAGAGTCTCAGATTCGACAATTGGCGCCGTCTGTGGGAACGGCGGGCGCTGGATATCCGGCATCTTTGGCTTCATCGACAACCAACTCTGGTTGGAAACCCTCGACTACGGCTCCGAACAATCCTATACGGATCGGATCTATCGTGGTCACCCCTCACTCGCCGGAATCACGCTTGGTCTTCAGCGAGCTGGAGAGGAGCGTCACCCTGACGTTCGGAAGCTTGAAGTTCGTGACCAACAGGGACGGGATCCTCCACTTCCCTGAAGAATCAGAATCGGAGTCAGAAGCTGTCGACTCGCGACCTTACCTGGAGAAAAGCAGCGAGTCCGTCCGCTTCAACTTCGGCGACTTCCACACCCTCTCGACAGAGGAGCCTTCTCGAGTCCGGAAAACTCTCCAAAACACGCCTAGGACTCACGGGCCACGACTGGCTCAAGTCTGCATGGCAGGATCGGATCAACCACCTCCAGAAACAGAACATGGCGCGGCAGAACGCGCCGCAATCGGCGTCACACGGGAAGCTTGGGACCGAGCCAAGGAGGCTATGCGAACGAGCAAGCCACCCACAGCTGAGGCGCCACACGAAGATATGGTCGCCTACCACTATCATCTAGTTAGAGCGGCCGCAACCATCAAAGAGGCTCGAATAGATCTGGTCCGCCGAATAAAAGCGGTGGATGAATCGAGTCAGCGACGAGCTGAGCTATCCATGACACCCTCGGTCGGAACCCGACCCGCAAGGAGGGGATACACATCAACGTCTAGGGACGTCGAGTGCTTGGGTGGATCCAGCAGGTCGATCGCACCTTCCCTTATGCGGGTTGACAAAGACGGAAACGTCTACCCGCAAACTCCAGCGGCCGCAGTCCTGGCCGCAGCAACTTACATGCAGATGAACCTGCCGGCGGAAAGCGATCCTCGGGCCGAACAGTACAAGCAAGTACGCAAAGGACTAGGCATGGCCGCCGCAAGGCTCGCCTCCTACGACCACAGGAAGGCCACCGAACAACTGGAGAAGGAGAAAGAAAAAGAAAAGGAGGCATCCTGCAAGCGTAGGAGCTCTTCGCCAAGAAGAGACAAGTCGCCACGCCGTGGTCGGGGAAAAGAAGCTCGACGCCGCGGTGACAGTCGAAGCAGCAGCGAAGGCAGCCCAAGAGAAAAAGCTCGCGACATCACAGCAGCCGCTCGCGAAAACGCAGCAAGGAGCCAAGGAAGGATACTGACCGCGACCAGCCAGGATACGATGCGCGATCGTACATCGCACAGAATAGGGTTGACAAGGCAAGAGCAACGCGGAATCGTGAACGCTCTTTGTCCGGCTCTTCGGATGACGAAACCTGCGGTGCACTCTGCTTCACCCGCAGCATCCGTGAAGCACCCCTACCCAAAAGATTCAAGCTTAGCACAGAAGTAACAAAGTATGATGTCTCGCTCGAGCCCTCGTCGTGGCTAAACGACTACCTCACTGCAGTAAAATGCCAACGTGGGAACAAGAACACGGCTATGCAATACCTCAATCTACATCTCGTTGGCGCGGCACGTAGCTGGCTGGAAGCAAGGCCAAGGTCCTGTTACGCATCGTGGGACGACCTGCACCGCGACTTCTGCAAAAACTTCCAGTCAACCTACAAGAGACCAGCAACCATTGAAGAACTGCGAGCCTGCAAACAGAAAAGCGGCGAGTCCACCCGCGAGTATATCCAGCGATGGACCACGCTCAGGAACACCGCAGGAAACATCTCGGAAAAAGTATCGGTTGAAGCCTTTGCAAAAGGCGCCCGGTGAACTGCTTTCAGAGAAGAGCTGGGCTGAGCCGCACCGAAAACTATTGGGGAGCTTATGATCATAGCCGACAAATGGGCTAACGGAGAAGACGCAGTGCAATGAGAGAGCATCATCGCCTGCACCCGAACAAGATCGCCATGGTCGAAGGAAAAGAAGGAAATATTACGATCACGAGGATCGGGAGGATATGGTAGCGGCGGAATTCACGCGAAGTCGCGATAGTGGACTCCGAGGAAGCCACGAGTGGAGACCGAAAGCTGAGGACAAAACTCCCGAGGAGGACCTCGATGCATAATGCTCGCTACATCTATTTACAGATAAGCGCACGGGCAAAACTAAGGCAACACACCTTCTTAAGGACTGTCGAAAGTTCATCGAGATCACTGAGGCCTTCTCGAAGAAAAGCAGACCGGTAGCCAATCCAAATTACCCGCCGCTTCCAGGAGGAGGACACCAAGGATTCCAGCTGCATGTCATAGTTTGTTCAAATAATGTCGTATTTTGCTTAAGAATGCACCATGGAATCGCGAACAAGATTGTCGAAGAGAGTTTTCATCTCCTCCGAACAAAAAGATCATTTCTCATTTTACGAATGACAAAATTGGGTTTTCTTGTGAAGCATCTATCTACCGTTAGATGCAAATTTCACCACACCACTTATATAAAGTATTATACCATATTTTATTTACAAATAACCAAATTGTTGCCTTAAAAAACTTCGAATGCCGACCTAAACGTGTATCGGATGGAACCATTCGCAATATGCATGTGTTTGGTAACAACATGTCCGGATGGAACCACCCACGATATGCGAATATTCCTCGCAAATGCTGAACCAATCGTCATCCAAAATCGGCCAAACCTTTTCGTCCTTCTTCTCCTAATCTCTCTCCCTCGAACGTAGCTAATCGCCCACAATGGCAGATCTCTTCTCCTCCTCTGACTGCTTCCCACCTCCCCCATATTCCCAGCCGCCTTTGCCATCACTGCGCCACCACGATGGGTGATGGTCTCCCCCAGCTTCGCGTCGACCATCACTCTACAACCGCGATAGGAAACGGCGCCGCCCGCACTCTGAACGGATAGTATGGTCACCTAGAGGGGGGGTGAATAGGTGTTATAACCAATTTTAATGTTTCTTCAAATTAAGGCTAGACATAAAGGTAAATTCTCTAGATATGCAACTATCGTAAATTTACCTATATGACAACAACAACAATAAATAAGATACAAACGCAAAGTAAAGGAGAGGGAGCAAGGTAACCGATAACGAAAGCACGCGAAGACAAGGATGTAATCCCGAGTTCCTCCTTTTCAGGGTAGTACGTCTCGTTGGAGGGGTGTGAGTTTCGCCACGAAGGCCTACTCAACGCCACAAAGGCCTCATCCTATTCTTCGATGAACCCCTCCATAAAGGCCTAGTCCACCTTCCATTATTGATACCCTTTGAGGCGGGAATCGAGTTCTTTACAATGAGTTTGGGGCACACACCCACAACCGAATTGGGGGCTCCCTAGAATCACCAACAGTCACCACAAGTAGCAATGAGGTCTAGGTTTTCCACAAGGAAACCCTAGACCAGGTTCCCTCAAGTGAATGAGTAGGAAGTGAAGAACGAGTTGGTGAAGATGTAGATCGGCGCCTTCTCCTTCAATCCTCCAAAGATCAACGAATTTGGGTGGATAGATTGGGAGATCTAGAAATTTGGTGAGTGCAATAAATGTACAATTAATGGCCTCGACGAACTAACTGGAGGTGGAAGAAGGAGAGTGGTATTTATAGTCCCTCTCGAAATATGGCCGTTGCAGTTTCTTTAGGGTGGAATATCCTGCCCAAGTGGGGGAGGATTATCCCCCCTCCCCCCCCAACCCCAGATTACACGTCCCTCAAGCCAAATAATCCTGCCCAAATATCCGACTAGAGGGCCGGTCAAAACCTGCACACCTCGCTCCGCTACAGATGGTCTCTGAACTTCAATGGGTTCCTGGGGGCGGATTATCTGACCTCAGAATATCCTGCCGATGCGCGATAAAAAAGCGGCCAGGATTCCTTTGGGCTTCTGTGAGCCCCGCATCACCTCAAACACCCTCTACACTTATGGGATGGCGGATTATCTGGCCCCCAGAATATCCGGCCTCTCCAGACCAGAAGTATCTGCAACACGAGTAATAGAATTCCGAGATTCCTTTCTTCCTTTTTGGTGCTAGTGGTTTGAAAGATTTATCTGAAAGATCTTCACCACTTAACATATAATTAAATATCGCTTTTGTTGTTAATTAACACACAAAACATAGAGGGGTAGAAAATGCGCTTTCAATCTCCCTCCTTTCATTAGATGACAACACAAGGATTTGCGGAGCTTCCCCTAAGTGTGTGCATAGACAAGATTTTACAAACACCAAGATGCACAACAAAGGGGTCATTGCAACACGATAATGCTTTGCAAGATATGAGACACGATAATGAGATATGGTTGAGAACAAACCTTGCATAGTAGATGATAATAGATAGATATCACAACACTCTCATCGTAACATAGTTCTCAACACATAATAATAATAGATCATCCACAAGTCTCGCACTAAGAGAGAAGACACAAATAAAGGAAAATAGTTCAAATGATAGAAACATGATAAATCGACACAAGCTATAAACAAATGACAATATAAAGGAAAATAGTTCAAATGATAAAAGCACGATAAATGGACACAAGCTCTAAACAAATGATAAGGGAACATGCTTATGTCTGACCCATGAAAATCCCACGGAGGCTCCTAATAGAACTACTTCTCCCCCTTTTGGCATCGAGACACCAAAAAGAAAGAAGAGTGATGCTACTTGTCGATGATTCATGTCGACAAATCATTTGGATTATCCGGTAGGGTTTCGAGTAAGAGAACGAAATAGGCGCTGGCGGATACGTCGGCTAACAGGGGGCACAATTTACCAGGTTCGGGGCCCTCGTAGAGGTAAAACCCTTACTCCTGATTGTATGTCTTTGTATTATGAGGATCGATTACAATGGTGGGTGCGCAAGCCGAGAGATTGGATCTCGAGCTATGGATATGGTAATGAAACTAGATTGGATCCCCCTTCAGGTGGCTCTCCCAGCCTTTAAATAGGTGGATGGGTCTCAAACCGTACCCGGGGAGGTTACAAACCCTAGCTCTAGGCGGTGGAAGCTTTCCATCTTGTCCTGCAAGTCTTGCTGGTGGGCCTCTGCTGGGCCTTCTAGAGTCACGGGGTAGTCCTTTGCGCTGGGTCCTAGTGCTGGGCCTTAGACCAGGTAGGCCCATTCGATGGGTCCTGAAGTCATCCCCACGACAGTAGCCCCCGAGTGTTTGTTCGACTGAGAGTAGTGGAGTAAGCACTCAAAGCTTGTTTCTGGATTTCACGACTGAGTTAGTCGAATACTTGATCTGAAGGGCGTGTGCCCTGTGTGAGATATACTCGAGTATCGAGTGGTAAGTGCGCCCTGTGTTGGCCTTTTTCGTAGAAGGGTATGTCTTAGTCGTTTGGCTCTCCTGAAAGATCAGTGCCAATTAATTGCTTCTCGGGCAAAAACAATTGGCATACACGAATCTGAGTCCTTCGACTCGAACTTGGCGAGGTGATCATTGTGACTGGGCCATGGAGGACTTATCGAGTCGAACTTAACCTTAAAAGGGGTATGTCGAGACATCGTAGTAGAGTTCATAGACGGGGGTGCCATGAGACTACTGGTAGAGACGTGGGGGACGTGGTAGTATGACAACCAGGAACACCAAGTTTACCCAGGTTCGGTACGTCGCAGCTAAGTGGCGTTCCTACTCCTGCAATCTCACTAAATCAGGGTTGAAGCCTGAAGTATACAAAGTACAATGTGAGTAGGGTTTCGCTAACTCGACGAGGATCAACTTCTCGGCGAGTTGGCTTCTAGCTAATTGGCCGTCTCTTTGTCTTCTCCCGTCCGGATTTATATAGATAACCGGGTTAGGGCTTACAGAAATGAAACCTAGAAGACTACAGTAAGTATCTAACTTGGAAAGCGGGAATCCGCCTTCTACTCTAAGCCGCGCCACTTTGGGCCGTGGTCCGGGTCTTCTAGAATCCGGCTTCCGCGCATCAGCTTATTGGGTCGCCTAATGGGTTGTGATCCATTACCAATCAGGCCACCCTGGTAATCCGGCTCTTTAGGACAATGCCGGATATACCCTTAACCGGTATATCGACAGTAGCCCCCAATAAGGATTGAGACTTCGTTCCGCCACCTTTCGTCAATTTACACTCTTTTCCGAGAAATGTTGGCGCTTTGTCTCGATTCTTCTTTTTCCCAAATCATTAATAACGCGAAACTCGGATTTTGTCAGAATCCGGCTGTCGGATATATACCGATTAGGGATATATCCGGTATTGTCCTAAAGAGTCGGATTACTAGGATGGCCTGAATGGTAATGGATCACGGTCCATTAGGCGGCCCAGTAAAGTGACGCACAGAAGCCAGATTCTAGAAGAACCCGGACCACGGCCCACGTGTTACGGCTTGGAGTAGAAGGCGGATTCATGCTTTCCAAGTTAGAAACTTACCGTAGTATTCTAGGTTTCCTTTCTATAAGCCCTATCCAGGCTATCTATGTAAAGTCGTACGGGAGAGAAGAAATATACAGACAATTGGCTAGAAGCCAACTCGCCGAGAAGTTGATCCTCGTCGAGTTAGCGAATCCCAAATCACCTTGTACTTTGTATACTTCAGGCTTCAGCCCTGATTTAGTGATATTGCAGGAGTAGGAACGCCGCCTAGTTGCGACGTACCGAACCTGGATAATTTTGGTGTCTCTGGTTGTCATACTACCACGTTCCCCCCCCCCCCCCCACGTCTCTATCTGTAGTCTCATGGCACCCCCGTCCACGAACTCTACTACGATGTCTCGAAGTTGGCGCCCACCGTGGGGCCAGTGACGTCAGGAGTTATGTTTCGATCGCGATACTCAGCGGAATCGGCAGTACCATAACTGTCGAAAGCTTGGAATTCGACAATGACGTCGGGCGCTTCCTAGACAACGGATCGTACATGCCAGCACGGAATCATCTCGTAAGTGCCTGCATTTTACCTATTGGATCTGCAAACGTCTTTACCGGATTAACTACAGAGGCAATGGGATTTTGTGGTGGAAGTAGATTTATCCCACCCGCCCTATACCCAGTTGAAGAAAACTATGATGCCGGATTTTGCTCGGATCGCCAATATCCAGCTGAATTTGCTGCCTCTTCGGAGATGACTGCAATGAGATCACACTTTATCGGTATGGTGCAATCGGAGATCGCCGAAAACACGGATGAAAGCAATCTCGTGGAAGAGGCGGAGGAAAACAATCCCACAGTAGAGGTGGAAGATCCAACATCCTTCGATACGACGACGAACTCGGAAGCCGATTCTGTGCTAGCCGCCATTGAGGCGAGATTGGAGTCGGAACCCGGATCGGATGAGCTCGATTCCGAGGACAAAGATGAAGATGCTTTTGAAAGAAAGGTCAAATCTCTTCAAGAGGGATTCCATGAGGTGCTTATGGAAAAACCGGCTGAAAACACAGATGCCGAAAGCCAGGAAGACCCTCAAACACCTCCGCCAGACGAGGAAAGAGAGGACGGTGAAACCAGCCCAACTTACCCTGATGTCAAGGAATTGACAGAAGATGAACCTGGTAAAAAACCTCCCTCTTCCAGGAAGATAACAAGACTTCCAAGAAACTCCAGTACAAACTCCGGAAGAAAAAATTGGCGGATACCGCTAGCGAAAACCTAGAAGTAGGAGGAGGAAGCGGAGTCAAGCTTGCGAAGAAGAAAACAAAGGAAATCCATATTCCGCCAATGTCAGAACAGGACGAACGTGAGTTACTTCAAACACCAGTCGGACTCCATGAACCCCCTGAAGTGCTGGAAGCCAGGAGACAAGCTCTCCAAAGGCAACAACAACATCTATTAAGAACCCGGGAAAATCTCCTAAAAACCCAAGCTGACATTAATTTGTAGCAGGAAGAAATTTAGTAGTATGAAAGAAGGAATAGATCTGGCATAAAACCTACACGGTTACCCGGAATCGCAAGACCGGAAGTATTGCCGCCAAAGGAACGGTTCCAAAACCCTTCCTGGCAAAAGCAAGTAAACGACATTGATGCCAAGGGCGAACCTGTATACAAAACCACAGCAGAAAACGCGGAAGCCGCATTCTCCATCCTCAATGATGATATGTACTCCAATGAATAAAAGCTTCAAGGGGTATATGCTTTCTTAGGAAAAGCATTGCAACAGCAACAGCGGGGGCAGGCAAGATGAGGGAAGTTGCATGACGACTCGGCCCTATGCAAAACCGCCACATGCGCCGCTGGAGCACCTGAACCTGGAGAACCTGGAGATTCAGGCAATTCCAAAGAGAAGAAAGGAGATCCGAGAAAGGACAAAAAAATTCCAAATAACAAGGATGCAGCGTACAGGACAGGATCCCCTTCGCCGAAAGGTGGAACCAACCCCCGAGATCGGGAAGAAGAAAACCGGAAAGACGGAAAAGCAATGCCGCCTCCGAGACGCCCTGCTGAAAAAACCGGAAGATACGACATTCCTCACAGGCGTGAGAGATCCCGTACGCCTCCTAGGAACAAGGAAAGGTCAAGGAGTAGAAATCCACCTTATTTTAAAGGACACGATAACGGAGGAAATAGGGATAACCCCGGAAAAGCGCACTCGCGCAACAATGGAAAAGAAAGGAGCAGATCCCCTTCTATCCATTCGCGATTTGGAAGCGGAGAAAATCCTGGGCGCACACGCTATCAGTCGAACAATCGAAGATGGTGTCTCCCCCGCTCGCGCAATTCGGGCTACTTCGGCGGAAGGATCAGGGACCTGTGCTGAATGGGATGCACTGGGCGAGTGTGTTCCTGCGCCGGAGGGTTCATCCTCTCCAGGACAGGCCCACTCCAATGTGGGAGTTTTTGGGCGTCAATGACCCGAGCCGGACGTGCGATGACCTCCTCTCGAATGCATAATTCGAGAAGAAGATCACCGCCATCACCAGCCTGAAGAAAGGGGAAAGCCACTCGCCATGTCCTTTCACTCCTTTTGATGCTGAGTATCCTCCGAATGAGGTAAGCTCCTTCTTTTTCTCTTTATTATTTCCTTCTGCTCTAGGTTTTTGTCAATTGAACACTTCTTTTCTTCCTTTTCCTTCGTAGAACAAGAATGTGGCGAAGTACTACCCGCCACTTTCTGAGGATGATGGCAGCTCGGACCTTCTCACGAGCAACCTTGAGGCGCCACGCGGGGCACTACTAATGGTTGGCGGGACGATTTCGTGCCACGTGCGTGCAGGAGCCTCGAGGTGATATATTATGGCTGGGCAAAACGAGTTTGAGGCATTCAAGGCAGGCTCACCTTGAGCATTCACCTTGGGCCAGGGCTGTGTCCGTGTCTCGGTATGACTTCCCAGGTGATAAGATCATGTTCTTGGATGAAGATGAGGAGAAGGACTTGTGTGGAGTGTGCGTTTGAGGACGAGAACGCTTCTGACAACATCTACCATATGAGATCCCGCTCGGTCCGTTCTTCCTAGCTATCCAAGCGTTTACCGGAAGCGTAGCGATGATATGCGCCCGACAGCATGGCTCTTCCCTCGTGACCGACTACTATGAAGGTTTAAGCTAGTGAGCTTACTCAAGTTTCCAAATGTATGTGGAATGGAACCAGTGAATTTGTTACCGGTAAGACCCAACTCTTCTATATTCACCAGGTAACTAAATTCTTGATCCAAATCTTGCAAATTCAATAGGTAACCTAGCTAGTTCTCGAGTAAGATATCCATTCAACTGATCACTATCAAGTTATAAGATAGTGAGCTTAGTCAAGTTTCCAAATGTATGGGGATGGAACCCATCATTTTGTTTCTCCCAAGTTCCAAATCTTCTAATTCTGCCAACCTAGTTCTGGAGAAATATGGCAAGAGAGTTGGTTACCCCATAGGTACAATACACCGATCTTAGTCAAGTTTCCAAATGTTTAATTGGGGGATGGAACCCATGAGATTGTTACTCACAAGTTGTAAACCTTCTAAATTCTCCCGGTAACCAAGTTCTGGAGGAATATGCCCGGAGAGTTGGTTATCCCATAGGTACAAGGTAGTGAGTTTAGTCAAGTTTCCAAATGTACCGGGGATGGAACCAATAAGTTTGTTACTATTAAGATACAACTCTTGTAAATTCACCATGTAACCTAGTTATCGAGGAAGATATGCATTGAACTCATTATTACAAAGGTACAAGAAAGTGAGCTTAGCTAAGTTCCCTAAATTTCTTGGGATAGGGCATGTGAAGTTGTTGCTGGAAAAATCTAACGTGTGCAACTTCTTTTGGTCTCCTAGTTCACTAGGGATGGCACGAGAAAACTGATTGGCTGACAAGTATAGACCCATGAGACCCCCTATTTGTTTTATCTACCTTGGTATTTCACCCGAAAGCTCATTCTCCTAGAGCATCAGGTGTCGCAGGCTTGGCAAGGATGATGTTAAAGCAAGTGGAAAAGAGCCAATGCCGTGAAGGTGAGGGCGTCGAGCTTCTCTCTCAGCCCCA